>OY744545.1:37972228-38099728 GCA_963556195.1 Sepiola atlantica
GGAGGTTATATATTCGGTTGTCTGTTATTACCTCTGCCAGGGAGGTTATATATTCGGTTGTCTGTTATTACCTCTGCCAGGGAGGTTATATATTCGGTTGTCTGTTATTACCTCTGCCAAGGAGGTTATATATTCGGTCAAATTTATCACTATGTTTTGTTTTTTTGGGTTTTTTTTAACATATTTCACCCCAAACAAGGCAGGCCGCCACTGTAGACATAAAGGGCTACTGAGAATTAGGGTGTAGGTTTTAGGTGTCATCCTAAGTTGAGAGCTGTGCAGCGAGATGTCTGTTTACATTAGTTTTAAACTTCTGCATGTCGATACTGTCGAAAAACAGGAGGCAGGGAGGGAGTTCCAGAGGCCGGCAGCACGAGGAAAAAAGCTGCTGGAGTAGAAGGCTCTCTGGCATCTGGGGACCTCCACAGTGAATGGATGGGATTAAACTGATTGTCGAGTTGGTCTAGTGTATTTATGTCGAAGGAGTCGGCAGAAGGTTTTTTTACATCTTACTTAAAAGACACTATCAAAAGGTGAGGAAAGATCAGAATTGAGAAGAATATTAGAAAGAGAGACAGGGGAAAGTTAGGGTTAGGGTAGGGTTAAAAAGGGAACCAGTGCTGCAATCTTTCAAATGGCTCAGTAAGGCCGAGGTTTTAAACAATGTAAAGAAAAAAAATCTCAAGAGCCCCTTTTAATGCATCCTACAATGAGAATCTGATTATGTGTACTAAACATTACAATCAGGAGAAATCTTTCTAGACTGAGCCAATTTTTATTTTTGTCCCAATCCAGAGTGCCCCTTTTTGGCAGAGAAGTGAGATCGGTTGTGTCTCTTCGGTGCTCAGCATCAAAGTGATCAGAGGCCTCATTTCGAGACCTCCACCACCCAATGACGGGCTGGAAGGGGAAGATGCAGTTCATCTGGATGCAATTGCTGTAAATTGGTGTCAAAAGTAAATCTCAGAGCAAATAATATATTAGTATTTTTTTATTTTTTCTAAGATATTTCACCCCAAACAAGGCAGGTCGCCACTGTAGACGTAAGGGGCTACTGGGAATTAGGGTGTAGATTTTAGGTGTCATCCTAAGTTGGGAGCTGTGCAGCGAGATGTCTGTTTACATTAGTTTTAAACTTCTGCATGTCGGTACTGTCGGGGGAAACAGGGAGTGGGGAGGGAGTTCCAGAGGCCGGCAGCACGAGGAAATAAGCTGCTGGAGTAGAAGGTTCTCCGGCATCTGGGGACCTCCACAGTGAATGGATGGGACCTAGCTGATTGTTGGGTTGTTCTAGTGTATTTGCATCGAGGGGGCACTAGAGCAGCGAGTTCATCGGAGCACAATTCTATTGAAATTTTGTAAAACAAGCACAAGGAAGTAACATTGCGGCGATGGGACAGGGGCTGGAGCCTGGTGAACAGTGAGGGACCTATTAAGTTGGTGACTCTTTTTTAGAACTTGTCTAAGAGGTAGAGACTAATAGATGATGCACCAGCCCAGATGTAACAATACTCCATACATGGGCGGATGGTGGCTTTGTAGAGATACAGGATAATGTCAGGTGTGAGGAGTTTACTAGCACGGTAGAAGGAGCCCACCTTCTTTGCAGCAGCCTTGGCAATGTCTTCAATGTATTTGTTTCAATTCATGTTACCTGTGTATGTTAGGCAGAGTAGTTTGAATGTTGAACTCTCAGGTAGGGTGTTATTTGCCATGGAAATCGATAGTTGAAGAGGTTTCTTGTAGTTATTTAATGAAAGGAGCTTTTTCTGTCCCCCAATCCACTACAGCCTGGAGGTCACTTTCTAAGGATTCAGCTATTGCCTCGCATATATACGCGTCCATTTTGCCCACATGACGAGAGTAGAGTCGTCAGCAAATATACCTATCTCAGACTCAATGTCATCAGGAAGGTCGTTTATGAAAATCAGAAACAATAAAGGTCCAAGGATGGATCCCTGGGGTACACCTGCATTTATGTCATGTTGCTTGAATGAATGGCCATCGAGGAATACCTGGAGCTTTCTTTTGGTTAGGAAGGATCTAATATTAAATATTCGTCCAGTAATACCATATGAGTGAATTTTTAGGAGCCCCTTATGCCATACCTTGTCAAAGGCCTTGGATATATCAAGCGCTACTGACCTAGCTTCACCTGCCTTGTCCAGTGTATGATATATGCATTCAGAGATGACCGTTAAAATATCCGCAATAGATTGCCAGTATGGATTTAGACAAGCACAATCAGAAAAAAAGTTTAGCATTAACTAGGTGCCAGACTATCGCTAGATTGATTAAGGATTCAAAGATTTTAGCAAAGATCGGGGGTAGACGGATTGGGCGATAGTTCCGAGGATCTGTTCTATCTCCAGAATTCTTGAAGACTGGTACTAGAGAGGCAATTTTCGAGCTATCAGGAAAGCAAGATTTAATTACTTGTATTATTTCAGCGACAAGGAGAAAAAGAGCAACATCTCCATAACTACTACTGCAGCCACTGCTGAGAGACGTCACTACTCATTGAGCCAACAAGATTATGCTCCATCTTGTGGGATTCAAAAAAACTCCCCCTCTAATGTTACATTCGTGTTCACTCCAAGCAAAGAACACGTCTTGTTAATCTTTATGAATTTTTGAAAACGGAACCGTGCAACTGCAGCGGTAAAATCACTCCAAAACAATTATGGTGATGGCGTTGTGATTGAAAGAAGAAGCAGGAGATGGTTTTCATGATTGAGAAAAGGGGACTACAGCTGGCAGGATTAACCAAAAGAAGAGCAAGCAATAAGATTGATTTCTGATGCATTGGAATCTACTGTTGATTCGAGTCCGACTGATACACTAAGTTATGCTCTTCATTTTATTTACCTCCTCTCCAGGAGGTTAGGCACAAGGCCAGTTTTATCTTACTCACACAAGGTAAGATGTGACCCAAGGTCAGGTCGGGAAAATGGGGCTTGAAAAGCCAGCGCCCGAGAAGGTGAGCACTCTGGCCATTAAAATTGCCTGGGCAGCCCCATCGGCATTCCCCGGTAGGGGCGCCTCAGGCAGTAAGCAATAAACTTACTCCTCCCCAAAGAGGGGAGACAAAGCCTGGGAGGGTGGACCTCCTAGAACTGCACAGGACCGTGCCATAGACCGAAGGCCAAGACGATACCAGTCTATAGAGTGCAGTATCCATCGGAACAGATTGATCTTGGCCGCTCTTCATCATGCTAACACTTTCAGCTTTTGTCAAGTATATCTTGATCATAGTTGTTGCATTGGTCTTGTGTTCAATACATGCAAAGAACTTTCTCATCTCGTTCTTTTTTATTAATTTAAAAAAACAGATTCGTGCTTTATCATCCTTCATGACCGTAACATTAGGTCTCACATTGCACACTCAACAAAAGATCTGCTAGAATAATAGGCATGGGAAAATATGCATCACCATCGTCTGACATTGCACCAACACACACCTCTCTAAAAAAAAAATTTAAAAAAAAAAAAAAAAAAAAAAATCATTTAGTGGATTATGGTTTCCTTCAAGAGAATGAATTTCCATCTACAGTTCAAAACCTAAAATATTTTATTAACGTGGAATTAAAAGTTTATTGATAGATGGAAAGAGGACAGGGAGTAGAATGGTGACTACATTACCAATTAAATACATTTAATAGTGTTTTTATTTTTCAGAAATTTTTTTAGATGAGGATTGATAATTTGGAATATTTTCATTATTCGGACTACTATTCTTATATTGTTTTCTATATTATCAACATTTTGGTCGATGTAACCCCCAAACTTCTTCAGGTGCATCTTCTGAATTTGAGCACCTAAAGATTCCCAAGTTTGACTAAAAAGTTGCCAAGTTCAAACAGATGTACCTGGAGAATGTCAAAGATTACATTGGATGAAATATTGTGAATATGAGAATCGTCGTTTCAACAATTGAAATAATAAATTGTGTTTTAATTTATGCATTACCTACAATATTCTCTGGACCTCGTACCAACTGATTACCTTCTCTTTAGAAGTTTGCAAAAAAAAAAAATCGTTTGAGTAGATTAAGATTTACTTTAAAAAGTCTAAAATGATTTAGTTTCCTTTTTCAGTTCAAACCCGAAGGAATGCTATGAATGTGTCATTAAACGTTTATTGGCAAATGAAAAGAGGTCATAAACACGAATGGTAACTACATTGTTGGCTAAATCCATCTGATAGTGTATTTGTATTGGTCCCTGGGATGACAAATTTTCATTATCAAAAGGAAGAAATGCAAAAGTTGGTCTCATTTCTCACACTAACGATGACAAATTTTCATTATCGAAATGAAGAAATGCAAAAGTTGGTCTCATTTCTCACACTAACGATGACAAATTTTCATTATTGAAATGAAAAGTTGGTCTCATTTCTCACACTAACGATGACAAATTTTCATTATCAAAATGAAGAAATGCAAAAGTTGGTCTCATTTCTCACACTAACGGTGACAAATTTTCATTATCGAAATGAAGAAATGCAAAAGTTGGTCTCATTTCTCACACTAACGATGACAAATTTTCATTATTGAAATGAAGAAATGCGAAAGTTGGTCTCATTTCTCACACTAATGGTGACAAATTTTCATTATCGAAATGAAGAAATGCGAAAGTTGGTCTCATTTCTCACACTAATGGTGACAAATTTTCATTATCGAAATGAAGAAATGCAAAAGTTGGTCTCATTTCTCACACTAACGATGACAAATTTTCATTATCGAAATGAAGAAATGCAAAAGTTGGTCTCATTTCTCACACTAATGGTGACGTCAAAACACTTTATTTTAAGTTAATTCAAGCTTACACAATAGCAGCACCCTTTTTTGTTATATACTACTTATGTATGTGATCTCAGTATTAAAGTTAACTAATTCGCATATTTCTGTGCAAAAATACACTTTATTAATTAACTATACTTTGTTGTCATTTTTCTTTAAATTCTACGACTGTTTTGATTTTAATAATACAAATAGTTCCGTTTAATAATATCGTTTTATTTGGTGAAAAAGCTCCATCTCTTACACACACTCACCATCGCCAAGGCAAATTGATTACTCTCTTTTCTTTTCTTTACGGTCATATTTAAAAGATAAATAAATTGGTATCAAAATTACTAAAATGTTAATGTTTAACTATCTATATGAATAAATGCGAAAGTGTTTGTTTCGTGTTTACAACAATAAAATGTTTATTATTTAAAAGTTTTGTTTCAAGTATTTTAAGTAGAGAACTTTGCAAGGTGATAGCAAGCTGGCGAAGGCATCTAGGTATTCATGATTTCCGAAAATATGATAACACTAAACAAAATGGTGAATCCAGTCATGAGATTGTAAGTAAAAAACGCACATCGAAAAATCAAGTAACATTGGATAAATGTTTCAGAACCTTTAAGATGCGCATTCGTAATTTGCATCATTCGCTGTGGACATATGGCCTAATTGCTACACACGTTGGTTAACAATCCGTTCTGGTGGTTGAGAATTCAAGTCTTACTAAAAGTGAAGAATAACAAATTAACACTTCTCATGGTTGACGGAATGAGAACAATCCACCCCCTGTGGATGAAATAAAGAGTTCAGTTCAAAATTCCATCCATTTTCCCCAAGCAATTAGAAAGTTCCCAAGTTCAAAAATAAAATGCACCTGAAGAAGGTTGGAGGTTACATCAGCCGAAACGTTGTGAATATAACAAGCAAAATGAGAATAGTAATCCAGATAATTCAAATAATACACATCGAATAAGGTTTTGAAATATGTAGATATAAACCTTCTCTAAAAAAGAATTTGCTTCTAGTGAAAAGTTGGTTAGTTGTTTTATGTCATGTTTTGAAGATAGACCCCATTCCCAGGTACATTATTTATAATGGGTGTTGTGACATCGTGCTATTATTTCTAATGGATCTTGTGACATCGTGCTATTATTTCTAATGGATCTTGTGACATCGTGCTATTATTTTTTTTTAATGGGTCTTGTGACATCGTGCTATTATTTTTTTTTAATGGGGCTTGTGACATTTTGCTATTATTTTTTAATGGGTCTTGTGACATCACACTATTATTTTAATTAGTCTAGTGACATTTTGTGTTATTACTTTCCATGGCACATCAACCCTTTTTGGATTATTTTATGCCAAATTATGTCAATTTGATAAAAGTTCTTATGCTTTAAGCTCTTTAATATTTAAATATTCACAGATTATTTTGTTTCGTAAGCTTTTTAAATTAATTAAGTTCATAAATCACAGATTCTATTTGATCGATAAATGGGGCCTTGAGAGGTATTACGACTCAGGTCCGAATGGACTTGGGAGTAATGCCAATTAAGGGTTGACACCACACTCTCCAAAACTCCGGCATCGGGCCACACTACAGGATGTAGTTTGAGGTCATACCTTTGACCGTGTTAGTGAATAAGCAATTATTTACCATACAAATGATATTAGACAGGGTGTCTTCTGGTATTATATAAAGGAAACAGCTTGTATCGAATTTGTTAGAAGCAAACATATAAATCTGTTCTGATAATATAATAGTGTGAATGTAAAAATACACTGATTTATGACCATTTAGCAATGCCTATTATTTACCTTATATATATATATATATATATATATATATATATATATATATATATATATATATATATAATAGAAGAATACCCGTCCCAGGATGGGTAAAATTAATTCCCCAGACCAAACAGTTCTGCACCGCTTCATGCCCCAGTATGAAGATTGAAATCAATATATGATAATGCTATTAAATGCAAATCTGAAATATTTGAATCTTCAAATGGGAGGTTGGGCCCACTTTATGCCCCCTAAAAAGCCTTTAAAATACTCCAAAGAAACTGAAATTTGGATAATATTTATTAATTGATGTCTAAGATCTATTGTTAAAATTTCACAAAAATCAAAGTTATCCGAATTTTCACGAACGATTTCCACTCCCTTTTTACCCCCTTCGCATAAAATTAAATTAAACTAAATATAACCCAAATTACGTTTTTCACACAGTTCATTATCAGTGATTGCTCACTGGCAATAACCGATAGTATTCCCTGGAGTCTGAGTGACAACAAGTCTCCCCAGATTTCAAATATTATTTACCTTTTTCAATAACTATTGCAAATGATTTTGCATTATTGCAACAGCTGCTTACCATTGATTTCTCACTGGCAACCACCATTGGTCTACTCTGGGATTTGGGTGGCAATAAAACTCCCCAAGGTCCCAGTACTCTCTGTACCCTTCTATCTTTCCTTCCTCCTTGACACTTCACGACTACTTTGTGTCGTATCAGTCGAGGCTGGTGCCATACTTTCTGTGTGATTTTTTTAGCGTGTGTATGTGTGGAGGAGAGGCAGTTTCAGTTCCCTTAGTTTCAATCGTGTTCTATGTTTTTGTTTCATTTCTATTGAAACTTCTATGTGGTTGGTTAGCGTTCGTAGTTCATATTAGTTGGTTTCCAGTCAAGGACTTTCCTTATTATTATTATTATTATTATTATTGTATCTCTTTCTCGGCCAAGATCAAAGTGTAGTATCTGTTCCGATGGATACTGCACCCCATAGACTGGTATTGTCTTGGCCTTCGGGGCTTGATTTATGCCGGTCTATGGGACTGTCCTGTGCAGTTCTAGGAGGTCCACCCTCCCAGGCTTTGCCTCCCCTCTTTGGGGAGGAGTAAGTTTATTGCTTACTGCCTGAGGCACCCCTACCGGGGAATGCCGACGGGGCTGCCCAGGCAATTTTTAATGGCCAGAGTGCTCACCTTCTTGGGCGCTGGCTTTTCAAATCCCATTTTCCCGACTTGACCTTGGGTCACATCTTACCTTGTGTGAGGTAGATAAATATCTGCTCTACTTTTCATAATATTGAGCACTATTTAATTCCTTAAGTGCTATTTATCAAGTTTTATTTTAAACCTTTATACACCCCAAACAAGGCAAATTGCCACTGAGATGTAAGGGGCTACTGTGATTAGGGGTCAGATTGATAGGGGGCATCCCTACGTGTGGAGTTGTGCAGCAAGATATTTGTTCACCTTACATTTAAATTTCGGCATGTTGGTACAGTCGTGGTAAAACAGAGCAGGGAAGGAATTCCAAAGGCAATTAGTCTGAGGAAAGAAGCTCTAAGAGTCGAAAGTTTTCCAATCTCTACAGTGAAGGGGTGGGATTTTGCTGCTAGTCGAGTTTGCTGAGAGTATTTACGTTGAGAGGATACAAGTGCAGTAAGTTATTTATCTTCCTCCCACAAGGTAAGATGTGACACAAGGTCAGGAAAGTGAGATTTCAAAAGCCAGCACACGAGAAGGTGAGCACTCTGGCCAACAAAAATTGCCTGGGCAGCCTCGTCGGTATTCTCCGGTAGGGGCGCCTCAGGCAGTAAGCTATAAACTTACCACAGACTTGCGGAAATCAAGCCCTAAAGGTCAAGACAATACCAATCTATGGGGTGCAGTATCCATCGGAACAGATAATACACTTTGATCTTGGCCAAAAGGCCGAGAACAAGTGCAGTATTTATTTACCTCCTCTCCAGGAGGTTAGGCCAGTTTTATCTTACTCCCACAAGTAAGATGTGACCCAAGGTTGGGTCAGGAAAGTGGGGTTTGAAAAGCCAGCGCCCAAGAAAGTGAGCACTCTGGCCATTAAAAATTGCCTGGGCAGCCCCGTCGGCATTCCCCAGTAGGGGCGCCTCAGGCAGTAAGCAATAATCTTACTCCTCCCCAAAGAGGGGAGGCAAAGCCTGAGGACCGACCCATAGACCGGCGTAAATCAAGCCCCGAAGGCCAAGACAATACTAGTTTATGGGGTGTAGTATCCATCGGAACAGATACTACACTTTGATCTTAGCTAAAAGGCAGGATAGACATTTTTATCAGTTTAGAGTAGACCACATTTTTTATAGCTTTGTGCCTAATTTGTTCCGAATGTAAATTTTTATATTTTGTGTAAATAAATAATGCAAAGTGAAGTATCTGTTCTGATACTACATTTCATCTTTTCTGTCTTCAATCAATGAAAGTAGAATCCGAGACGCTGGCAAGTTTTTATTTTTTGTCCCAATTTGGATTGCCCCTTTTAGGGGAGCTAGATTTTCCCCTCCATTAGTGTCCTTCTTTTTTTTCTTCTTCATTTTAATTATTTACTAAAAATCTTTTGCAAATACAATATCATTTCATACTAAAATTACTTTCAAAGATTTACTTGACTTCATAGGATAGTTAGAACATTCATTAAAACTTTAAATATATCATAGTTTGATGAAATTTAAATCGTATGTATAATATCTTTTTAGGGGAAGACAATGGAAGTGCCCCCTAATCTCTACGCTATCATCTAGGTGCCGAATATCTATGTATCTCAAATTCTAGGTGATCCATGAGGACAGAACCCTGTTAAAACTTTGAATATGTATATCCGATTTTATTGAAATTTAAATCATATGTATAACACACTAATTTAAGAGAGTTTTCTAACATTTCAACTATTTTAGGGGGTGAAAAGAGAGGAGTAAAAGCAAAGATAACAAGTGCATGGTCCCTCTCTGTATGTGACGAGTGCAAAATGCAATAAATTTGGGCAATTTGGGGCCTTTTTGACCCCCCTTTGACCCCCTGGGGGCGCGAACCAAAATTTTTCTGAGGTCAAGAATGCTCATTTTATATCCAAAACAATTGCCTCTACATTTTGGCCAAGTTTCAGAAAAATTGAATGGATGGATCAAACGTTATGGGAGAAAAGGGTCATTTTTTGCCATTTGGGGGCTTTTGACCCCCTGGGGGGCTAACCAGATTGTTTCCAAGGTCAGCGATATTTATTTTCTATTAGGAACAATTGCCTCCACATTTTGGCCAAGTTTCAGAGAAATTAAATGGATGGATGAAAAGTTATGGGGCAAAAAATGTCATTTTTTGCTATTTTGGGGCCTTTTGACCCTCTGGGGGGCTAACCAGATTTTTTTTCAAAAATCGGAGAATGTCACTTTCTAACCTGACCAAAGTTACAACTTCATGCAAAATTTCAGAGAAATTCAATGGATGGTTGCGGAGAAAAGTCCGGACGGATGGACATGCCTCAAAACATAAGTCCCCCGATTTTATAAATCGGGGGACCAATATGGTGTTACGAGTATAGTGACAAAGTACATAGTAGTGATCCTCATTCAATCCCGAGCAGACCTGGGTGTTCCAAGTTCGAATCCAGTCGGTTCCACTGTATCACTTTCACTTAGGGATGTTGACAACCTTCTCGTGGTCCTTCCCGTAAGTACCCGATGTCTTTCCAGAAAGATTTCTAACTAGAAAAACATCGGGGAAACTAATGCCAACACCAGAATCATCTGATTCACACGAAAGAAGAAGAAGAATCCCGAGCAACGTCGGGTCTTCCTGCTAGTTTATAATAAAATAAAGTTATTTTCCCTCTATTTTATTGATCGGTATAGTTAAAAACTGACTTCATGGCTAACTCTGCCCTCATGGGGAAGCAAATAAATAGAGACATATACAGGATGGGCCAAAATAAGGGTCCTATCTTTAAATTTGAATAACTTGAATTTGAATAACTTCCACAAAATAAAAGTTAAACTCACCAAACTTTATGTGTGTGTAGACTGACCCTTCCGAGATTTTTTGAAATAAACAAAACAAATTTTAGCCGAAAAACACTTCTTAAAACTTACAAAAACTAAAGTATTGTTTTTTTACACTGTTTTGAGTTTTTTAAGCAAAAATAATGTTTTCTAAATGAGGGTACGTTCCTTAGGGCTAATACGGCTCATGCTTGCTTCGGAAGGGGTCCTTTACTTATTCTAAAAAAAAAAAATTTAAAAAAAAAAATTTAAAAAAATTAAAAAATCAATAAATAAAAAAGTTATGAATTTTTAAAAATAGGACCCTTATTTTTGCCCACCCTATATATGAGATTTTTAATTTATAGAGTTTTAGGATAATTAAATAATTTAAATTTGGGGAGCTAGCGTCAATAAATAGGATCAGAATATGTAGCATTCATATTTTAATTTTGCAAATGTACATTTTTAGTTTAGAAAGTCGATGAATTTTTTTTTATTTTTATTTTTATTTTACCAAGGAGGTTGATAATTGGTTTACATTAAAACAATCATGGAAATATTTAAATAGAAAAAGTTACAATTCAAAGAATTTAAATTAAAATTCCAAAGAAAAAAAAAGCCAAAAGGACATAAAAATGAGTGAAGGAGGCAGAAGATATTCTCACCTAGAAAAAGGAAAAATGTTACTCATTTTTTAGTTATGTTTGACATAGAAAGCCGGAAAGAGACTTTTAAGAATTGGAATAATGTTTTAAATCGTTTGTTTCTTTGTTTTTTTTTGTTTCGTTTTATTTTAATTTTTTTTTAATTTAAAATAGAAATGGGTTCAATTGTAGCATAGTTGGAATATCTCACTAATTTAGCATTATTTTTTGCACTAATTTTTAGATACTTTCTGTGTTGAAATAAAAGTGTATTTTCTTTTAAGTATATAAATTTGAACTTTTTATTTTTTAATAACCACTGATTTTTTGGATGAACACCATTTTTGGGAGAGTGGGGGGGGGGGGGGTACCATATTTATCATTATTAAACTATCAACTAGTATGTTTTAACCATTTAATTTTTTGCCTTTAGATTAGTTAAATTCCATTCAAGCTTATTTTTTGGGTCTAGAAAAAAATGTTTAGTTTATTTTTGCATCAAAAAAAAAAAATTTTTTTAAATAATTTGTAGAAGAGTGCCATCCCTAAATGTCCTCCTCCGCCACACAAAAAAAATGCTATTTGTAGTAAAACACGTTTTATTACAAATAACTCAAGATAGCTGTTCACCATTACACAATGCGTTTTACAGTGGCGTTTATTCTGCAATTTGTATATCAGGAAAGGGTTTCATCGATCTCAACGTGGAGATTTAGATCCTAACCACGACGCATCTCAATGTGAAAACCTGGACCCTAACCTGACGCATGTCTAGACAGGACTCACAAAAGTAAAAGGTGCGTTCATAGATCAGGACCCATGCTAACTTTGACATCGTCGTTAGAGTTAGGGTGGGAGGGTCAAAGTTAGTATGGGTCCTAATCTGTTAAAGTAGGTCATGGGCGTGTGTACACTGCGCATGACTATTGGGGCTATTAATATTTTTTGCAAAACTCATTTTTTGCAAGCCGTAGGAAATCGATAGTTTATGGGAAATAACACCACACAAACAGACATTGAGTTTTAAAAATATATATATATATATAGTATAATGTTGCGTTTTGGTAGAAAAGCCATAACCAGAGTGTTCAAGAGCATAATATTTTATTACAACTAACACTATACATTTAATTCGATTTTGCAGTCTGGGTTTTGGAGGCGGACCTATCAGACGTGATTTTGATGTAGTCAAGCAACTTACATAAGGGAATTATTCCCTAAGAAAATACAGGCGAAAGATCTCTTTCCCCCCCCCCCTTCATGAATGGTTAAGACTTAATAGCTAAGTAATTACGAAAGCAGTAATTTGCTCTCTCTCTCTCTTGACGTTAGTGAATATCTCCCAGCTGATTTGATAACTAACGCTTGAAATAAAACTGAAGTAAAATTTTAAAAGAGATTGTCTGTCTTCCGACCCGATCATCCAGCTTTTGTTGCAACAGCGTGGTTCACGGCAGAAGAAGGAGGAAGGAGTTCAACCACTAGACGACATCGAGACGGCGACCCTCTACGCGGCGAGGGAGAAATTTAAAGGTATGCAAACTATATGATTTATGTTTTAAAAATGACGAGTGATTAAATGTGAACTGCCACAGCCCTTTCTGGGACAAATGTACGAAACGAGAAGAGCCACGGCCCCAAGTAGGAGGGGTATGCAACAAGAAGAACGGATACATTTAATATTAGAGAGATTTCCAGTATTTCCATGAAACTGCAGGTATTTCTGGCCAATCAACACACACACACACACACTATATATATATATATATGTAAGTAAGAATAGACAAACAGTGCTTAATTATGTAAGAGCGATATTTATTATTTATAGGTCATCATCATATTAGGTTTAAGATCAGTTTTACAGGCTGGCAAATAAATTGGTCAAACTTCAGACTGTGCTACCCTACAAAAGATAGTGATTAGTCATATGAAACCATTCGATTTTGAGTTCAATTCACCATTCAGTTCGGGGGTGAGAAATTTCAACGGTTGACCGATGAGCAGTCAATAGCAATATTTCTCGCTCTCGAAGTACTGGTAGGTTGACAGAGAATAACCAGTTTGCGTGCAGGAAGTGATGGAGATGGAGATGGATGAGAACTCTAGTGTAGAGAAAGTATATTTAGATGGCGAGGCTATTGAGGTTGTCAAGAAGTTTTGTTACCTTGGTGATACCATTTGAGCACAGGGAGGAGAAGGTGCTGGTGTGATTGCAAGAGTTGGAAGTGGATGGAGTAACTTCAGGGAACTTCTGTCATAACTAACCAACAGAGCATTACCACTGTCAACCAAGGGAAGAGTCTATTAGGTATGTGTATGTAGTATGATGATGTATGGAAGTGAAATCTGGCCAGTGAGGATCGTGGACATGTGTCGCATGGAGAGAAACGATATGAGAAAGATACGATGGATGTATAATGTGAGTGTTAAAGACAGGCTTAGACCTCAAGTAAAGATTAAATAACCACAGTATTGGAGATGTGTGCAGAATAGAAGATTTAGATAGTATGGCCATGTTGAAAAAAAAAATGAATAAGAGTTCTTGGGTTAGTCGCTATAGAACAGCGATTGATGATGATGATGATGACACACATATTTTAATCGATTAGGGGTTCAAAAGTAAAAGATTTTGGTCATGTGTGTTTATCTAAAATGACCGAAACCTGTTCTACTTCACGAACCTTCGACATTAGAAAGTGATTTCAAAGTTTTTAAACTGCCAAACAGAAAATGAGTTAAATTAAAGTTTCAGGGCAAAAGTCAAGCATAAAGGTTCGTTTGTGCTCCAAAACCAAAGGAAAACTTGAATTTTTGCACATTCCTGTCGTAGCAAAACACGTCTTTTTGTTGCGATAAAACAATGCTATTGAATAGAATCTGTTCAGTACAAAGCAAAATAGGCTCAATTGTACTATAGAGCCCTTTGATTTTCTCGCCATTTCGTTTGTTATTTGCCCAAATATTGGATAAAAATTTATTCTGGCGACAAAATGGTACTTTTTTTGTCCCTAAGTACAAGAGTAGGTTAAATTTTACGTTTTGCCCCGATGCTAGCAACGGAAAAATAAAAATGAGATTCTATTTTTTTTTCTTTTTCGTGCGATTACGCATCAACCCTTTGGAAATACCTGGAAAAAAAAAATAATTAAATATTTTAGACTTTACTCTGTGTGTGTGGAGGTGGTTCATTTTTCTATATAAATTTGACGTAAAATGATCACCCAGTTCTTGACCACATGGTTATTTGTTCTGTCCTACGCTATGTGGTCAATAATTGGGTGAATAATTAACGCTTTCTGATCAAGAACTGGGTAATTTTACGTTAATTTATATAGTAAAATAGTAGACTCTAAAGTCTAAAATATCCTATTTATTAATTTTTCTATTTATTACCAAAGTGTTGAGATGTTAACACTCAAGAACTCGTAAAAAAAAAAAAAAATGAAAATAAAATCAAAAATAAAATAATACAATTTATATAAAACGCATTAGAATAAAATTCTCTAACAAACCCGCCTAGTTTTAGTGTGTGGAAATGATGTGTAAGATTTTTTTTAAAACGACAGAAAATCTTACCAATCGTTTGCAGACGTTAAAACCAGGCAAGTTCAGTAGATAATTTAGTTATAATGTGTTTTATATAAATTATGGGGTATCTTTCAGAATAATCAGTACGCTGAAAACGCTCAAAAAAACAAATATACAACAAATAAAAGTAACTGTCGTCGATAAAAGTTAATTTAAAACTGACCTGTGATATTTGTTTGTATTTTTAAACCGTTCCAACTGCTATTTAGTAGAAATCAATAGTTTTATCACGCGAACTTGCAAAAAAAAAAAAAAAAAAAAAAAAAAAATGGCGCTTGCTCGTAAGACGCCATACTGTCTAAAAAAAACGAGTAAAAAATGAACAAGAAATTTTTTTTACATCTAATAAAACCCCATTTATAGTACGTAAAAATACAAACAAATATCATAGGTAAGTAGACAAATATCTCTTCTCGACGTAGGTTAAACTCACTTGTTGCATATTTATTTTTATAACCCCGTTCTCGTTAGTTTTTTGGACCCCGTCCGCGACTGTACTGATCATTCTGAAAGATACCCAAATTATGTATTCATTTGTTGTCTTCTTGTGTTAACTATTCTGTACTTTTAAGTTTATAAATCTAACTTTTATACCAAATGTCTACCTTTTGCGGCCATTCGATAATGTTATTTTGAAATTATCATGTTTTAACGTACCCATTATTTTTATTATTTTAATTTCGTTAAACCTTTTTTTACATAAAAACAATGTTCACTTCAAGTTTTATTTGTTGTATCAAAAATGTTGTTCGTGTGTGTAAAAAAAAAAATGGTAATCACGTCGTTTCCCGACCCATGTAAGTTTATCCGAAAGACATATGCAGTGGCTCAAAAATTGTATTTTTTTAGATTATGACATGCTGAACATATTGGCGTTAAAATCTATTTCGTATGACATAGAGAAAAAAAGTTTTTCAATTAGTAAATTAGCCGACATATTGCCACAGATCCAACATGGCCGGTAGTCGATATAAAAATGGGAACAGAGAATAGGTCAAACGGAAAGAATTAAAGTCTTTTAGTGAGTTATATAAAATAATTTATTTAAAACAATTAAAATATTTAAAAGTGTGTTTCACAACATACTTCTTTTGTTTAAATAGAGTAGAAATATGCCAGTGTGTCGGCTAATTTACAAATTTAAAAAGTGTTTTATTTACCCTACTAAATTGGTTTTAACGTCAATACGTTCAGCATGTCATAATCTTTTTTAAAATACAATTTTTTAGTTACTGCATATCGTCTTTCCGATAAAATTACATGGGTCGGGAAACGACGTGATTACCTAAAAAAAAACAACTTTTTTGGCATAAGAAATTTAAACTAGAAAATATGGCCGCCAGCGATTAAAAAATTATTAAAATTTTCAAAACTCTAAAAAGTAAATTAGAATTTTAGGGTATATGTTACGACGCTCAGCAGAGGCGCGAACGGGGTCCAAAAAAAGAACGAGAAAGGGTTTAAAAACAAATTTGCAACAAGTGAAGTTGACCTACGACGAGAATAGATATTTTTCTACTTACCTATGTAATTTGTTTTTATTTTTACCTATTATAAATGGGTTTTCATTAGATGTAAAAAAAAAAATTCTTGTTTTTTTTTTCCCCACCGTTTTCACAAAAACAATATGGCCGCTCCTAGTGCATTTGTTAGTAACCCCCCCCAAATCGGCCATGTTTTTCCCCAAGTTACGGTAACAAAACTATTGATTTCTAATAAATAGCACTTCAAACGGGTTTAAAATACAAACAAATAGCACATGCAAGTTTGAAACTAACTTTTACAGCTTACAGTTACTTTTATTTGTTGTATATTTGTTTTTTTAGCGTTTTTACTCTGCTGAGTCTCGTAAAAGATGCCCGAATTTTATCCTGGACAAAAAAATACAATTTAAGATAAATTAATTTTATTCAATATTTTGAAGAATAAATGGGGGATAAAAATTCAACAGTTCCTATAGTACAATTGAGCCGAAACGGATTTGTCGAAAAAAAAAAAAAAAGTGTACTAAACACTAGTGTCGTAAAAATGGATTAAAGATTAATTGTTTGTCATTTAATAAAACATTTGTACGATTATAACAATAAAACTAGTAAATAGTTGATACTAGCTGTACATACCCGGCGTTGCCCGGGATTCTTTTTATTTCGCTTTCTTTTTTTTTTTTTTAAATTGCATAAATACTTCCGACTTAAAAAAAAAGAAGTTTTGTTTTTTTGTTTTGTTACCAAATTATTTTATTTTAAATAGGATTTTGAAAGTTAAATCAAATTATTACGGTATTGTTTGATAATTGAATTATTAATTGAACCAAATTGTTATAAAACTATAACTAATTTTGTCAAGTTATTGTTACTTTCATCTATTTATAAAATTATGATAAATAACTTCCCAAACTTTCAATCTTAATATATGATAAATTGCTAAGAATTTTAAAGCCAGAAACGTATTTCCATTCGACAGTTTAAATGCTTCCAAATTCTTTAGGATCATTAAGTAATTCATTCTTCTTTTTGTTTTTCAGCTAGTAACAAAAGGTTAAAATGACTGGTTTGTTTACAAAGAAATCGACGTGCATTCTGGTGGATTTAAGTTCGTAATTAAATTATTATTTTTACATGTCAGTTTATTTTACGCTTGTGTCTTTTATTTGAATAAATATTCGATAGTAATTCAATGTGTCAGTCACGTAGTTGCGAAAAAAAAAACCAGACATAAGCGAACTGGTCACAATTTTAATATAGAGAAGAAATTATTTGGTCTCGCTGAAAAATCAAACAGTATTATTACTCGTCATTTTCAAATTTGAAATATATTACCCAAATAAATTACAGAAATTACGGAAATTACATATACTTATATTTTGAATTTATTTTCAAAAATATTAAAATCTGAAACTATCTAAGTCACTTTCCCAAAATAAAGAACTCAAATTGTTATCTTCGGCAAAATAGAAAAAAAACATGGAGTTTTTGAGATCCAATTTATTTCGAAAATTCCAAGGTGTTTTTGCTGTGTAATTTCCGTAAAATCTGAAGAAGTCGTCGTGGTTTATTAGATTTTGCGGTCTGCGAAAGACTGGGGACATTAAAATAGTCAAAATATTTTTTATTTAAATCGTTATCGAAGCCTTTCTTCTTTCTTTTTGGGGTCGGTCTCTCACGGAGTGGAAGAGTGAAGCAATGGCCATATTCCGACGGAATGAAGGAAGGAGAAAAACACTAACGAATTTTATATGTTCGTACGTTCACAGATTTTGGAATTAAACAAACCATTTTGTATTATCTTAATATATGTGTTGTGTTAAAATCAAGTTTTGCTTATATATATTTGTATTAAGTTATAAATAATTGAATGTATTCGAAAACAAAACAAAACAAATGTTTACTCGTTAATATAATATATACAACTGCCTTCACCAGGAATCGAACCTGATTTTTTTTTTTACCCTTTTTTTTTTATTTTTAAAATTCCTTTGATCCAAATTTTTATATTAATGAAATTATGAATTAGGAAAATTCGGCAACGGCAATTTTGGCAAAGTAGGAAAATTCAGCAATTATGGAATAAATATCGATTTTAAATAGATTTTAGAACCGTTCTTGTGGAGGATGTGATTGTAAATAGGAGTTACCCCCCGCCTATCAATAAAGAACACTTGTATTATCTTTTTGGTACTTGTGCAGTTTACGGACCGGGCTATTTTTTTTTAGACAAGATTTTCAAGTTTAATTCAGTTTTTACGATATAGTGGTAAATAGGGGCTACCCTCCCCCCAATAATATTTTTAAATAAATATTTTAGAATATTTACTGTTGTTTTCAAGCAAATAAAATCAATTTTTCTAAGCATTAAAAAAAAATCATAATTTTCAACAATGAGTGGATGCAGGTGATACGAGTGAAAAAAAATGTAATCGAATTTAAAAAAAAAAAAAAACCCTAATTGACAATTCCAGTTTCCAGAGGAAAGTCAGACCCCCCCCCCCCCATATTTTTATTTTGTTTAAAATTATATATTTTTTCATGCTCCAAAAGAATATCGTCACAAATCAGAAAGTGTAGTGCTTAATCACTAGAAATATGAATAACTTAAATATCCATAACTTAAATATAAATAAAAAGCCGAACATTTTTCGGCGGGAGAGAGGATGTGTTAAAACCGGCCGCTCGTATAGTCATTTATATATTTATTTATTTCTTTCTTCAAAATAAGATAAAGTGTTACGATTTATTTGAAAGAACACAATTTTAAGTAGTAAATAAAGTTTTTAGTTAAAATTGTTTTTAGGCAACATGATAAAAACACTGAATTGCAATTTCAAAGCTTAAAAAAATAAATTAGAAATTTATTTCACGGCAAGAAAAACAATTTTGCTTTTTTTTTATACAGTTTAAATTTCCAAATTTTGAACAGACACGAAGTAATGGATTTATGTTTCAACTATTAACAAAATATTAAAATGGCTGACTTGTTGAAGAAACTAAAATGCATTATGATGGATTAAAACTTGTAATAGGATTTTAATATACATTTTATTTATTAATATTATAATGGAAAAAGATGGTATTTGTGCAGTTTACGGACAGTGCTGAAATAACATTATTTAGACAGCCATTCTTAACATGGGGAGGGAGCTTTGTTAACTATTCTGTATTTCACCTAACAATTAAAAAAAACAAAAAATATCGTACCATTAAGATAATAGAAGAAGTGTTTGTTTGTTTTTTATTCGGGGGGGGGGGGCTATTTACAATCATATCCCCCCGCAAGAACGGTTCTAAAATCTATTTTCAATCGATATTTATTCCATAATTGCCGAATTTTCCTACTTAGCGAAAATTGCCGAAATTTCCGTTACCGAATTTTCCGGGCACCGAAATTATGTATGTTAACACTTCTTATATGTGTGTGTATTTCTCGCCTCTACGTGACTTACACATTATTTTTATTTTATTTATTTATTTATTAACTATTAGCTGCATTTCTCCGGTCGTTGCCCGGGTGGAGCCATATTGCCGGGTGAAGCGTTTAGAGCAAAATAGTTAAAACTATAGTCATGTTTACAATTTTTGTTTGTTTTCATTTTTAGTGTTCCCTTATTTTATTTTTTTTATGCTTTCAATAAATATTCGATTAATAGTAAATAATGAAATAGTAATTTAATGTGTATTTATCAAAGTTACGTATAGGCGAGAAATACATACACACACGAGATCTCATCTGATACAACTTGTATTAATGCAGAGATTAATCGATTATTTATTGAAATCAAAATGTAATAGCATGAAGTAGTACAAAAACTAACCATTTTTAAAATCCTGTTTAAAAAAAAACGATTTTAATCCACCATAATGCATTTCGGTTTCTTCGCGAATAAGACACTTATTTTAGTCTTTTGTTAATAGTTTTAAAATTTGGTTACTTCGTTGGCGTGACCATTCGAAATTTGAAAGGAATTTGGAAGCATTCAAACTGCCGAATAGAGTAAATCCTCGCGCATGAAAAGAATTAAAGTTCTGGATTGGAAGGCCTTTAGATCCTATAATTTTATAGAAATTAAAACAATATTGTCTTAACAAAATGAGGGTGCTTATATATTGAGATACATGCGAAATATGGCAGTTCAAAATAAAATAACATTAAAACTTATGAATATACTTACTTATCAGTGAAAAATATTAGTGTACACAAAAAATACGGAAAATTATCGAGTAGAATTCTAATAAAAAATTAAATAAATTTACTATTAGTCCACGAACTCCGAACGACATTCGCATCAAGCCAGCGTGTCGTGGAAGATTATCTCCCTTCTTCTAATATGAAGATGCCAAGCGATTTTGTCATTCGGAGTTCGTTGACTCCGAATAATAATTTTTTTTTTTTTAAATTAAAATTCTACTCAATAATTTTCCGTAATTCATGGTGTACACTGTACACTAATATTTTTCACTGGTAACTGAGTATATCTAAGTTTTCCTGTTATTTTCTTTTGACCTGCCATATTTCGCATGTATCTCAAAATAAATAGGCACTAAATTTAGTTATACTTCTTGGTAATCCTACATAATTTTAACCGAACTGTTTTTTTTTTTTTTACACTAACCTAACCCTAAGGGTTAGTTCGGTTTGACTCGGGTTCAAATTCTGTAGAAGCACCTGCTTTTATAATAATTTGGTTCAATTAGTAATTTAAAGACCAAATGATGCGGTAATAAGTTAACTAATAAGAATTGGGTTTTAAAAAAAATGGAAACAAAAATGAAAGTAAAAAAAAAAAAAAAACTCTCGGTCAGACAACTAGTTAAAAAAAATCGGTTTTAGTTTTAACATATTTTTAAGCATTTTAGGCCATTTTATTTTTTAAATAAGAAACATTTTTAAAAAAAAATTATATCTAAAAACCTGCCTTTATGAAATAAAAAAATAAAATATAAAACATTTTCAATCATCTAAAATACGTCGAGAATATTAAAAAAAAGAAAGAAAAAAGTGACACATCCTTGGCCTAAACACCGGTGATAATGTTGAGTGAATGTGGTATTATGGTGACTGGAACAAGTTTAGAGAATAGACCAAGAGATGACCCCCCCTCCCATCCCTGTCCACCCAATTTTGGTCTTAAATTTTTTGTAAAATTTTCAAGATAAATAAATTGTCCTTTTCGTTAGGAGCAAAGTGTAGTAGTTGTTTTGATACGACACTTCATCTTATCTCTCATAAGTCAATCAAGTTTTCTAGACTGAGGCAATTTTTATTTTTGTCCGAATCCAGAGTGCCCTTCTTGGGGAGCTGGATTTTTCCTCAGATTAAAAACCGACCTCCGTCTAATTCTGTCCTCGTGAGGACGAGAAGAGGGGGGGGGGGGGCAAAGAGGAACACTTAATTGACTTAATGTTTTTTGTTCTTGTTTTGTTTTGTTGTGTTAATATTCTTGACGTATTTACTTTTAATTATTTTAAATAAATGTTTTGTTCTTTTTAATCCAGGTTTTTGAATATTAAATATGTTTTATTTTTAAATATTTAAGTTTTAAGAGAGTATTTTAGTTCCATGTTAAAATTCAACCCCGTTTTTTTTTTTAACTAGTCATATTTTTTTTTCCAAGATTACTTTTAAAAAAATACAAAAAAAAAAAAATAACACGATAATTCTTTTTAATTTTTAAAAGGATAAATATTTAGAAATAAAATGAAAACATCTTCAATAATATGTGAAAAAAAAAACAACAAAAAAACTTGGATTGAAGGTAAAAATACATTTTAATCCTCCAAGTCGAATAAGTGATCGATTGCAAGAATATTTCAAAATTGACATTTGACTCTCAATGTCAATTTTTTTTTTTTTTTTTAGATTGACCGTCTAGTTCTGTTTGACGTTAATTCAAGTCAACATTTTATTTTTAATTAGATTTAATTTTATTCATAATAAAACAGCACAGGTGTAATGATGACTTTCGTTCTGAAATAACCAAAGAAAGAATCTTTCTCTTACAAGGTTATTAATAATAACGTAAACACGTCAATAGTATTATTATTATTTTTAACTTATTTATTAAGTAGAAAGGGAGATTAATAATGATAAAAACCCGGGAGCTTCCTTGTTGTTGTTGTTGTTTTAAATGCTAATAACATCTTTTTTTTTTCGTCATCTTATGCAAAAGTAATAATCCAAGAATTCATCCAAGACTTCTTCATTATAAAACACAGATTCATTTTAGTTGTATTTATTTTTAAAAGCCTACAACGATTTTACACCGAATATCTAAATCAATAAAAGGAAGTAATGAATGAGAATTGAGAAGACATGTTTTTAATGTTTTTCATTTTCCCGTTCATTTAATGTTAAATAAATGAGGACTATAATTAATGACGATATAGACAGAGTTAAATTTAATATAAAGGATTGATACTAACATTTGGAGAAAAAAAAAATTAGAGCTATGGCTCGATTTTATTATTATTGGATTGAGTCGGTGATGTTGATGCTAATGTTGTACCATACATAAAAAAGAAAAACAATGCATAGGAAAAAAAGAGAAAAAAACGCTCTTTAATATTCAAAATAATGGCATTTACAAAATAAAAAAAGATGGATTTAATCCAACGTTTAAGTAAAAGTATTAATTAAAAATATAGAAGCCAAAAAAGTACGGAACAAGCGAATGACATAGATAATAAAAATGATGGTCGTGATATAGTGCATTGTCTAGTAAAGATACTACTTACATAGGAATTGTTGGATCAACATCGCAGGTATGGTGGCCCGAGAGGGACATATTTCCTTTCTAGGCCCTCTCTCCTATCTCAGGTATGTTGGTGATAACAATAATAAGTGTATGGTCCCATGTTTGCGCGTGTTCCTCGAGACTGGTGATCGTAGACAGATATCGAGTATTATTAGATACTATGTATTAGAGGGAGATAGATAGAAAGAAGAAGAGAGAGAGATAACAAGCTAGAGAGTACACCGCTTGCCACCTCTTCAAGAAGAAGAAGAAGGGAAATAGGAAGAAAGAGAGGAAGAAGATGAGACAGAAAGAGAAGACGTGGCTGGTTTGCACGGCCTCAAGTTGTTGAGGTTACTCGAGACGACGTCGACGTCGGCACCGACCGCACACACGCATGCGTGCACATTAACCATGTACGTGCAGGGAAAGCGAGAGGGGGAGGAGAAGACTATGAGACCGAAATACAGAGAGAGAGGGGGTGAAAAGCGAAAGTAAGGCCTAAACACAGACAGAGAGAGTGTGTTTCTGTCTACGTACTGTCTGTATCTGTGTATGTGGCCGCGTGTGTTTGTGAATAATTTGTAAAGCAGAAACGAACATAGCACCGCGCCACAGTTACTAGGTGCATGGCACGTGTCTGTCTGTATGTCTCTTTATTTACCTGCCTCCTATCACTACAGGGGAAAGGTCATTCTTTAATGTAGAGGGGAAAAAATTCGGCTCCCCCAAAAGGGGAGGACGAAAACACTCAAGATTGGACGCAAAAAAAACAAAACAAAAAAAACTGACTCAGTCTAGAAGGATTTCTCTTCTCTTAACCGTGGACAAAACACTGATACTACACTTTGGTAAAGTCTTTATTTCACTTGCCTCCCCACAACGACGAAGTTAAACACAAGGTCGGGGTTTAATGTGGGGAGAATCCCCCCCCCCCCCAATAGGAACTCTTAATTCGGACAAAAATAACAACATTACCTTAGTCTAGAAGGATTTCTCCTCCTCTTAAAAATGACAGCACAGTTACAACACGTTGATCCTAGCTCTAGGACCGGTAAAATGTTTAGTCTGTTTGTCATGCATATCTGTATGTTTATTTACTCCTCGCGGAGTTAGGCACAAGGCCAGTTTTATCTTACTCCCACAAGTAAGATGTGACCCAAGCTCGGGTCGAGCAAGTGGGGTTAAAAACCAGCGCTCGAGAGGTGAGCACTCTGGCCATTTAAAAATTGCCTGGGCAGCCCCGTCGGCATTCCCCGGTAGCCTCAGACAGTAAGCAATAAACTTACTCCTCCCCAAAGAGGAGAGGCGAAGCCTGGGAGGGTGGACCTCCTAGAACTGCACAGGACAGGCGTGCAGTATCCATCGGAACAGATACTACACTTTGATCTTAGCCAAAAGGCCGAGAGGCATGTGTGTGGTGTAAAATGTTATTTACCTCCCCAGGAGGTTAGGCACAAGGCCAGGTTTATCTTACTCCCACAAGTAAGATGTGACCCAAGCTCGGGTCGGGAAAGTGGGGTTTTAAAAGCCAGCGCCCGAGAAGGTGAGCACTCTGGCCATTTAAAAATTGCCTGGGCAGCCCCGTCGGCATTCCCCGGTAGGGGCGCCTCAGGCAGTAAGCAATAAACTTACTCCTCCCCAAAGAGGGGAGGCGAAGCCTGGGAGGGTGGACCTCCTAGAACTGCACAGGACAAGCGTGCAGTATCCATCGGAACAGATACTACACTTTGATCTTAGCCAAAAGGCCGAGAGGCATGTGTGTGGTGTAAAATCTTGTACAAATATCTAACATACTATAATATCTGTTTAGTCCACTGCCCCCCCCCCGCACATACACACGACAGCAACAAGACTAAACATGTAATCAGCTCATAGTAGGGGATTCAGTCCCCCCCCCCCCCAAAGGCGGAGGTGCATTTTAAATGGTTGAAAATGTTACCAAATCCAACTGCTGAAAAAAGGGGGGCACAGGAGGGGGGGGGGACCCAAAACAAAGATAAAAATTAAAATTGCCTCAGTGTAGGAGGACTTCTCTTCTTTTTCTTCTGACCGAGAGCAGAACCTGTGTGTGACTGTGCGTGTTTATGTGTGTGTGTGTACTAGTGTGTGACTGTGACTCTATATGCTGACCACAACATAACAAAATATGGATGGTCATAGCACGTGTCCCTATTTACTTGTCTCCCCACAAGGGCAGAGTTAGACACAAGGTCGGTTTTTAATGTGAGGGAAATCCAGCTCCAACGAAAGGAGCACTCTAGATCAGGACAAAAATTTTTAAAATTGCCTCAGTCTAAAAGGATTTCCATTTCAGTCATCGAGGAAAGAAAATAGTCGTATTAGAACATATACTACACTTAGCATTATTTATTCGCAGAAAATATAAAAAAATACATCTAAAACAAATTAGGCACAAGGCCATCAAAGTGTGGGGAAAATGGGTGTCGTTTGTCATCTTTAGTGATGAAAATGTCTATCCTACTCTTTACTTTGTTCTTGGCCTTTTGGCTAAGATCAAAGTGTAGTATCTGTTCCGATGGATACTGCACCACATAGACTGGTATTGTCTTGGCCTTCGGGGCTTGATTTACGCCTGTCTATGGGTCTGTCCTGTGCAGTTCTAGGAGGTCCACCCTCCCAGGCTTCGCCTCCCCTCTTTGGGGAGGAGTAAGTTTATTGATTACTGCCTGAGGCGCCCCTACCGGGCTGCCCAGGCAATTTTTAAACCCCACTTTCCCGACCTTGGGTCACATCTTACTTGTGGGAGTAAGATACAAACTGGCCTTGTGCCTAACTCCTGGAGAGGAGTAAATCAATACTCTTTACTAGAATCATCTCGGTCACCAGAATACCACATTTACACTATTGTGGTGACTGAGATGGTTCTAGTTAAAAGTAGGATCCCAAAAGGCCCAGGATGTGTCACTTTTATTTGAACAGTACTTTAGATATTTCGGTCTAGAACGAGTTATCCTTCGCTAACCGAGGACAGAGAGGATGATATGTAGTATTGATATGTAGTATCAGAACAGATACTACACTTTGCTCCTAGCCAAAGGCATATCACGTGTCTGTGTTCTGTTTGTCTGTCTGTAGAGTCATAGGTTCCGTTACAGTCAGCTTCTCGCTTTGCGTTCATCAGACAATTTGGGGATATTTCCTTGTTCACCGGCATTCAATTCCCGATCCTTACTGACATTGGTCATTAGTTCAAAACAACTTTCTTTCTTTTTTAAATAAAATCACGACTTATGTATTTACTGTCAAGTTACGTTTTGTTTTTATTTAGAAGTCTAATATAAAATGTAGAGCAACTCTATTAACCGTTTCTTTGACTTAAATAACTTTTTTAATACAAGTTACAGACATGTTTCGATATAAACATAAGGTTTCCATCCGAATATGTTCTTAAAAAAAATGCTACTACAAATCGATTTTATATTTTATAATTTAGATATTTTATTTTGGATTCGTATAATGATGGGAAAAGGGGGAGAAGGCATACTCGCACGCTGGGAACTACTATTACTGCGTCTCATTAAAAATAAGGTTTTTATTTAATAAGAGATGTCCTTTGTATGCACCGGTGTCGGACGCGTTTTCATTGGCTATTCCTGTTTTCATATGGACACCATCTCGTTTAGGCGACCAAGCAAAATTAAAGTTTTATGAAAACGTGTTTTAATTTATTGTATGTAGAGTTTAGAATTGTAGTTTATGATTTTATAATGCTGTATACGAAAAAATAAATAGTAAAAAAATTTTACAAAGGGTGTTTTAATATTTTTTATTGAAAAAAAGTGGGTTTACAGAGAGAGATGGGGAGGGAAAGATTGGGGGAGGGGGAGGGAGAGATTGGAGGAGGGAGTGAAGGAGAATGGCGGAGAGATAAAGGGGAAGGAGAGAGAGAGAAGAGACAGCATGCTGCTCTTCGACATATCTATCTATCTATCTATCTATCTATCTATCTATCTATCTATCTATCTTACAAATTCACGTGTATGTGTTTTTCTCGTCTCAACGTAACTTCGATAATTACACATTCATTTTTTTTTTTAATTTACTTCTATTTATCTTCCTCCCACAAGATAAGATGTGACACAAGGTCGGGAAAGTGGGAAAAACCGGCGCTCGAGAATTTGAGCACTCTGACCATTTAAAAATTGCCTGGGCAGCCCCGTCGGCATTCCCCGGTAGGGGCGCCTCAGGCGATTAGCAATGAACTAACCCCTTCTCAAAGGGTGAGAAGGCAAAACCTGGGAGGGTGCACCTCCTAGAACTGCCCAGGACGGACAACCGATAGACCGGCGTAAATCCAGACCCATTTACTATTCATCGAATATTTTCTGAAATAAATCGCGTAAACTAAAACGAAATTTAAAAAAATTCTCCCCCACCCTCCACGTTCGCACACAAGTCGACTCTGGCACGTAGCTTCTTATTATTTATAAACTCAAGACTAAAATAACGTGAAAGTATTTATGCGATTTTTAAAAAAAGCCAAAATGAAAGTAAAATGACTTCCTGGTTACAACTAATTTAGTATAAATTATACCATGCCTAGGGTATACGCTCTTCAAACCTCGAGAGGCCACGCGAGTGTTGTTGTTGTAATAATAAATGACGCGGCTATGGATTCGACCAAACTAGATTCAATTGCTTCTGTCGCTTTCTTGGCCTTTTGGCAAAGATCGAAGTGTAGTATCTGTTCCGATGGATACTGCACGAGACTGGTCCTGTGCAGTTCTAGGAGGTCCACCCTCCCAGGCTTTACCTCCCCTCTTTGGGGAGAAGTAAGTTTGTTTTTTACTGTCTGAGGCGCCCCTACCGGGGAATGCCGACGGGACTGCCCAGAGTGCTCACCTTCTCGGGCGCTTGCTTATCAAATCCCACTTTCCCGACCTTGTGTCACATTTTACCGCTGTGGGAGGTAGATAAATATCTAGATTCAATTCCAGTCGGGTTTTATTTACTCCTCCCCAGGAGTTAGGCACAAGGCCAGTTTTATCTTACTCCCACAAGTAAGATGTGACCCAAGATCGGGTCGAGAAAGTGGGGTTTGAAAAGCCAGCGCTCGAGAGGTGAGCACTCTGGCCATTTAAAAATTGCCTGGGCAGCCCCGTCGGCATTCCCCGGTAGGGGCGCCTCAGACAGTAAGCAATAAACTTACTCCTCCCCAAAGAGGGGAGGCAAAGCCTGGGAGGGTGGACCTCCTAGAACTGCACAGGACAGGCGTGCAGTATCCATTTGAACAGATACTACACTTTGATCTTAGCCAGTCGGGTCTATTAACCACTTTTCTCATAGAAGAGACGTTGCTCGGAACAACCTTTCTTGCCTTGACAGGAAAAAAATTAAATATTTAAATATTTGAAATAACTATTTTAACATATTATCAAAAGATAAATTATATAAATATATAAAAATATATATATAGGCTATATTTATATATTTATATATTTTATATAAAATATTGACAGGAACACCTTACTTATATATTTATATAATAACATTCAAATATATATTTATATCAAATAAGGGTTGATATTTTTTTGTAAGCATCTATAGAAATTTAAGAATAAGAAATGAGGTAAAATACCTTCAAAAGTATATTTAAGATGCGATATTAAATTTAAAAGAAAAATCGTAACAGATTGTTTTTCTTTTTTTTATAAACTTTCATTTTAGTTTATAGTAATTACAAATATTTCGCCAACTAACATTGGCCTTATCAATGTATTTGGAAATCCTGATCTTATTGGATTACTCCGTCCTTGCTGTAAAATGGACTTGTGATGTCGGGTTTTTTTTTCTTTCACTTTTAAATATGAGGACGCGTATGCGCGCGGGATAGGTATCAAATAAGGGTTCATATTTTTAAGAGCAAGAATTAAATATATTTATATATTTATAGGCTATATGATATATATATATATAAATATATATTATATAAAATAATAATTATTTTAAATATTTTTAATAACTATTTTAATATCTTAAAATATTTACATTCCCGACACAGGGTACAGAGCACTCTTTGCTGCCTTGACAGAGTATAAATTGGACTCCGAAATCTAGTGGGGGAATGTCCTCTTCCCTTCCCTACAGCCTCTTTCTCACAGAAGAAAGGTTACTAGTCTTTCTCTACGCTATCGTTATGTCCATGTCAGGTGGTAGACTGAGCTCTAATCTCTGGTTCTCCTCTGTAAAACATTCACAGCAAAATCTCGTTTAGCTACAAACACTGTAAATGATATCCCTTTCTTCCTCTGTGTACCCAAAACTAAACGGAACTTCCATGAGCAAAGTTTCTTTCCAAGAATTACCCGCCTGTGGAACACAATACAACGGGACTGCTTCCCAGCTGACTACAACATTGTCGTTTTCAAGTCCCAAATTAATAAGTTCTTGTTGGGTCGTCCTCTTAAATAATAAAGTTCTGTCCAGTTTCGACCATCATTACCAATCTTTAAGCTGTTTGACCGTTCACCTGACAAATTCATTGACCCCTATTCTCGAGTGGCCTTTGGGCCTTGATAAGGAGTGACACATTAGTAAAAAAAAAACAAAAAAAAACTACTTCTATATTATTTGGATAGGTATGAACGACCCTCCCCGACTATGAATAAAATAACAACAGCAATGTGTTCAAATGTCGTAATCAGATTCCTCCGATATGTAGGTGCTGTTGTGTTTTTCGGTATTATTGATTCCTATTTACTTGCCTCCCCACGAGGGCAGATTTATACATTTGTTAATGCGGGGAAATCCAGACTCCGGCCTCCAAAAAGGGGGCGTTCTGGATTAGGACAAAAATAAAAATTACCTTAGTCTAGAAGGATTTCCCTTTCACTGACCGAGGACATAAAAAAGATGAAGTGCAGTATCAGAAGAGATACTACACTTTGCTCCCAGCCAAAAGGCCAAGGATCAGGAAAATAAACAAAACTTAAACTACATTTTGATTTTATTTACATACGCTCTTTGAAAACGATAGTGAGCACTTTCATCTACTCTTAATCTTTTATGTTAAGGAAAGTCACATTTCCGTTAGTCTGTCTGTGTATCTGGTTAAAACTCAGACTTACCAAAGATAAATTTACAAACCTTAATCACTGGATTCAGTATCACCCCGAGTTGGTTATGGTAAAAAAAAGTTGCTGCAATATTCATTCCCTTAGGGTTACCACAGGTAACAAATTAGTGAATGGTGGTTGGAGAATAAAATACTTTATTTCATTCTTACTGGTAGTTGTTTAAAAAGCAACACTGAAACTAGATCGAACAGTCAGCCAACTGATGATGACCTTTTTCTTTTTCTTTTTCTTTCTTTCTTTATTTCTTTTCTTTTTCCTTTCTATACTATTGAACTAGTTGGCAAAGTGAGATATGGGGGCAGTCGAGGGAAAGGTGCGTTAAAATTGCATGATGTAGAGAGAGAGAGAGAGAGAGGGTGTTAAACTCATTCTTTTAAACTCTTATATACTTTGTTATCTACGCCCCCGGGCAACGTCGGATATCCCTGATAGTCTTAAATATAGCAGCTAACACCTTGTAGCAGTTACATAATCAAGATCTATTTTATTTTGCACTTGAATGTTCTCACTCGCGGAGCGATCGATGCGTTGTTCGGCCAGAACACTTTTGTGGGGGATAGCACTTTTGCCCAAACTTTTCTCCCGCGATTTATGAACAGTCAGACCTTGGACATCGTGTTGATAAGACGCCATATCTATTGCTCACTTCTCGCCATGAGTTAGGCGAGAGGTGAGACCTGAATTCAATCTTACTTCTATATTACATGCATGTCTACTCACTCAACATATATTGTGTTCCTGTTTTTCATAACTCTTTCTGGATCGTTTGTTGCATTGATGAAACTGTATAAATAAAATTGATTTAATCTGAAGAAGAAGTTTGTCGTTCTAACCAAACTATGGTAATCCGTTTGTCCAGGCTGCGCCAGGCCAGAAGGATAGATATCTATTCAACAACCTCTACTACAAAATGGCGTCCCGACAATTTGTCGCTCTCTACAACGTACATAACTTATGGCAAAATGGCGGCTGTGAATACAAATAATGTTCTCTCGATGGATGCTACACCCCATAAACTGGTATTGTCTTGGCCTTCGGGGCTTGATTTACGCCGGTCTATGGGACGGTCCTGTGCAGTTCTAGGAGGTCCACCCTCCCAGGCTTTGCCTCCCCTCTTTGGGGAGGAGTAAGTTTATTGCTTACTGTCTGAGGCGCCCCTACCGGGGAGTGCCGACGGGGCTGCCCAGGCAATTTTTGTGGGCCAGAGTGCTCACTTACTCGGGAACTTGCTTTTCAAATCCCACTTTCCCGACCCGACCTTTGGTCACATCTTACTTGTGGGAGTAAGATAAAAACTGGCCTTGTGCCTAACCTCCTGGAGAGGAGGTAAATAAATACTCTACCTAACTGTTCTTAATGTGCCAAAAAAACACCACAGTGTCAGTTATTCTACTACAAGTACGAAACACACGTCGTTTACGTTTAATAGTAAACATCAAAATGGCACAATTGAATGAATGAATTATTTATGTAAAGAGGATGCGGCTGCTGATTATGGAGGCGATGATGTCAAATCGCAGGAGATAAGTGTAGTATCTGTTCCGATGGATACTGCACGCCTGTCCTGTGCAGTTCTAGGAGGTCCACCCTCCCAGGCTTTGCCTCCCCTCTTTGGGGAGGAGTAAGTTTATTGCTTACTGTCTGAGGCGCCCCTACCGGGGAATGCCGACGAGGCTGCCCAGGCAATTTTTAAATGGCCAGAGTGCTCACCTCTCGAGCGCTGGCTTTTCAAACCCCACTTTCTCGACCCGATCTTGGGTCACATCTTACTTGTGGGAGTAAGATAAAACTGGCCTTGTGCCTAACTCCTGGGGAGGAGTAAATAAAACCTTTTTGGGGTCCAGATATTTGTCCCGGTCTAGTATCTTTTCTGGTCAGCCTCAGGGTGATATCCTCGCGGACCTCTCGTCTGAGAGTATTCCGACGAAGTTTATCATGGCTATTTTTTTTTTTACAAATCCAGAATTTGGGGAGGAGTATGGATTCTCGCAATAAATTGACCTTGTATCTTTCCTTGTCTGCTGTGAGAGGAAAGTAAACAGACTGACCGTTAGTTGGTTAGTCTTCTGATTTTCATCGTTTGTTTTATAAAATTTTACATAGAATTATTCGGGGTAAACTTAATTTTAGGTGAATTCTGCTTATGCGGCCTTTGTCAGTGTGTGAATTTGTGTGTTTGTGTGTGTATGTGTGTAAATGTATATGTGTGTATATGTGAGAGTTCATGAGACATTGTGCATATGCGACCTTTGTCAGTGTGTGGATATGTGTGTTTGTGTGTGTACGTGTGTGTATGTGTGTATGTGTGTATATTTGAGAGTTCATGAGACATTGTGCATATGCGATCTTTGTCAGTGTGTGGATATGTGTGTTTGTGTGTGTATGTGTGTATGTGTGTATATGTGAGAGTTCATGAGACATTGTGCATATGCGATCATTGTCAGTGTGTGGATATGTGTGTTTGTGTGTGTACGTGTGTGTATGTGCGTATGTGTGTATATTTGAAAGTTCATGAGACATTGTGCATATGCGATCTTTGTCAGTGTGTGAATTTGTGAATTTGTGAGTTTGTGTGTGTATGTGTGTATGTGTGAGAGTTTTGGAGACATTGTACATATGCGACCTTTGTCAGTGTGTGGATATGTGTGGACTTCCGTGTGCGTTAGTAAAGTTACCGTTCGCATCCCCTGACCTCGAAAGGAAAGGGAGTGTGATCTTATGGTTTTTTCACCCCAAACAAGGCATATTACAACTGAGACGTAAGTAAGGGGCTACTGTGATCAGGGGCCAGTCGTGAGTTGTGTAGCAAGATATTTGTTCACATTACATTTAAATTCCGTGTAACATCTTGTTTGTTTCTGATGCTGTTGGACTCTCTCTGTTAGGTGTTTTGGGTTGTTGCGTTGCTGTTTTTATAAGAAATTGATATTTCACACAGGATCGTTAAGTTTATAGTTTCGAACGAGCGGGAATCAGTTTCATTGGTTGGAAATTGTAGAATTCGCACATTTATGTAGAATTATGCTTTTTCTTTATTTCGAGAACGGACGGATCACGGCGCTATTGATTTGACTGTTTCCCATTTTCCTTATTATAAAAAGGCACAAATAAAAACGAAAGAGTAAGCTAAACGAACGGAGAAAGAAAGTGAGTAGCTTACGGAAGCTAGTAACTTTCTACGTTCGTTTGCATTGGATCTCTATCACACATCCAGTTAGTTACATGAAACAAGTACTGGTACAAACTCTTGAAACCACCTAGGAAGACTGAACCCCGACCCCCCCTCTAAACAGATTGACAAACTCGCACAATAAATCAAGCATTGAAAAAATCGGCACACTTTTTATGCCGCAATAAAATGTATCATGCTTTAAACAATTAACTGGTTGATGATAGGCCATTATCAAATGAAAGAATGGCAATTTTTCATTGACAACTTTGTTAAGACAATGAAAGATACAGAGTTCGTGAAGAAATAGAGTTCAAAGAGACCAAGAAGTTCTGATGAAAGTAAGATGTTTGTCTGTAAATAGAAATTTAGTACACATGTTTATTTCAGCTGGTGCCGCGTGCATTTACGTGTGTGTAAATCGAATAGGCAGGAATATGTGTGTATTAGAATGCTTGTTTTTTTAATTGGAAGAGTGTATGTATGAACTGCGTATTATGCGTTCGGTAAGCGGTGTGTGTGTGTGTGTGCTTTGATGGGCATTAAAAAGTTCATGTGTTTTTCTCATGCGTGCTATTGCCGGGGGCCTTTCGGGCCGAAACAGACCGGCTGGATTGTGGCGTAGGCATGTTTGTTATCTCAGAAAAGGAAGAAAGAGAGAGAAGTGCTGTGTTTGGGGTTTTATATTGTGTGTGAGATTCAGAAGTTACTATCTCTTGTATTTTGATTGTTTGAAAGAAAACGCTGATTTGAGTTTTTTTCTAACTAAGAGTCGATATGTAAGAACAACATTCATTCCAGCGTCTACTTCGAGTAAACACCGTACTCATTAAAATTAACTTTGTCCTAATCGTTGTTCATTGCTACTTTACTCCAAGCAACCAAAAACAATTATTACTTTTGACATAATAATTCAAATCAGCTGCTCCTGTTGTTGTATATTGCATTAGCCCCCTTGCTATTATGCATTATTTATAGATAGATATATTGAATAAGAGACACGTCATATTTTTTTAATGGAAATCGCTCCAGACAAGGCATGAAGCCACTTGATGTAAGGAGCTAACAAGAACACATGATTATCGCAATGACAGGAGAAGCCTATTAGCCTTAGTCTTGAAAAGACCATAGCTATAGGTAGGAGGAAAACACCAGCATGAAGAGAGTTTCACGAGCCTGCGGTTCTTGGAAAGAAGCTACTGGAATAGGAAGCTGTATTACAATGAGATATCAAAACAGCGAACTGATGAAGACCACTAGACCAACGTGTCAAACGAGCTGGAACAAAAGAAGCGGGGAATAGATCACATAATTCTGAAGAACACATGCCATAATAGTATTTATAGAAAAGACTGAGACTAACAACATCACGTCTGTGAGAGAGAGGGGGTGTAGAGAAGAAGAAAGGGTAGAGCGAATCAAATTACAGATACGTTTCTGCACCTTATAAAGAATCCTCGAATGGGGCAGAGATTCACCAGCCCAAATATGACAACAGTACTCCATACATGGTCTGCTAGTAGATTTGTAGAGATAGAGAATAGCCTCATGGTTGATAAAGTGTTTGGAGCGATTGTGATTAGTTGGTAAATGTATGCTCCATATATAAAGGAAAATCGTATTTCCGTTTGCCCTGCTAAAAGTCAGAAACTACCGAAGATACACTTACAAATTTTACATATTTCGATTCAGTATGACTCAGAGCTCGTTATGGTTTTAAAAAATCTAACATTCGTTCGCTTGGCATCACGAAGTACCAAATCAGTGCAGGGAGGAGGGACAAATAATCTTTCTTTCTGGCAAATGATCGATGGTGAACACTGAAACTAGGTCAAACCCTCAGTCAGCTGCCGATATCTTTGTCTCTTTCTTTCTTTCTATCAGTTGCCAAAGTTTTCACATGGATGGGAGAGAGAGAAAGAGAGGGAGAGAGAGAGAGTAAGGGAGGGAGAGCCAGTCGAGAAGGGGGAGGTATGTGTTAAAAAATAACTTGACCGAGGAGAGAGAGAGGGGTAGGGGGAGAGGGTGTTGCTGTTGGATGTTGCCGTCGCAATGATGAAATGGCGCCGTAATGTCTAGCAAAGATTCGTGGCGAAAAGGTGCAGTCGGCGGCGACGGAAGAGACGGCGTCTCGTCGAACATTGAGGACAGGAGAAAAGGGACCCGAATGAACGGCTGAGTTAAGGAAGGACCCTTTTTTTAAATATTGTTTTGCGAGCTACTTCTGATACGACGCTTTGATGAAATCTAATTGGTCGCCTTGAGTGACGATGTACGCAGAAGGAAAGAAACTGTGTTGATTTCTGTAACACGAGCCAAGGTGTTCAAGGATTAAACATCTGATGTTGTTAGGAGTACCGAGTCATAAACGGGGTCGGAACGACAACAGTAAAATCAATGATTGGTACCTTTTTTTTTTAGCCCATCAGAAATGACTCGGGTTTTATTTTAACTTGCGCTACTTCAGTTCCTACTAATTGTATTAAAAGACAAAGAAAAACATTAGAAAGTTCATATGAATATTAATGCGAACACTGGCAAAGCATACTTTCTTTCCGTCATTTTTGACGGAGGGTGTACACTAGTGTATTAAATGAACTAAAAATGAACCATGTTTCAAAAATAAATATATTTATGTTCAATTGTATCGTAGGCACCGTTGGAATATTTCACCGATTTGCTTGGTTTTCGCCTACACTTTCGATAAAACTTCATCATTGCTCTTAAATTGTATTTATTGTCCTGAAATACAATTCGAATTGACTTCTTTTTTTTTAGTTTTTAAAATGTAACATTATCTGAATGTTTGGTTAATATTAACTTTAGGACAATACTGTTTCTGTCTTTCGACTTAGGCCCCCGAAGGCTCTGGTGTCCCTGGCCTTTAGCTCGTCCTTCTGTTGGAATCTCGTTCTATCGCGCCCCACATAAAAAAGTCGAGGGGATTACAGTCAGGCGAACTGAAAGGCCTGATGTCAGATGAAGTGTGATCGACGAAGTTCTCTGACCACCAGGCCTGGGTCTTCCGGCTGGCATGGCATGGCGCTGAGTCCTGCTGCCACACGTGCAGTCATCTGGTCGATCCAGGGGTTCACTACTCCGCACAGAACGCGAATGTAGCTATAGTCATTAAGCCTGAAACCCTCAGAGAAAAAGTGGGATGGCATGACGTCACCTTCACTGCTGACGACACCGAAGACTAAGGTTACCCCTGGAATCTGTGTCGGCACAACTCTCGACAGGTCATTTGATGAGGCAGTGAACAACTTCTTGTTCGTAGAGTTGATCTTCAGTCGCTTTTCTTGCATCGCCTTTGACAGAAATTGTCCTTTCCTCATCTTGTATGAAAGTTAGTGAATCTCCTCATGCACCACCAGCTCAATGAACTTTTCATCTAAGCCATTTCTCCCTTGCTATAGCACACCTCGACTTGCTGGATTCATTGTCGATGATTTCATGAACTTCCTCAAAGAAATCCGACGCTCTGCTGTAGCAGTTTCCTACAAGCCGCCATATTGTTTAAATATCAATGACTTCTTAGCTGCCTGCTGATTGGTTCAGGCAAACTACTTCCTCCTTGGCTTGACCAATCAGTCGCCTTCTTTTAGACGAATCTCGGATGGCTAGCATAATTATATAAACACGTGACCGCCATCCGCCCGTTCTCTTTTTCTCCAGTTTTTCTCGGCCTTTTGGTCGGGATCAAAGTGTAGTATCTGTTCCGATGGATACTACACCCCATAGACTGGTATGGTCTTGGCCTTCGGGGCTTGATTTACGCCGGTCTATGGGTCTGTCATGTGCAGTTCTAGGAGGTTCACTTTCCCAGGCTTTGCCTCCCCTCTTTGGGGAGGAGTAAGTTTATTGCTTACTGTCTGAGGCGCCCCTACCGGGGAATGCCGACGGGGTTGCCCTGGTATTGCTTGTAGGCCAGAGTGCCCACCTTCTCGGGCGCTAGCTTTTCAAATCCAACTTTCCGACCTTGTGTCACACATTCCTATTGTGGATAGGAGTTGTATAACTCTTTTTCTCCAGTGTCACGAGATGACACCTCTCTTTTTTTACTCCGGTGGCACGAGACGACACTTCTCTCCATTTCCTACTTTGGCACTGCCAAACACGGGAGCGCAACAGATATTTTCACTGGCCCTGGGTTCGACAAGACGCCAAAATGGCTACTGCCACAACACGGGGAATTGATATTACAGACACACATACCAGCATACACATATGGGCGCGTCCCGACACCATAGCTGGTGTACAAACAGTCAATATGATGAACAATTCTCTTTTCTCTACTGGGAAAATATAATAACGGGAAATTCCTTTACTATTACCTTCGTCCATATTTATGGGCATACTAACCTCTTTCCCTTTTGTCCACGTACTAACGAAGACGACCTAATAAGGTTGTTATTAAATGTTAGAATGAGAGTTCGTCACTTTTATTCTAAACTGGTATCGCCAGATTATCGATCATGCATTTTTTCTTTCTGGTGTCGCCTTGTATTTATTTACCTCCTCTCCAGGAGGTTAGGCACAAGGCCAGTTTTATCTTACTCCCACAAGGTAAGATGTGACCCAAGGTCGGGTCGGGAAAGTGGGGCTTGAAAAGCCAACGCCCGAGAAGGTGAGCACTTTGGCCATTAAAATTGGCCTGGGCAGCCCCGTCGGTATTCCCCGGTTGGGGCGCCTCAGGCAGTAAGCAATAAACTTACTCCTCCCCCAAAGAGGAGAGGAAAAGCCTGGGAGGGTGGACCTCTTAGAACGGCACAGGACCGTTCCATAGACCGGCGTAAATCAAGCCCCGAAGGCCAAGACAATACAAGTCTATGGGGTGCAGTATCCATCGGAACAGATACTACACTTTGATCTTGGCCAAAAAGCGTCGCCTTGTAGCCGAATCCTGAATCTTTCAATCCCTTTCTAACTTTGACCACCATCCTCCTGCTGACGCTGAGGAAATCTGAAATCTCCTTATTTGTCCTTACAGCGTTGATTTCCTGTCCCTATTTACTTGCGTCTCCATGAGGGCAGAGTTAGACACAGGTTTATAATGTGGAGAAAATCCATCTCTCACAAAAGGGGCACTCTGGGCTGGGACAAAAATTAAAAATGTCCTCAGTCTAGAAGAATTTCTCCTTTACTGATCGAGGACCGAAAAGATGAAGTGTAGTATTAGAACAGAAACTACACTTTGCTCCTAGCCAAACTTATCCACAAATATGGAGGTTCAAAATTTGTCCATAATCATATTTTTTTATTTTTTTTTTATTTTTTTATTCTAGAAAAATAAATGAAAATATAGTCATTGTTTTCATGAAGACACGACTGACAACGAAAGTAAAAAACATGCATAAAATTGGAAATTAAAAATTGCGAACAAATAGCGTTCGCAATTCGTATATTAGTCCATAATTTAATGACGAAATTTAACCAACAAAATATTTGAATAAGTTATATATGTTAAAAAGCAAAGTACAATTTTATTCTAGAAAAGGACAAGAAACCAATAATTATATACAAAATTTGAGCGCTAACCAAATGAATTAGGTGAGATATTTCAATGGTCCCTATAATACAATTGAACCTAATTAATTAGAAACGATAATGATATGGCGAGGTTAACTTATATTGGCGTATCAACTTTTAAAATCATCTACCTGAAGTGAACTACTATAACTACTACTAGTAGATTACAACTGAGTTGTAAGACAACTATTGGTACTACTATTTACCCTACTGTACTCTTGCGCTTCTCAGAGTTATTGGTATGTTTTTAGTTTGACATTATTTTACTTGTGTACATGTGCACTGTCCAATTTACGGCAATGTCAAACTGACTAGTCATTCAATGGCCGCCGCTTCATTGTAATCACATCCTCTTCTTCTTCTTCTTCTTCTTCTTCTTCTTCTTCTTCTTTTTTTCTTTTCTTCTCCACTTTCTACTTCTAATTCTTCTTTTTGTTCTCCCCTCCTTTTTCTTGTTCTCGCTTCTTATTTTCTCGTTCTTCTTTTTCTTTGCATGCTTCTCCTCACTCTCCCCCTTCTCCTTCCCTCTCTTCTTCTTCTTCTTCTTCTTCTTCTTCTTCTTCTTCTTCTTCTTCTTCTTCTTCTTCTTCTTCTTTTCATTCCTCTTTGTCTTTTTCTTCCTCTTATTCTCATTCCTCTTCTTCTCTTTACTCTTTTCCTTTTTTCTTCTTCTCATTCTTTTTTCCTTCTTTCTCTTCTTATTCGTATTCCTCCTCCTCCTCTTCTTCTTCCCCTTGTTCTTTTTTTCTCATTTTTTAGTGCTATTCTAATTCTTCTTCTTCTTCTTCTTCTTCTTCTTCTTCTTCTTCTTCTTCTTCTTCTTCTTCTTCTTCTTCTTCTTCTTCTTCTTCTATTTTTTCATCATCACCTCCTCGTTCTTCTTCCTCCTTTCCCATCTTTTTCTTCCTCTCCCCATCCCCCTCCTCCTCCTCCTCCTCTTCTTTTTCCTCCTCCCGTCCTTATTTTTAAACGATTCACAAATCGTAAAAAAAGAAAGAAAACACGAATATGAAAAGTCTCCGTAATTTAACTAAAACTCTAGTGGCGAACCTTCGGAATAGAGTTAGATTGTTTTTTAATGTGGGGAAAATTCGGCTCCCTCAAAAATATTTGTATTATCCCGTCGTGATTCTCACGCAAATGAAGGAGCCTCAGGCGGCAATAAATAAATCCATAAAAGAGGAGGTATTGCCAGATATCGTCTTTATTGACTTACCTCCCTACGAAGGTAAACTTAAATTCGATGACGGTTTAAATGCAGGAAAATCCAACTCCTCAAATAGGGGCACCCTGAATGGGAACAAAAACACCTATATAGTCCCGGAGTGCCTTTGCCTATGACGGAATCTATTGGTCTTCCTTGATGAAAAAAACTTTTGTCCAAGATCAAAGTGTAGTATCTGTTCCGATGGATACTACATCCCATAAACTGGTATTGTCTTGGCCTTCGAGGCTTGATTTACGGCTGTCTATGGGTCTGTCCTGTGCAGTTCTAGGAGGTCCACCCTCCCAGACTTTGTCTCCCCTCTTTGGGGAGGAGTAAGTTTATTGCTTACTGCCTGGGGCGCCCCTACCGGGGAATGCCGACGGGGCTGCCCAGGCAATTTTTAATGGCCAGAGTGCTCACCTTCTCGGGCGCTGGCTTTTCAAGACCCACTTTCTCGACCCGATCTTGGATCACATCTTACCTTGTGGGAGTAAGATAAAACTGACCTTGTGCCTAACCTTCTGAGGAGGTAAATAAATCGTGAAATTCGAAACTTAAGCATGGCAGAGTAACGAAAATGCGTGACAGATCAACCTTAACCCTAATAGACCGACCCACGAACGGAGCCTCTTATAAAGATGCTTGGACGTATCTAGCATATAAAATTATCTAGTGAGAGTTTAGCAGTTGGACCCTTATAGAATTTAAGCTGACATATCAAACTTTGATTCTGACTAGCCAATTTTCATTTGTTATTGTTGTATCACGTTATTGGCACTATAATAACGTACTTCGCTGCGTTTTTTTTTAATGATGTAGTCCCACCTGGACAACTGGTAATATAGAAACATCTTTCACTTATGACTGAAAAGTCAAATTCAGTAAGGGAAATAACTCATATTTTTCAATTTAAGAATATAAATAAAGTTGTTCTCTTACAACTAAAATGTTCTTGCTTTTTCTGTATAAGTTTTAGAAAATGTGCTAACAAATAAAAAAAAATACAAACTAAAATGACTTCACTGTATCTCGGGCAACGCCGGGTCGGTACAGCTAGTCTGAAATAAGATAGGTCCATTCACTCTGCGAGTTTAGTCATACACATGTTATTCCAAACTTAAGCGTGACGGATCAACTGGCCGACGGATAGAGCCTTTTATAGGGACGCGATGACGTATCGGAAAACGTGACGGTGCTTGTGCACTGATTTTGACTAAACTTAAATTCCATCAAATTTTCTTTTTTGGGAGAAAATTATTATTATTACATTAGCTGTTCTTACCCGGTGTTGCCCAGCAGTGTTTTTACTTGCAATTTGGCGGTTTCTTTTTTTTTTTTTAATTATGCCATTTTTTTTTTTTTTCAAAATATTATTTTTGTGTTCCATTGTTGTTGTTCTTCTTATTCTTCTTGTCATTGCTCTCCTTCTTTTTCTCTTTCTTCTTCGTTTTTTTCTCATTTTAACTCTTTTTTTCCTCGTCTTTTTTCTCCTCCTCCTCCTCCTCCCCCATCATCTTCTTCTTCTTCTTCTTCTTCTTGCCCCTTCTCCTTCTTTTCAAACGATTCACAAATTGTAAAACAAAGAAAACTAATGTGAAAAATCTCAGTAATTTAACTAAAATGTTCGTGGCGGATCTTCGGCATAAGGTTAGATCTGGTAATATTAACACATTTTTTTTATTACTTATGACCGAAAAGTTAGCAAGGGGAATAACTCATTTTTTTATTTGAGGATGATTTGGGGGATTAAATCAAAAGAAAGTAACTATTGACGAATACCGAGTTACATCCCTTTTGTAAGAGTGCGTCCATATGAAAATAATTCCGACCGGTCAAAGTATTTTCTGGTAGGAATTCAATCGAATTAATTTTATTGCTCTTAACAACATGCTGCAATGATCCACAAAAAGAACTGACGAATTAGAATCAAATATTGATTTTATAGGAAGAAAGATTTAATGACAAAAATCGAAAAAAAGACTGACTTTACTTTATATATTAGATTTGCATACTTGTATTACGTATAAGATATTGAATAATTACGTATAACATATTGAATAATTGCTAAACAAAACAACAAATTGTACAATTCTCTGATTTGAGGGATTAAATCAAGCAAACTTGTTTCTTTATATAGAATATTCTCCCAGTGGGGGCCCTGTATAATTTCGAGTAGTGATACCATTAGTTTGTAGCACCAACACTGCACCTTCCTCCAACTCCAAAATTCTTCCGCAAGTTTCACCCTTGCACCCTTCACTGGTATCCAACACGAAACTATGCCGAAGAGTGAACGTTGAACAACTCGAATGCATATTGGCACATTGCACAACGCCAGCTGAGATGATATGGTCACATGTATCGCATGCCACAGCAAAAATTTCCTCTCCTGACCCTTTACGGTGAATTAACCACCAGAACCAGATAAGTGAGAAGGCAGTATAAAATACGCATATCGACACCACATCAGTTCCACTCTAAAAAAAAACACTCATGAGAAGCATGTCGAAGTGTTTGAAGTACTACGTAGAATGCTTTTACGCTAGCGTCAAGGAGACGCAACTGCGCGGATATCAGCCTATATCAAATGTTTCTGGACAACGGTGAAAATCGAAAATATGCTTCATCTAAATATCAAATATATAAAGTAAAGTCGATGTAAATTCACTAGACCAACTCGACAATCAACTAAATCCCACCCATTTACTGTGGCGGTCTCCAGATGCCGGAGCGCTTTCTACTCAAATAGCCTCTTTCCTCGTGCTGCTGGCCTCTGGAACTCCCCCCCTGCCCCCTGTTTCCCCGACAGTACTGACATGCAGAAATTCAAAATTAACAGACATCTCGCTGCGCAGATCCCAGTTTAGGTTGACCCCACCCCCAACATTCTCCCCCTTTCTTACTTCTCAGTAGCCCCTTACGTCTACAGTGGCGGCCTGCCTTGTTTGGGGTGAACTATGTTAAAAAAAAAAAAAAGAAAAAAAAAAGTCAGTCTCCACACATGGGCGTTTCATCGCTAGCTTAACACAACTGTCATATGAAATTCTGTTAGGTTCGTTAAATAGGGAACATATTGGTCTAAGTTGATAGAAACAAAAAAAGTTTACTTTGCATTCATGTTTTCGATTTTTATAGTTTGTCCGGTTAATTGTTGTGCTTTAAAAAAAAATTTTTTCATTTTTAACTTTTGTTCGTCCCAAACAAGGCAAATTGCCACTGCCGCCTAAGGACTGATGCGATTACAGCCAGATTTGTTGAGAGAGGGGTGGCGGCCTGCCTTGTTTGGGGTGAACTATGTTAAAAAAAAAGAAAAAAAAAGATGAACAATAAATTCGAATTTATGATTAAAGTTAATCTTTTGTAAACAAATATGTAGCAATTATATCTAATTTTCCTGTAAACAATTTAGGATTAGTGATGGCGTTAGGTGTTAAACTCACATATCTTTTATGTAAATCAAGTATTAAAAGTTACACCGTCTACTATATATATATATATATATATATATATATATATATATAAATATATATATATATATATATATATATAAATATATATATATATATATATATAAATATATATATATATATATATATAAATATATATATATATATATATATATATATATATATATATATATATATATATATATATATATATATAAGTGTTTTGATACCTACAGACGACGTCGTTTCGGGGTTTCTACACTTATCAGTGCAGGAGTGGCGGCTGCAAGCGGTCGCATGGGCCCGGACGCAGTTCGTAGATTCAGCCTAGAATCACGAGCCTAACGCCCAAGCCCACACGGCCGTGAGAAATCACCACAGACAGTAATTGAAATTAATGTATACTTACCCGAGAGGCGGGGGCAAGCGTCATATTGTCGATAATGTTCCACGCTCTAGCGGAACTTTACTAAATCGTAGAATGACAACAATCTTGTAATTCCAAACGGGGCTTGACTATTACATCTTAAAGGGGCATTAACTATTAATATTTTTTTGGTATTAAAGTGTTTTTATACCTACAGACGACGTAGTTTCGGGTTTTCTCATCAGTGCAGGAGTGGCGGTTATATATACATGGGGATAAAATACACGATTTATCATGAAATGAAATTCCGTGGAGACAGGGTGTGTTTTGCCGATATTCAATAAATTAAAAATTTTCATTTTTTTTAAGACGTCCGTTTATCGGAACAAAACAGATAAATCTCTCGTTTCTTTCTGCTTGCTCCCTGTATGTAATTTGTTTTTCCTTTTGTCTTTTTCACACACACACACACACACACACACACACACACACACACACACACACACACATGTGGGCGGCCTCATTTCTGCTCTTTTTTTCTTTACTCTAGTCATTACCATTGAAGAACACAGGGTGTTTAAAATATTGAATTTTAATAATGAAAAATTATAAAAATAGAAACGACATCGTTTTATGCTTCAACCACCCCCTACTCATCATTATGTGTAGTATCTGTTCCGATGGATACTGCACCCCATAGACTGGTATTGTCTTGGCCTTCGGGGCTTGATTTACGCCGGTCTATGGGTCTGTCCTGTGCAGTTCTAGGAGGTCCACCCTCCCAGGCTTCGCCTCCCCTCTTTGGGGAGGAGTAAGTTTATTGCTTACTGCCTGAGGCGCCCCTATCGGGGAATACCAACGGGGCTGCCCAGGCAATTTTTAAACCCAACTTTCCCGACCCGACCTTGGGTCACATCTTACTTGTGGGAGTAAGATAAAAACTGGCCTTGTGCCTAACTCCTGGGGAGGAGTAAATCAATACTCATCATTATCACTATATATATATATATATATATATATATATATATATATATATATATATATATATATATGTGTGTGTGTGTGTGTGTGTGTGTATGTATGTGTGTGTTTGTGTGTGTTTTGTTTCATTTTATTTCAGTCGAAGTTCTCAGAAATCAAGGAGCTCCTTCCTGGGGCTTACACTTGATCTCTATATGAGACCCATAGATATTCGAATATTCTATTTAATTCTCTTTTATTTCTAAAACGTTGAGTTAGTAAATAACATTAATTATCCTCTCCCCAATTGACCAGTTAACTATGTTATAGTATATCTTTCTTGTGGTCTCTTGGTCTTACCGGATTCCAGGACAAGAATTCATCTAGTCTGGTGGAATATCCAGCTTAGTGCTGTTACTATAGGCAACATCACTTTGAGAAAGTGCACCATTTATCGTATACGTCAGTGTGGGTTAGCCATACCGAGGGGATCTTATTTGTGTTGCGAACACTATGATATTTTGAATATTTAGTCAGGGTTTACTTGTAGGGGGAAGTATCCTCATGCAAGGTTGTCCTGACAAACCCCTGTACAGTGAGACCTTTACCACTGGAGAACAGTGTCTAGTTGGCATTCAAGTTCTCCCTTATGTGTGTGTGTGTGTGTGTGTGTGTGTGTGTGTGTGTGTGTGAAATGGAAGACTAGTAGAACACGGAAGAATAAAACAAAGCAAACACGTGTGTATTTATCAAGGCTTTATAATAACTACATCGCAGTCGTGCCGTATGAAAGTCACGGTGAATGTTTATGTTTTTATAATCTCACTGGATTCCTCGTAGCACCTTAATTGAAAAAGTTGTGTTTTACTTGTTTTCAATTGCATCTCTGAATACAGAGAGAGAGAGAGAGAGAGAGAGAGAGAGAGAGAGAGAGAGAGAGAGAGAGAGAGACAGGGAGAGTGTGTGAGATGGGGGGAGATGGGGAGTATTATTTACTCCTCTCCAGGAGTTAGGCACAAGGCCAGTTTTATCCTACTCCCACAAGTAAGATGTGACCCAAGGTCGGGTCGGAAAGTGGGGGTTGAAAAGCCAGCGCCCGAGAGGTGAGCACTCTGACCATCAAAAATTGCCTGGGCAGCCCCGTCGGCATTCCCCGGTAGGGGCGCCTCAAGCAGTAAGCAATTAACTTACTCCTCCCCAAAGAGGGGAGGCAAAGCCTGGGAGGGTGGACCTCCTAGAACTGCACAGGACAATCCCATAGACCGGCGTAAATCAAGTCCCGAAGGCCAAGACAATAACAGTCTATGGGGTGCATCGGAACAGATACTACACTTTGATCTTAGCCAAAAGGAGGGGGAGATGGGGAGTATAGAGGGTTCTGCAGCACTACAATACCTACTGACGAGCCGTCGCCACAGGGATCGTGTCGCCCCTAAACTCACCAAACTAGAATAATTGTCTTACTGTAACTCCAACTGCGAGTCATTCTTGAACAAGGGCATTGACGACACCAAAGACAGACAGTAGTACTCGTCGTAGTGGCAACACTCGTACTACTGTTACCACGTAGTACGACTGAACCTAACAGGTGACTGCAATCGTAAAAGTCTCAATATAAGTCATACTAGTTCTCCCGCGTAAGAAATTATGAACGTCTGTTAGGGAAGAAACAGGGGGAAGCCGGAAGGGCTCGAAATCTTCTTCTTCTTCTTCTTCTTCTTCTTCTTCTTCTTCTTCTTCTTCTTCTTCTTCTTCTTCTTCTTATTATTATTATTATTATTATTATTATTATTATTATTATTATTATTATCATTATTATTATTATTATTACTAATTATTATTAGTAGTAGTATTATCATTATTATTTACTCACTAGGAGTTCTCACACAGGTCATCAGTGATTGCTCACCGACAATCGGTGGTATTCCCTGGAGTCCGAGTGACAACAAGTCCTCCCAGATTTCCAGTATTCTCCACCTCTTTTCGATAGCCACCGCAAATCAAATACATTTGCAGTATCACAACAGCCGTTTACCATTGATTTCTCGCTGGCAAGGACCATTGGTGTTCTCTGGGGTTTGGGTGGCAATAAGCCTCCCCGAGGTCCCAGCAGTCTCTGCACTTCCAGTGGAGGTCTGGTTTGTGCTGTCCCTCCTCGGTCTTCTCATCCTCCTTGACCCTATGCAAATATTTTGTGTGGTGTCAGCCTAGACTTGTACCATTTTTATTTATTTATTTATTTTAAAAAAAAATTATTATTATTATTATTATTATTATTATTATTATTATTATTATTATTATTATCGTTATCGTTATCATTATTATTATCGTTATCGTTATCATTATTATTATTATTATCGTTATCGTTATCATTATTATTATCGTTATCGTTATCGTTATCATTATTATTATTATTATTATTATTATCGTTATCGTTATCATTATTATTATCGTTATCGTTATCGTTATCATTATTATTATTATTATTATCGTTATCGTTATCATTATTATTATCGTTATCGTTATCATTATCATTATTATTATCGTTATCGTTATCATTATTATTATCGTTATCGTTATCGTTATCGTTATCATTATTATTATTATTATTATTATCGTTATCGTTATCATTATTATTATCGTTATCGTTATCGTTATCATTATCATTATTATTATCGTTATCGTTATCGTTATCGTTATCATTATTATTATTATTATTATCGTTATCGTTATCATTATTATTATCGTTATCGTTATCGTTATCGTTATCATTATCATTATTATTATCGTTATCGTTATCATTATTATTATCGTTATCGTTATCGTTATCGTTATCATTATTATTATTATTATTATTATCGTTATCGTTATCATTATTATTATCGTTATCGTTATCGTTATCGTTATCATTATTATTATTATTAGTAGTAGTAGTAGTAGTAGTAGTAATAGTATTATTTTTTTTTTTTTTACTTAAAGTGTGTTTAAAAAAGAAATATAGGGTCGCTTTTAATAGTAACAGCATTACAACAAAGTTACTGCGTTTGAGCGTAACTTGTCAAACTTTCTATTTTGAAAATCGTGATTATGTTACATTTGAATAATTAATTAGTTTATGGTGACTAAAGAAAGTATTATTTTCTCTGTCAGTGGCTCTCATGGGCACAAAATAGACCATAATATTGACTGGAATATAAACTTTAATTTTAACCAATTATCCACGAATTGTTATTTTAAAGGCTTCAAAATCCCATTCGAATTTTCCAGGGATGCCGTAAATATCGTGTGTTTGTTTTCATTATTGTATAAAATATGCTCCCCCACGGTCGCACATTTTTGCTCCTATATATGATGAACGAACATATACAAGGAGGAGGTAATGCCTGAGAAGATAGTATCATGGCAAGAGAACAAATACTACATTACAACCCCTCCCCCCCCCCCAAAAAAAGAAGCTAATCCCTAGTATGATGGTCTCATGATAACAGTATAGATACTACACTACCCCTAAAAAGAAGAAGGTAATGCCTGGGAGAGTAGTATCATAATAATAGAATAGATATTACATTACCACCCTGCTGAATTGAGCATTGAAAGATAGTACATAAGTCTGAAATAGTATAGTAAACTGGGTAATCATTACTATTAGCGACATAAATTATTTTAAGGAAATGCATTTGGGAAATTGGTTTCTGCATTTTCAGCTCTTAATCGCTTCCGGTCCGGTTATGCATTTATTTCCTTTTAATATGTCGACGTCCTCCCTGTTCCTGCTCATGCAGCTTTTCCCCCCGCACCTGTTGACGTCCTCCTCCAGATTCTGTTTTTGCTCCTGCCGACGTCCTTTTACAGCCCCTGTTCCTGTCGATATCCAGCCTTTTCCAGTACTTCCAGCCTCATCACAGTTGTCCATTGTACCAACTCGACGCAATCAATGAATCACGTCTAGATCTCAAGCAACGCCCCCACAACGTGACCTAACACAGGCAACAGTTGGCAAAGAAGATGACATATCGTATATATCTTACTCACAATGGTTTTGAACATCTAAAAAAACTCAGTCCAAAACTAGCGACAACACTACCGAGTCATGACACTTAATACTGTTTGTTAAAAAGTCAAACTCAGCAAAAACGTCAACATCACCTATCAAGGACTACCAACACTCTTCAGCAACGATGCTGCAACCAAACCCCCCGCACATCCATCCAGTACAATAAATTGCCCGGATATAAATGTCGCACCAGTTTAAAACGAGTAAAGCTAAATATTTACGACTAAATTACTCGACAACTGGAAGTTTGTTGATTAACTCTGCAGCATGTGGACCCGTCAACTCGAAGGAACCCGGTCTGACAAGAGTGCAGATCCACTTGTACTTGTCTCTTCAAATATGCAGACTCACTTGCAAAAAATCGTGCTTTAACAACCGTGCTGACCCACTTGCAGATTTTACTTTGACTATAGTGCACCACCAATTCCAACAAATGAACGTTCGCTGATTAACTCTGAAACAAGAGGGATCATCAACCTGAACGACGTAAGTAACAACCGTGCAGATTCATTTGCACTTATCTCTTAAAATATGCAGACTCACTTGCAAGCAACGCAGCCAATAATAGTGAAGACTCACTTGCAGGCATCACATTCAACCATGCAGACTCACTTGCACTCGTCACCTTTAACCGTGCAGACTCACTTGCACTCATATTTTCAAAACTGCAAACACACTTGCAGACAACGCACACCAATGAAGATACAATTTGACGCAATACTTTCAAAAGTCAAAACACATATTAACTATGGACTTCAACTACGGCGAAATCTGACTTCCATCACGAATTTCATCAGATCTACTTGCACTCAACATTTTCAACAGTGTAGACTTGCACTACTGACTTCAAGCCCATCGAACGCTAAATTGCATCACATATTTCATCAAGTACTGAAACACTTGCACTACTCACTTCGACCGTCTTTGCTGGCGCACTTTCAACACACCTGCACATCTGTTTTATTACTCATCCCCACGGAGCCCCTTGTCGTGTCGACCCCTGTTTATGACTCGGAACTCCTAGCAATCTGGATTGTTATCCTTTAATACCTTAACCATTGTCGTGCGAACCCGGTTTACGACTTGACACCACTAACAAGAACCGGATGTTTAATCCCTGAACGCCTTATCCCGACACACTTTCTTTCTATCCGCGATTAAATTTTGCTTCGGATAATCTCGGAAAAGAATGGGAAACGTAGTAGTATTTTTTTAGCTCCTTACATCAAGTGGCTTCATGCCTTGAATGGAGCGATTTCCAGTAAAAAAAGATCAGTAGGTAAATTTGTGACGTTAAAACCCACACAATCGAAACATAGTTTCAAATCCACCGTCGACATTTTCTTTTTATATGTACATTGATTATAAATTCTAAGTAATTCTAAAGAAGACAATTTTTCTTTTTAATTTTCATTTATTTAAAATTAACGTTAGTCTAGGCGAATTTAAATGTCACTTTAATTAATTGTATTGTCTCAAATCCACTGCCAACCTTTCTTTTCTTAATGTATATTAATTATTAATTCTAATTAATTCTGAAGAAGACAATTTTTCTTTTTAATTTTCATTTATTTAAAATCAAGTTTAGTCTAAGCGAATTTAAAAATCACTTTAATTAATTTAATGGTCTCAAATCCACGGTCGACATTTTCTTTCTTCATGTACATTAAGTATTAATTCTAATTAATTCTGAAGAAGACATTTTTCTTTTTAATTTTCATTTATTTAAAATCGAGTTTAGTCTAAGCGAATTTAAAAATCACTTTAATTAATTTAATGGTCTCAACTCCATGGTCGACCTTTTCTTTCTTCATGTACATTAAGTATTTATTCTAATTAATTCTGAAGAAGACATTTTTTTTTGTTAAATTTTCATTTATTTAAAATCAACGTTAGCCTAAGCGAATTTAAAAATCACTTTAATACATTTAATGGTCTCAAATCCACGGTCGACATTTTCTTTCTTTATGTTCATAAATTATTAATTCTAATTAATTCTGAAGAAGACAATTTTTCTTTTTAATTTTCATTTATTTAAAATTAACGTTAGTCTAGGCGAATTTAAATGTCACTTTAATTAATTGTATTGTCTCAAATCCACTGCCAACCTTTCTTTTCTTAATGTACATTAATTATTAATTCTAATTAATTCTGAAGAAGACAATATTCTTTTTAATTTTCATTTATTTAAAATCGAGTTTAGTCTAAGCGAATTTAAAAATCACTTTAATTAATTTAATGGTCTCAAATCCACGGTCGACATTTTCTTTCTTCATGTACATTAAGTATTAATTCTAATTAATTCTGAAGAAGACAATTTTTCTTTTTAATTTTCATTTATTTAAAATCAACTTTAGTCTATGCGAATTTAAAAATCACTTTAATAAATTTAATTGTCTCAAATCCACGGTCGACCTTTTCTTTCTTCATGTACATTAAGTATTAATTCTAATTAATTCTGAAGAAGACATTTTTTTTTGTTAAATTTTCATTTATTTAAAATCAACGTTAGCCTAAGCGAATTTAAATGTCACTTTAATAAATTTAATGGTCTCAAATCCACGGTCAACCTTTTCTTTCTTCATGTACATTAAGTATTAATTCTAATTAATTCTGAAGAAGCCCCCCCCCCGACTTTTTGACTTGCCCTCCCCCACACTTTACGGTCAACAATAATGAATTTATATATGCATGTATTTAACCGCCCCCACACTTTTTAGGAGAGCCCCCCCCCCACACTTTTATAACTGTCCCGCCGGTCCTGTTAAATATTATAATTAATAATTAATGTACATGAAGAAAGAAGAGATAGACCGTGGATTTGAGACCATTTTTCGATTGTGTAGGTTTTAGCGTTCCAACTTCAATTTTGAAATTTATACCGTGCTGCTACCACTGCAATTCCCAACCGGGATCCACAGAAACTTTTAGGGACCCCACACAAAAATGTTTTAATTTTTATTTTTTTTACTAGAAGATGTACGTGTGTTTATTGGAATATTCTAGACTTGTATTTACATTTGATGTTATGAATAGAACGACATTTATTCATCGTACGTCTTTACTAACCTGGAGACAAATATTTGATTAAAAAAAATTATATATGCATATATGGGTCCACAGATGATAACATAGCTCTCAGGGGTCCACAAGCAAGATAAGGTTGGGAACTCCTGCTCTAGAAGGAGTTTTCCTTCACTGATCGAGGGACAGTAGATACTATCAAGGTGTAGTATCTGTTCCGATGGATACTGCACCCTATAGACTGGTATTGTCTTGGCCTTCGGGGCTTGATTTACGCCGGTCTATGGGTCGGTCCTGTGCAGTTCTAGGAGGTCCACCCTCCCAGGTTTTGCCTCCCCTCTTTGGGGAAGAGTAAGTTTATTGCTTACTGCCTGAGGCGCCCCTACCGGGGAATGCCAACGGGGCTGCCCACGCAATTTTTAATGGCCAGAGTGCTCACTTTCTCGGGCGCTGGCTTTTCAAACCCCACTTTCCCGATCCGACCTTGGGTCACATCTTACTTGTGGGAGTAAGATAAAACTGGCCTTGTGCCTAACCTCATGGAGAGGAGGTAAATAAATACTACACCCAGATACCGGCAAGAAGGTCGCCTCTAGCGCCGGCATTGGCCAAGGTTGCCAGACTATAATAAATGTTTGAAGGCCAAACTGCTTTAAAAAAGGCCAAATTCGTGATATTTGGCCATAAAACGGCCAATCTAGCAACCCTGGCATTGGCCATACTGTCGCACTCGTAGTATTAGTAGATAGCGGTTAAACTGTCAGTGACTGTCATATCGTAAAAGTCTGAATATCAGCAGTACTAGTTCTTCTAGTAAGAAAGTGTGACTGGCGGTTCGGTTGTGGGGGAGGAGATGAGTTAGGTATGAAGAAGGTGGTGGTTACAGCGTGGGGGAGGTGATTGCATGTTTGGGTTTATTCTCTAACCTAGTTGTCCCCCCCCCCGCCGCCCTTTCTTTTCCCCCTTTCTCTAGACACATCCAAAAGCAAAGCTGCTTACCGGCGAACTAGTGCGTGTGTATAGCAACCACCGACCAAGGGTAGATGCTTTTGTGTGGGCGGTGCGTGTGTTGATAGTGATGGCGGCAGTGCGCTTAGCAGTGATATGCTTTTGAGGTAAAGTGTAGATATGCTTTTGAATGCTCTTAATTAGGTAGGAGCTTCACTTTTACTTCAATAGTCCCAAATCCAAAATGGCCGCCAAACATTAACGGTTACGTCACGTCAGACATTTTGATCGGTGTAAGGGTATTGATTTACTCCTCTCCAGGAGTTAGGCACAAGGTCAGTTTTTATCTTACTCCCACAAATAAGATGTGACCCAAGGTCGAGTCGGGAAAGTGGGGTTTGAAAAGCCAACGCCCGAGAGGTGAGCACTCTGACCATTAAAAATTGCCTGGGCAGCCCCGTCGGCATTCCCCGGTAGGGGCGCCTCAGGCAGTAAGCAATAAACTTACTCCTCCCCAAAGACGGGAGGCGAAGCCTGGGAGGGTGGACCTCCTAGAACTGCACAGGACAGACCGATAGACCGGCGTAAATCAAGCCCCGCAGGCCAAGACAATACCAGTCTATGGGGTGCAGTATCCATCGGATACTACACTTTGATCTTAGCCAAAAGGCCAAAGGGTAACAATAATGCACCTTTTTATTTTTCGCCAGGTTCGATATATAATCGCGTATATAATCGCTAATCATCATATTTGCGATAAATAGCAACGGCCAACGTCATTCCAAGCCATAAAAGGACAATACTACATTAATAATTATTGCTGGACTTACACAAATTGTTACCGTAAAAATAAATACGGCTTGGATCCTTCTTTGGTGCTATTTTACTTATAGGCCGATGCAGTTAATTGTTTTCATGTAAAAGCATTATTTTGTACTTACTCAGTCATATTTTATCTCTCACGCCCCGAAAAAGAATTTAAAAATATCAAGCAGAACTTTAATTAGAACGATTTTTCCATTTCGATGTCCAACCTGTATTTGTGCCCGAGCCGACATTTTGGGCTGTGAGCGGTCGGTAGAATAGACAAGGGAATTAACTCCGTTTTTATTGTTAGGATTATAAAAAGAAAGAAACACATAAGCAATAATAATATAATATATATTTATTAAATTAAAAAATAGAAAATTAAATAATTATTTTTACTTTGTTCACCGGGATACTTTCCACGATATAACTTTATTGTTTTTTTTTTTTTTTCTTCGCAACACTTATCTGCCCTTAGTTAGCTAACCGGCCACTCCGAAAATCGCAGACTCGCCATTTCATATCACCCTTATGGAAATGGAAAAATCGTTCTAATTAAAGTTCGGCTTGATATTTTTAAATTCTTTTTCGGGGCGTGAGAGATAAAATATGACTGAGTAAGTACAAAATAATGCTTTTACATGAACACAATTAACTGCATCGGCCTATAAGTAAAATAGCACCCCTTCTTTCAACGTTCGCGTCTAACGCTAAGCAAAATAATAGAAATAGTTTATTATTGGTCGTTAGAAAAACCCAGGTGCAAGTATCCAGCCAGACTGGCGTATCAACCCACACCCAAACCATAAATTTGTAATGCATTTCAACTCCATTTATATATTTTAAAAAAATGTTCGATTTTATTATTTATGAATTGATTAATATTTCAAAATAAAAATGGAAAAAAATGCAATATATTTCAGTTCCATTTTTATTATCTGTTACCGCAAAAATCAGAAAGCAACTTATTATTTGCAAAAAAAATAATAAATAAATAAAATAAAAAGAACCCAAAATAATACGTTGAATGTGTTTGCCTTTACACCGGTTGAAATATGTGACGTAACATTTGGAAGCCATAAAGGAGTTGGAATCTTCAAGATAGCCACATTAAAACATGCCCATTTTATTAAAACTTTTAACCCTAATCTAATTAAAAATATATATATTCTAATGTATAATTTGATTTAATAGTCCGGTACTACGTTGTAAATTACCCCCCCCCCCACTCACACACACACACACACACACCGTGGCTTAAGCAAAACGTCAGCGAGTATCCCCCCACCTTCCAAAATATATTTCATTACGAAATAAAATTCCACCATAATGCATTTCAGTTCATTCGTACACAAGACATTTTATTTTCGTGTTAAATCAAAAATTAAAATAAAGCCACCTCTCCCCGAAAACACACAGACAATCCAGTGAGTATCCCCACATAAAACTACTTGTTATCAAATACTTTTTATATCGTTGATAAAGGATTTGCACTTGGAGTGAAAAGAGTTTTTCTTATTTCTTAATATATATAAATATCATTGGCTACGTGTTTCGCCGTTATACGGCTCATTAGCGTGGCTGAATTCAGCGAGATTCGAAACCAGGACACAGTGACTGTAGTTCGGCACCTTTACCATCGGACTACGAAACTTCGCTAGGAATTACCCGACATAAATGTTATGATCTTTCTTTGTTTTTTGTTTTTTACGATAGTGACAAATACCCGTATTCAGATATCTATGGTGAAGCATTTCCTAAATTTTATGAAGGAAACTCTTTTGCCTTACACAGTGTGACGCCACCATATGAAGAGGGTTTATATATTTATAAAATATGACTATCCACGGGAAGGTTATTATATTTTATAAATATATAGACGCTTGCCATATGAGGACATCACACTGTGTAAAGGAACAACGTTCCCCTCGTAACATTTAGGAAATGCTTCACCATTATATATATATATATATATATATATATATATATATATATATATATATATATATATATATATATATATATATATATATATATGGCCACTGAATTTGCCATTAAGACGTTAATTTACTCTCTCATATCTAGACAATGCGTGGTGGGCACATCGGTACGCTCTCCTACTATTGAGTTGAATATGATTTTTCGTATCGGGGTCCGAAACGTGTGTAAAAACAAAAATTAGGGCCAGAGGTGAAAAGTCTTATTTTGAGGTGTGAGCGTAAAGTCAAAGTGGGTGTTATCTAATAACACGTCAGAACAAAATGAAATAAAAAATAAAAATAAAAATAAAAGCATCCGTTATTTAGGGATGAATGCTTGAAAAAGAAAATGATACTTAAATTGTTCAGGAGTCCAAAAGTTTTTGCAAGATGTTGGTGGTCTTTGGTAATTGGTAAATTTCAATTCATCCTGTGTAGTATTTGTATCCGTTTGTTGCTGGAATTTTTTCTTTTGTTATGGTTCGGTGTATATAAATTATAATTCTACACTCAAATATTATATATATATATATATATATATATATATATATATATATATATATATATATATATATATATATATATATATATACATACATATATATATGTATATATATATATATATATATATATATATATATATATATATATATATATATACATATACATATATATATATATATATATATATATACATATATATATATATATATATATATATATATATATACATACATATACATATATATATATATATATACATATATATATATATACATATATATATATATACATATATATATATATATATATATATATATATATATATATATATATATATGTGCAAGATGGGGAAGTTTCTTTTTAAAGTTGCATATATTGATGTCATAATCATATCTAATACTATTATCCTTACCTTTTCAGAAACTTTTACCCGTATGAGGAACCAGGAAAACAAACGTCAAAGAGTGTGCGATTTGCTTTATGCACTCGTCACACCAAAGACGATTTCAAGAATAGTTGGAGTTGCCATAAAGACTCTTTATAATGTAAAGAATAGAATGACTATTACGTTTAAGTCTGGAAATGGAGGAATCAACAAAAACTACCAAAGATTTTATTAAAGCTCTCAAATTCAAATCCTTAAATGATGCAACTAAATCCCCGAGAAAAATTGAAATCGAACTAGAGGAAGACAAGAGTATTAGAAACCAGTAAAATAGGATTTGAAGTTAACATCTTACACAAGAACACCAACAACACTTGTTAATAACAGCAATGAGGAAAGATTGGAAATAAGCTATAAAATTCTTACATAAATTAAGAAAAAGTCTTCTATTGTAACGATATTTTCAGCTGGGAGGTGACGGTGGTTAAGTGGAAAACGACACGGATTGAACACCTGGGTGTTCCAAGTTCGAATCTAGTCGGTTCTTACAGTACCACTTTCACTTAGGGATGTTGGGAACCTTCTCGTGGTGCTTCCCGTAAGTATCCGATGTCTTTCCAGAAAGATTTCTAACTAGAAAAACATCGGGGAAACTAATGCCAACACACGAAAGAAGAAGATCTTTTCAACTCACTGCCGACGCTATTCTGAACCGCAGAAATGGCTCATTTATTGCAAAAGTTATGGCTTTTGGCGTTGTGGGTTCCGATGCCTATAAAATTCTACAAAGCTAGTAAAAAGATTAATGTTAATACTTGCTACAAAACTCTGAGATACCAGGTATTGCCATGGATTAAGGCAAACTACCCAGCTGTTAATTATGTAGAGACAAAAGATTGTGCTTTAGCCACTACAGCTCGAAAAAAATACAAGATTTCTGCAAATCAAACTTTAACAATTTTTGCAAATCATGTTTATGGGCTAGCCCAAGTCTAAACCTTCTGAATTATGTTATTCGGGGCGTTTTTGAACATGCTACCAATAGAACATCACGCAGCAATGTGGACTCTGTTAAAGATACTATTAAAGAAGAATGGGAGAAGCTGTTTCCGAATATTTGAGAGACACTTATGCAAATTTAATGATTTCGTTAAAAAAAAACGAGGTACTTGTCCAGGATTTGAACCTAATTTCCGTGACTGCCCGGCAACAGCGAGCCAACAGCTAACGGAAGCGTCCGAGACCTGCCGAGTCGAAAACGAGGCTGGCGCCAAGCAGCCGATAACGATTTGAAGGAGAGACGCTTGTTAACCAATTGCAAAAAATGAATTTCCAAGTACTGTGTCGCACGATTGGCAAAAGTAATGTGGTGTATGCGATGCGGCGGCGGCGGCGACCGACTTTGCCGGTTAGCACCGCGAAAGACTGAGGCGGACAAATATGCCTGGAGATGCCCCATCCAGGAATGCCGGGCTTGGATTTCGTTGCGATCGGGGACGTTTTTTTCGCGATCAAAATTAGAAATTTCGACCATTCTAAAGATGATCTACCTGTGGTCCCAGGATATGGCGACCGGTAAAAACCTACAAAAAGAATGCGGCGTACTGTCTCGAACCACGCAAGTGGACTGGAAGAATTTTCTGCGGGAAGTGTGCACCGAACATCTAGCGCGAAACCCCAGACGACTCGGAGGCCCAGGGCATACGGTTGAGATAGACGAGAGTCTGTTCAACCGTAGAAAACACAACGTCGTTTTTACCTCAAAACATTTATATATATATATATATATATATATATATATATATATATATATATATATATATATATATATATATATATATATATATATATATATATATATATATATATATATATATATATATATATATATATATATATATATATATATATGTATATATATATGATGATGATGGACTCTCCCGTCGATTGCAACGTATGAGGTTCCAACAACTTTCATTTGTGTTTAGATCGTTCATGACACCTGAGTCCGGCAAGAGACCTGCAAGGAAAGCCGCAGACAGTGCAAGAGTGTGGGTAATCGGATGCCAGGTGTGGAGCACTCTCTCTAGCTTTTCGCCTAACTCTGGCAGTTCTCATATTATCCACACAGGTCTCGTTGAATCTTTCCAGTCCAATGCAACAAGCTGCTCGCCATGTCTTCCTGTCTTTTGTACAGTCTTCAAAGTTTTTTGGGGGTACTCCAATTGCCGTCAGCGCATCTTTCAATTTATCTTTGTACCTCAGCAAGGGCCGACCAACATTCCTGTTACCACAAGCTAACTGACTGTACATCAGTGCTTTAGGTATCCTCCCTTCGTCCATTCTTGCTACATGACCAGCCCATCGCAATTGAGACTGCAACAGGAAACTTTCAATTCCACCAATATGGCATCTGTTGTAAAGATCGATGTTAGCGACTTTGTCCTTCAAACTAAGCCCACATATGGTCCTAAGGCAGCTCCTGTGGAACACATCCAATTGGCGAATGTGATGCCGGTAAGGCGTCCACGCCTCACATCCATAGAGAAGACCTGTCAATATTACAGCCCTATACACATTGATTTTTGTCTTCAACTTAATGCCTCTGCTACTCCAAAGACGATGTTTCAGCTTTCCGAAGGCATTTGCCGCTTTTGCAATTCGGTTTACGATTTCATCATCAAGTGAAGCAGCAGAATTAACTTTGCTACCTAGGTAGGTAAAGTTTTTGACATAGTTCATTGGTCTGCCATCCACTTTGAGTTTTTCTAATGGAAATTCATGGACAGGCTGATTTTGTTTCACTCCTTGAACTTGTTTAGGAGTAGGGCATGGTTGATGGACCACCTCAGTCTTCTTTAAACTGATTGTTAAACCAAAAGCCCTACATGCACCTGAAAATTTTGTCAAAAGATTCTGAGCTTCTTCAAAAGAAGTCGCGACCAGGGCAGCATCATCTGCAAAGGTCCCGAATGATGGCTTCTCGAACCAAGGTTTTGGCTTTAAAACGCTGATGGTTAAAGAGCCCACCTGTGGTTCGGAATTGAAACTTAACACCTGTGCTTTCATCAGCGAATGCGTGCCGAAGCATCACCGAGAAGAACAATGCAAACAGCACAGGTGCCATCACACAACCCTGTTTCGTACCGTTGGTTACTTCAAAAGGCTCTGAGGTTTCCCCATTGGAAACGACCTGTGCTTTCATCCCTTCATGAAAGGAGATTATGACATCAAGCATGTTGTTGGGGATTCCAAGCTTATGAAGAACTTTCCAAAGTGCTACGCGACTGACCGTATCGAATGCTTTTGTCAAATCAATAAAAACCATGTACAGTTCCAGGGCCACCGAGAGTTGACAAGGCCAAGCAACTAACTTCCTGCCCCCCTCTGACGTCACTGCATTGCGTGTCAAAATAAGAAGGCATTTTGACTTCTCCATTCACTAAATAATCCATCAAAATTCAGGAAATCAACCAATTTTAATGAAATTTTTAAAAAAGCGCGAAATTATTTTAAAATTGGTTGATTTCTCGAATTTTGATTCCATTATTAAACAGACAGTTAACATTGAACTTTTTTTTTGTATAATTTTTAAACAAATTTCAAAGTCTGAATTACTTACGGTTGATTGGGTTAGAAGTTTAAATAATGGTAATTCATAATTCAGTTTTTTGCAGTATTTGATCGTGAATTATTATTTTCTTTAGATTTATACTGAATAAAGATCAGTTTCAGGATAAATCGAATCGTGTTCTTTTATTTTCTTTTTTTACATGCAATTTTTGAAGTTTTCTAATGCTTTGTTTTAAATATTTACAATATCGTATGGTCAACATGTTTTGATGTTTTGGATAACTTTAGTAAAGGTGTTTTTTGTTTACAAGAAATAATACATTTGCACCAAGCTTTATAATAAAGTAATGGATTTATTATATTCCGTGATCATTAATTAATAAATACTGAAAATTTCATTAAAATTGGTTGATTTCCTGAATTTTGATGGATTATTTAGTGAATAGAGAAGTCGAAATGTCTTCTTATTGTCATTACGACGGTCATTGTTTTGACACGCAATGCAGTGACGTCATTTTCTAGCCAACCGGCCTGTAGTAACTCTCGGTGGCCACGACAGTTCCCGATTTTTTTCACGAACTTTTTCAGCAACTTGACGAAGGGCAAATACCATGTCGATTGTACCTCGACCAGAGCGAAAACCACATTGGGACTCTGGGTAAATCTCATCAATAAGATGTCTGATGATCCTGTTCAGAATCAACCTTGCAAGAATTTTACCTGCAACAGAAAGCAGAGATATCCCGCGATGATTATCGCAAGAATTCCTGCTTCCCTTGCTCTTATAAAGATGCTTGACATTACTATCCTTAAAGTCCTGTGGGACTCCGCCAACTTTCCATATCTCCACAAACAAGATGGTCAGTTTTTCCTCGAGTGCTCTTCCGCCATGTTTGTACACCTCAATGGGGATGCAATCTCTGCCCGGTGCCCCTGGCGATAGCTGTTTTTTAGCTTGAGATACTTCCTGAACTGTAGGTGGAAAAGACAGTTCCGGAATTTCGGGATGCTGCGGAAGAGAGGAAATGATGTTTTCGTCAGTCACCGATGCAGAGTTAAGGACAGTTTCAAAGTGCTGCTTCCAGCGCTTAAGGATAGCAGATTTGTCAGTTAGCAGTGTTTCTCCATCCTCAGCAAAAACTGGGGCAGAACCATTCATTTGAGGACCAAACACCTCTTTCAGGCCAGAGTAAAATGACTTAGAATCCTTCCTGTCGGCTGCGTCCTGAAGTTCCGCAGCCTTGGATGACCACCAAGCCTCTTTCAATGCCCTAAGTGCCTTCTGAACTTGTGCGTTGTGAGCTCTATACGCCTTCTTTTTCACTGTGGAATTTTTGTCCTCGAGCCATGTTTTGTGGCAAACATGCATTTGGTCGATAAGCTTCTGCACTTCAGTGTTGTTTTCATCAAACCAGTCTTGATGTTTCCGCAAAGGGAAGCCCAAAACCTCAGCAGACGAGTCATAAACAGCATTGTGCAATGAATCCCAAGAACTTGAAACGTCACTATTTACCTCTACAGAAGCTATAGCGGCCATAACTTTTTAGTTCAGCTCATTTTGTGTATCTGCCTGTTTTAGAGGCAGAACATTTAGGCGTTTTGGAACAGAAGACTTTTTCACTCTCCTCTTGTCTAAATGGAAGATGGTCTTGCCGACTATAAGCGCATGATCTGATAAACAACAGCTACTATGGAAAGAGCGTGTTATCTTAAAATCTTTGAGGTCGCGCTTTCTGGTAATTATGTAGTCAATGAGATGCCAATCTTTTGATCGGGGGTGCATCCATGATGTTTTTCGACAATGCTTTTGTTGGAAGTACGTGTTTGTCACACTGAAGTTAAATTCTTTGCATAACGTCAGGAGTCGCAATCTATTTGAATTCATTTTACCAACACCATGGTGACCCAGAACACCAGCCCATGTTTGAAAGTTGAGCCCCACTCGAGCATTGAAGTCTCCCATCAAAGCAACCTTATCCTTATGCTGAATTTTTGAGATTAAGCTACGCAAATCATTGTAAAGATCAGCTTTGCATTGATCTGAACTATTCATAGTAGGGGCATAACAGCTGATAAGTGTTGCGAATGTGTTGTTTTTTAGTGGAAGTCTTAGGGTCATAATACGATCTGAATGACTTACTGGGAGTGTTGGAAGTGATCTAGCAATTTCCGTTTTCACTGCAAACCCTACGCCAGATTGACGTGGTTCGTTATCTGGTTTACCAGCCCAGAAAAACGTGTATCCACCTTTTACCTCACACAGCTGTGAGTGACCAGGCAGACGCGTCTCACTAAGGGCAGCAATATCTACATCATGTTTCCTTAATTCCATTGATACGAGAGCCGTTTTCCTTTCTAGTGACGCATCACTATCCTGCAATGTTCGCACATTCCAAGATCCAATGTTTAGCTTCATAACTTTCTTTGTTTTCTGACTGCTGTATTGGATAACTAGACAGCTGCAGTAGGTTGACAAGTCAAAGAAGGGCATGCAATGTTTAGGGCTCCTTTTATCGCCCCCTCCCTGAAATAGGGAAAGCAGTGCTGATCCTAGATAGGCCTGTTTTGTCACTGGTGGAGGACACGAACGGCACAATTGCCCAAAGGTTTGTGCCAAACGGCCATCACCCACTAGCCGCCACTGTGTAGAGCGCCAGCTAGAGACTTCCAGCAATATCCTTTGCCTGTCCCCGTCGCCTTTACTCTCTCGCCAGTGGACTCAGAAATACTCATGTCGATTTTAGAAAAGCTGCTAGAAAACCCACACGAATGATTTGATTTGAGTGGTGAAGGCTTGTGTAGGACCATCCACACTTTTTGGAATTGTTGATTGCACAAGATCGGTGCAAATGACTGCCACAGAAGTAGTAGTACATTATCGTTAGTTTTTATGTCTAATAACATAATTATATATATATGTGTGTGTGCACATATCTAGAGAGAAGATAATAAATTAATATATATATATATATATATATATATATATATATATATATATATATATATATATATACAGGATGTTTCAAAAGTCTTGGGAACATTACAAATGCGTATATCTCATGAACTATTCCAGGTAGAAAAATGAAACTGGTGCCATTTTAAAGCTGCTTAATCAAGTTTTTGGTCATACTAATGATTTTCGTGTTATCTTTCCAGGTGCAGTAATGGCGTTCTCTAAACAAGACAAGGCATTTTGCGTCCTCCAATTTGCAAAGACTGAATCGTGGACATGTGTTCAGCGTGCATTTCGCAGGAAATTTAAAAAAGAAGCCCCTGAAAGGAAATCCATTGTCAGATGGCATGCTAAATTTGTGAAAGATGGGTGTTTGTGCCCAAGTAAGCGAACAGGTCGCCCTTCAACTTCAGAAGATGCAGTTGAGCAAGTTCGGACAGCCTTTCAGCGGAGCCCCCGTAAATCAGTGAGAAGAGCCAGCAGGGAACTTCAGCTTGCTCCAACAACTGTCTGACGTGTCTTAAGGAAACGACTGCAAATGGTACCTTACAAGCTCAAGTTGGTTCAAAAGTTGAAGGACACTGATAAGCCACTTCGCCGTGACTTTTGCATTGCAATGCAAGAGAAGTAGGAAGATAACGGTTTTGATGACCGGCTTGTTTTTAGCGATGAGGCGACCTTCCATCTGAATGGCAAAGTTAACAAGCATAACACTCGCATATGGGGTACTGAGAATCCTCATGAACTTCTTGAGCACGAGCGAGATTCACCAAAAGTGAACGTGTTTTGTGCAATTTCCAAGAAAGGTGTCTATGGACCGTTCTTCTTTGAAGAAGCAACTATCACTGGTGAATCCTATCTCAACATGCTGGAAGACTGGTTAATGGCTCAGTTGGAACAAGCAGAATCTGATGACTTCATTTTTCAACAAGATGGTGCACCACCACACTGGAGTCTTAGAGTAAGGCAGTTTCTTAAGGCTGCCTGGTAGATGGATTGGGAAATCTGGGCGAGGTGATGACGTTCTCATGCCCTGGCCTCCTAGGTCTCCAGATCTTACCCCGTGTGACTTTTACATTTGGGGCTTTGTCAAGCAACAAGTCTATGTGCCGCCCCTTCCAAGAGATATTGACGAACTAAAGGCTCGAGTAACGGCAGTTGTGGGAACCATTGACGTCAAGATGCTGGAACGCGTTTGGCAGGAAATGGACTATCGACTAGATGTCTGCCGTGTGACGAATAGTGCTCATATTGAGCAACTTTGAAGATTCCCCACAAAACTTGAAACTTTAACCTTTCCAACGGTACGAATTTCATTTTTCAACTCCTAATAGTTTTTTAGTTATTAAAAATCGTTATGTTCCCAAGACTTTTGAAACACCCTGTATATATATATATATATATATATATATATATATATATATATATATACACACACACACACAAACACATACATGTCCACACTAATACAAACACACATACGCCAGTATATACATAAAGTCATCAACATATATGAGATAATGATGTCTTCTAATATTTGCCGTCCGTTGTCACGTTGTTGATAGTCTATGAGTCTTGTGTTGCTAACAAAGTATCCGTTCGCTTTTAGTTGAGTTGTATTGATTGATTGGTTTCTGTTACGCTGGCAACACACTCGTGCTTGAAAGGTCCTTGATTGGTCCGATACGATCCATAGTTTCGTTACATGATGTACTTTTTCCTCTTTTTTAAAACTAGCTGTATATACCCGGCGTTGTCCGGAGTATATATATATATATATATATATATATATATATATATATATATATATTACTATTTCATGTATCCACATAACATTTTATAAGGAGATATAATTTTTTATGTATCAATTTTCAGTATTTACTTCAACAGTGCTTGATACGTAATTAGAGCTAGGTAGTAAGCTATAAAATATATTTATGGCAATTAAGCTACACAGAGGCTCCCACGTTTCATCCCCGAAGATTCCCCCTGGGGATGAAACGCGGGAGCCGCTGTGTAATTTATTGCTATAAATATATTTTCATAGCTCTCTCTCTCTCTCTCTCTCTCTCTCTCTCTCTCTCTCTATATATATATATATATATATATATATATATATATATATATATATATACACACAAAGAAAAATGAAAATAAAAGTTGGAAAAATTAGATATTTTATTAAATCATCAATAGTTCGAAAACAAGGAGAAATTCCAAATATTTAATACATTATTTATATTTGAAAATCCATGGATTAAAGGTTTGGAATTTCTCCCAGTTTTATCTTTGAAAAGCTATGGATTAAGGATTTACAATTTCTCCTTGTTTTCGAACTATTGTTTATTTAATAAAATTTGTAATTTTTCCAACGTTTATTTGCTTCATTATTTTTATTTATTTATTGCTTTATCCAGTATATTGAGCTTTCCATCATCACGATAGGTCATTATTTAAAGATGTAACATTTATCTTCAAATTTTATTCATTGATATATATATATATATATACACCCCCCCACACACACACATATAATTATATATATATATATATATATATATATATATATATATATATATATATATATATATATATATATATATATATATTTATATATTTACTTTCTGATTTTCCCTCGGATATAAATGTAGATAATGATGTTTTCCAATATTGGCAGCTCGTTGTTCCGCTAGTCTAAATTAGAAGCGGGCAACCTTTCCAGAGTGAGGGCCAGATGAGACTTTTGGAAGAAGATCGCGGGCCGGAGTGAAAAACGAAATCTCAGAATTACTATATTTTATTTACATGAATAAATTGTACAAAAATTGCATTGAACACTCTACAAATCTGATATTTGTTCTCAAGAGACCTCTGTATGTGGCGCCGACGAAGAGCGATTTTGGAATCATAAAAAATAATGACGGGGAAGTAGCAAGTTGATCCAGCATTCGTTTTGACACACCTCACATAGGTTCTCTGTTTCATGCCCTTTCCTCGTCTCTCGTTTCCTCTTTGCCTCTCTCTTTCTCTTCTTCTATTTTTATCTCAGGCCAAGGATTTGAAATTAATAGTTAAAGAAAAAGTAAATATACATGCATCATCGCTCGCTGATATTTATACATTTTTATTCCACTGTAAATCTTAATTGAAACCTACTTTTACGTCTATGTCACAAAATGATATGAGTTTTACTGGGAGGTCCGCGGGCCGGATTGCAATAATAAAGCATAGCAGGGTGGCGGGCCGGATGTGACCCGCGGGCCGAAGGTTGCCCGCCCCTGGTCTAAATCAACGGTCAACCATTTTGAACTTCATTAACCACTAAATGTTTATACTTTTATTTGGCTGACCACTATTATGGTTTTAGAAAACAAAGTTAAATATATTTATAGAATAAAAATCGGAAAACTTTTTTATTATTATGAAAGGTAACAATGTTTTAATGTATTTGAATTAAAAAAAAAAAAAGAACATTTGAAGTTTATTGAAGTATTCCATATTTTTAGTGTGTTCATAATTGTTTCTGTTTGGTTGAAATTAACTTGTGGATCTTTCGCTCCAATGACATCACTGCAAGACGGAGGACGGTTTTATTTGTCAGAGAGTGAAAATTGAATCAAAATTTCATTGCTTTATCATACAGTGATGGGTATTCATTGTTTATAGTTAAGATTAAAATATAATTTTTGTCAGTCCGTCACGCTTAAGTAGGAAATAACATTTTTTTAAATCTGTCAGACTTAAGACTGAAATCGCATTTTCAGTTGACTGTCACGCTTAAGTCTGTAATAACACTTTGGTCTGCCTGTCACCTTTAAGTTTGAAATAGCATTTTCGTTGGTCTGTTTCGCTTAAGCTTTTAATGGTATTTTCATCAGTCTATTAAGCTTAAGTCTGAAATAATCTTTTCTTCTGACTACCACAAGATGAAAATAGCATTTATAAAAATATGAGTTATGCCCCTTTAATTATATTGACACTATTTTCCCGCCAGGATTCCGTAGGAAGAGTCCACTAAATAGTATAATGATGGCACGCCGTCTGTTTTTTTTTTGTTGTTTTTTTTAAGAAATATTCGCCAGACGGGGAGGAAGTGAAATAGTTTGAACGACGGAGATGTGTTTTTATCACGGTCCGAGGAGACGTTCTCACAAACCTACGAAGCGAGAAGACTGAACGAAATAAAACAGCTTCCGAACGAAGGACTTTGACGAAGCAAACAAGTCTCATCTTCGCAAGAACGTTCTGAATTATATATATATATATATATATATATATATATATATATATATATATATATATATATATATATATATAACGCATGGCTCTGTTTGTAAACAAATGGAGCTCTCGTCCAGATGACAGCTAACTGATTAGAAGTGCCGATTGCCATCTACACTGCCGAGTTTCGATCACTGTCTGAGGCACTTGCTTGTCTAGCTACACTGAAGAGCTGTAATACAGCTAAACAATCTGTCTGTGGTTGACTATATATATATATATATACATATATATATATATATATATATATATATATATATATATATATATATATATATGTGGCAACTATTATTAGATATAACAGACTACTTATGTCTGAATATCCATTTCGTAGATCCTTTCCATTGTCAGAATCAGAATCTTAGTTTCGGGGGCGGGGGGATTTGCCGATGAATCTGTCATAGTTTTCATTCGTATTCCAAGTACTTTCGGACCCATCCGGGTCAATCTTCAGGGGAATGATGGTAATCAGGTGAAGACCATGTGTTCGTATTATAGATGGTTTTGGCGGGAATTATAGAATACGTACGAAATTATAGTTAGCATTATATACATTTTAGTATATTATTGCTGCTCTTTTCTCTGTTTTTTTTTGTTTGGTTTCACCCAAAAATGAACCACTGTAGAGTGTAGATTTTTTTCAAGACACTTTAATCCAGGAACTTTTTACTCTTTGTGATTTTTTTCTGATGATTTTGTAGTGTTGCAGAGATGATATTGACATAAAAATGTTGTTTGGCTCACGACAAATGAAACGGACCGTAAAATATATCTAACAGAAATGTTATGTTTTTTGGAAATGTGAAAAAATAAAAATAATAAAATAAAAACATGGTTATTGGAATATAAAATGAACCTGTTTTCATGTGTGAATATCCGATTTCTTTTGCGAGTAAAATAAAAAAAACTTTAAATTTCCGTACCAAAAAGGTATTGTAAGAATTTTTTTTAAGTTTAAGAATGAAACATGTATTGTTTTTAAATAATAATATGACTAGGATTATTTTCATATAATGTTTATATATAATGTTCAATAATTTGGAAGCGTAAGTTAACCCCGTTATGCAAATAACCCCTGACTTCCGTAATAATGTTGAATAAGCAACTGGTAAATTCGTACGTGCCACAAAAACAAAAGGTAAAAATCGTTTTCAAGTTTGTTTTTGTTGGGGTGGGGGAGGGTGTATGGGTAAAAAAAAGCGCGAAGGACATGTTATTTAAAGAAATTTATTTTTAATGTTAACGAATAAAACATGTATTAGTTAGTTTAAATAAAACCATTACTATGATTCTTATTATGTGAGGTGTGTTTTAATGTTATAAAAGTAATAAGTGTACTTCATACGCGTGGAAGTGTTATTGTATTATTTTGTAATGCAGCGCGTGATGTGTTTGTTTTAACCTAATCTGTTATTCCGTAACGTATATATGTTATGTGTTTGGAATAGCGGAATGATATTCCCGTAATCTCTAATTCGCGGTGTTTCTGTCTAACAGTTCCGAATGAAATAAAAGTTTGGCGATGTTTTGAGTAGCAGGTAGACTAGATAATTTGGTGTAAGTAAGTATAGTGACCACTGTCTATGTAGATGTTGTATTTGAGAGAGTAAGTGATCTCGGAATAAATATAGCAATTATCATATGGTAAAGAAATTATGCGAAAGTTGCTGTAAGCACGCTTGAGTGAATACGGGTATTGCAGTTTGTATCTTAGTAGTATATGATGCATGTGGTTATTTTCTTACTCTCGTCAAAAGTAGAGGAAAAACAGTCCACTTTTTATATATATATATTTTTTTTTTCACCTGGATTATTACCATTATTATATATATATATATATATATATATATATATATATATATATATATATATATATATATATATATATATATGTTCGTTCGAGAACATAACAATTAATTCCTAACGATCAGTGACATAAGTTTTCGCTATTTTATTGTTAAATTACACTAGGCCTACTCGACGATGATTAGTAATAAATGTGAACTCACATTACCCTTGCTCCCAGTCCTGAACCATTTTTATAATGTTCTATAATTGTCAACTTTAACTTTTCTTCTTTATTCACGTCATTTATTTATCTACATCACCGTCTTACTCTCTTTTTCTTATTATGCTGCTGCTCCTTCCCTCTTTCTTTTTCTAAGCTATCTACTACTACTACTACTACTACTACTACTACTACTACTACTACTACTATTATCCTTTTATTCCCATCATCTTTTCCTTCCATTACTGAAAACATTCAATATGCAAACAAACAAGCAAGATGTTCTCGTTGTTTATTTATTATTTTGATTGGCTTTTAACTAGCAAACTCTTACGAATTTATCCATGGGAAATTATTCTTTATTCATGAGAAGGCAAGTGGATCCTTGAAGACACTTTACATATGTGCCTATTTAATTGCCTTCCAACTATGTCAAAGTTAGACACAAGGTCGCTTTTTAATGTGGGGAAAAGCGAGCGCCCCACAAAGAAACACACTGGGTCGAGAACAAAACATAAAATCGCTCGTTTATTGAATAGAAATTATTTTTTCAGCAGAATAAAATTGCCAACTTTTGAACACTAAATTTGAGCAATTTTAACTTTATGTCAATTGTCAGTCTTCAATGATCCAAAATTGGCAATTTTATTTTTCCTAAAAATAATTTTTCACTCTAAATAAACATATAATAATATATATAAAAATAATCCATGAATCAGCCTGTTTAGACAAAACGACAAGAAACGTCCATCTTGAATATGGCTTCGTCGATGATGCAAACAACCATCTTAATTGTTTTTTGTATTCAATTATATAATACGTATTTTTTTAAATTTTGCCAAACATCGCATTAAATATTTTGAAATAGTGCCGGGAGCATTTTGTTGGATTGCTCTAAAGTTAATCTTAACCATAAACAGTGTATCCTCGATCCAGAGGCGATGAAATGTCCGAGTAAACTGGGAAACGAGAAACAATTTCATAAGGAAATTCGCTCGGATTACGAGCACAAATTTGGTTTACGAGTTACCCCCGGGCATAATGGACGCGTACGCAGTATCGTCCTTGCTCACACACATTGAAGATATCGTATCGTTGGGAGAGTTCTTGCGACCGATAATGATAATGCTGAGAAGCCTTGCCGCCATGATAGATACAGATGCAAAAGGAGTCGGACGTTTTGACCAACGGACGAAATAAGTTTCATATTTCAATTAAAAATTATTCTATTTAAAATAACTTTACATACAAATTTGTTGTGACCCTGTTAGGAGCCGAAATAAAGACACGGAAACACGTGGTTACAGGAACAAAGATATATTATTGAAGAAAAAGAATATATATACAAGAAGTGGTATTCTGGACTGCCAGTATAGAACTGGAGTGGAAGAAGTATGTGAGTTGTAATGCTTCTCGCATTTTATTATGGATGGACGAGTCCATTTGTTCTTCGTACAGGTACGGCACCATCACAAAATTCTAACAAGGGTCCATAGGTCGAAGCTGTTTACTTCGCGTGCTAGACTGGAAGTACGAATACATTTTTTAGTGTACGTACCATGAAGCATTGGAATAGAGTACGCGAGGAGGCAGTTAATGTAGAATCAATCAACAGTTTAAAAAAACACGTGGACAAATACGTGAAGATGGGGTCTCACGCAAGGCAGTACTAGGCTTCCTGTCTTTAAATCCACTCTGATCTTTTGTAAGTTATATGGCGGAGTCACGTAAATCAGGCAATTCTTCACATCTACCTTCACTTTAAGTTTACCTTCCTCCCTCCTGCACACACAAACAGCAGCAAAGGTAGACACAAGGTCAGTTTGTTGTGGCAATCCAGCTCCCCAAAAGGGAGCTTTTTCGACTGGTAGAAAAATAGCCATGATTAGCCTGTCGTCATTGACTCATGAGGGCACTTGACAAACCACCTTCTCAAAGGAGGAGGCAATGCTTAAGAGAATGGCATCCTGAGACGAAACAGAACACTTGGATCCTTGTCTGAAGTCAGGTAGTATCGGAGAGTGGTGTTTATTCTATAGTATTTCAAAGAATTAAAAAAACACATTAGTAAAAACAAATTTAGAGTGGGTCAGCATCATCGTATGTAGGAGGAAAACAATCAGCAGGAAGACAGTTCCACACGCCCGTAGTTCTTGGAAATAAATTACTGCAATGAGAAGTTGTATAAAAACGAACACCGAATTGATGAAGACGACTAGGTCAATGAGTCAAATGTGATAGAATAAAGGAAGAAGGGAATCTCATACAATTTTGAAGAACATATGCCAGAGTGTTTCAAGATGGCTGCACGCTTCGTTGATAAGAGCCGTAGGGAAAATATACCGTGAGTTTTGGTTTTTAGACGTTTGTTTTTCATGTAACATCAGAATGTATAACTGTTCAAATTGAGAACATTGTTGTCCTTTCAGAAGACTTCAAGGAAGACAAATCCAATATTGATATAATAATGTTGGTTGGTCTCCCTATGAACGAAACGAATTCGTAAAAAAAAAATGCACCAAAGATTGACTGTTTTGAAAATGCTTCGTGAGATAAATAAAATCTTTGCCTTTGGAATGTAACAAAATCTTGTTTACTTATATATGCTCTGTTGTTGCACGTTTACATTAATCGAGCTTTTAATTGGAAGAGGTTGGTATGCACAAAGTATAGAAGGTATATGCTAAAACATATATTTTCGCACCTCTCTCTCTCTATATATATATATATATATGGAGAGAGAGAGAAAGAGACAGAGAGAGCGGGAGCGAGGGAGAGAGGGGGGAGGGTTAAAAGAAAGATGTTACACATACTTTTTAAACAGTTCTATTTTGGTATCCATCTTCCCGGGCAACACCGGGTATCCTTGCTCGTTATTTATTTTCGGTGTATGACATGGTTAAAAACGGGGTATGAAACGGGTGAATGTCGTTTGGCGAATGGCGGCAAGGGCTGAACATTTATCAGTGAAGATGAAGCGAAAAAAGCTCGCGCATTTCTGACATCGTGACGTCAGGCGATTCTTCTCGCACTAGAAAGAATTGTTTTACTTCTATTTGGCGGATTTCGTTTATTTTCAACCAGACAATCTATTTTAATGGCCTTCTCCATTTTCATGATATGATTGATCTCAGCGTTTGCGTTTCGTTGTTGTCTGTAGTTGCATAATTATGCCAATGGAAAATAATTGAGAAAATTGCTACATTCGCCATTGTTTTATAATAATGAAAATTAAGAGATTTTTTTAAATTTTTTATTTCAAATTGTTGCCGGGGCGCTTTTCTCTTCATGCGCGGAATCCCATATCACGTGACCACGGGGCAGTCAATTATTGGTTGACTTAGTCACGTGGATCACCGCTGCAAAAGGCGTAAACTCACAAATTTACTTAATCTTTTATGCATTTGAGGGCTGGCCGATGAGGGGGTAGGGGCAAAATGTTTGCCAAAATCCTTCTCTGTTTTTTTTGTTTAATCCTTTTTCGTTTAATCCCCAAAGAAGTGAGAGAATTGGTTTGTCCACTGTTTTACATTGTCCAGACTAGTTCTAGGACATGCAGTTGTGGAAGAGACCGCACCAGGGGTCACCACTGTTGGAAATGGGGCATTATCAAATGAAAGAATGAGAAAGTCTATCGATACAAAAATAATAATTTTTATTGACAGCTTAAGAGAATAAAAAATGAAGGGTTTGGGAACGTCTATGACCACGTAGAAGTGTTTATTTTATGCTATTCTTTGTTCTTATCGCCTGTGGTAAGGATCGAACCTTCAACCTCCAGAACACTGTCATTTAGAACTGGTGGCTGACGGAATGAGAACAATCTGCCTCCCATGGATTAAATAAAAATGTTCAGTTTGAAATTCCGTATAAGTTCACGAGTTTGGCATAAAAATTCCAAAGTTGGATTATTTAGTTCCGAAGTTGTCCTCGGTATGCTTGGGTTAGTAGACACAAACCTTGATTACATATATATTGTATAGAAAATTCAACCACGAGATTGTGAATGAAAAAAAAAACTTTAAAAAAAAACGCATTAATTGACACAAAATGTCCAAAAACATGAAACGACGATTAAGAACAATCTAACGCTGTTAATTAAATGGAATGACCAGTTCAAAATTCCCGGAAGGTTCCAGACTACAAAAAACCGGTATCTGGAAACGTGTTAAATAATTTCGTAAAGATGGAATTCTTGCTCTAAAAAAAAAATTAATACTTTGTTTCGCGTGTTTGTCTGATTTTAGTTAAACAGGACGCATGTTTAAAGTAGCAACGGCAGCGAATATTATTATTACGTATCGACTCTCGATTGAACAAAAGCTCAAATCCGTAGTTTCTTTCGACCAATCACAGTGCAACAGATTTTCATTTCCAAAATCTTGCGCGTAGTATTAACACACCAACACATTTCTCTCTTTTTTTTTCTCTCTTTTTTTACAGAGAAAAACACACGTGCATACGATACACTTGCGCCAGCCCCCTTTGGGCCGAATGGTCTTCGACAAATAGCACACACATGATGAGAGAATTTCACGAATTTCTAAACACAACGGCCAGCGAAGCACACACGCATCGCTCAACGAACGCACATGTACACAACTTCAGAGACGCACACACGCTCCTACTAGCAAAACGTGCACGCTAATACACAACCATAACCATACCTATTCCATTTACGCCCACGTAAACGCAAGAACGTTAGCCGAAATAAACATGTGTACTGAATTTCTCCTTACAAACAAAAGAACGCCTCTTTCTCCAAGACGTTTTTGGGATTCTCTGAACTTTCGTATTCTACGAACTTTTTATATTTCGTTGTTTTGAGTTAATTAATTATTTTGTATGGGGTCCTGATTTCCGATCTCGCTAGTCCAGCCACGCCGATGAGTCATATAACGACGAAACACGTGTCCGTGGATAATTATATTTTGAAAATATATGTCGTTCCTCATCTGGGGCATCACATTGGTGAAGAGAAATTATTCCCAATTGACATTTAGGTAAAAATGCTTTTCCGTATAAACTATTGACTTCGTTCAAAAAATATCGCAAACAAAATAAACAAATAAATTACATCTATAAAAAGTGATATACCCCAGCGGAATTTGCAAAGTGGTAGAACTCCTCATGTTGTCTGTTGTTATATTCTCAGCGTTTCGGCCGTTGTACTCTACGGTCTTCTTCGAGTCTCTTTTTTCATAACGTCCTGAGTCTTTCGAATTGAACTATATAATGAATCTCATACCATGTACTTCTGCGTGTGGAACCTAATAAAGAGGTCATTGTATCCCAGCGCAGGCGCTAATTCTTTTAATTTCCGGATCCTTCTGCGCTGTTCTCTGTCTATTACCTAATATCTATATTCACCTTACTTTTTGATAACATAGACATGGCAATACACTGGCGTCTCTCCCCTTCTTCCTCCCTCTTAATGCTATCAATCGTTATCTCTCCCCTCTCTCTCTCTCTCCCTGTGATATTTAACGACTTTGTCTCTTACACTGGTGGTTCTCACTCCCTCCACTTCTTCATCTCTCTACCATGCACGGCTTTGTTTACTTCGATGTTTCCCCTTTCAATCCTCCCCCCTCTCCTATTTAAAATTTTACCGCGACAGAAGGATGAAAAAGCTATTTCAAACTTAGCGACGGACCGAACGACGGAGCCTCTTATAAAGTTTCACGGACGCGGCGTCTATCCAACTTGCGGGTTTAGCGAAGCAAATGCCATTTCACACGTAAGTGTGACAGACTAGAAAAAAGCTATTTCAATCTTGAACGTGACAGACAAACCGACGGACAGAGCTTCTTAGAAAGGTACTTGAACGCAAATCAACATGTGCGTTTAGCGATGAAAATGCGGTGCTTGTATAATAAAAAGCCGAAAAAAAGTTTTTCTAGTCTTTTAGTGTTGGAGAGGTAAATAATGGGCAAGTAACTCTTACCACGAATTTTAAGCAAGATTTTCCAGTAATCAAAACTGATGGCTTTAATTGGCGTTGCACATGTGGCTACTGTGCAAGGAGAACGTCGATTAGACATAAAAAGGTTAGGGTTAGGGTTTAGGGTTAGGGTTAGGGTTAGGGTTAGGGTTAGGGTTAGGGTTTAGGGTTAGGGTTAGAAAAATATTGTTCGAAGTCTAGAGCTGTTGTGCAGAGTTACCTGCCCCTTATTTACCTCTCCAACACTAAAAGACAAAAAAAACTTTTTTTCGGCTTTTTATTATACAAGCACCGAACATGCTACTAAATACACAAATAATGTTTTATTCTGAGGTTAATTGCGTCATATCTACGTTTCGTTATTTTAAGCAACCTTTTATTTGTAATGCTCCGTCTGTCTGTTTGTCTGCCCCCCTCTCTCTCTCTATTGATATTTATATAAACAGAACGGGCTTAAAAAACAAAAACCTACTTAATAAAAAGAAATGCTTCTTTATTGGTTTACTATCTGCTGCCGACCTCTTTACCTGTTTGTATGTAAAAAAAATAAACATGCTTTTTCCTCGTTTCGTTTTGACTGTAAAATAATCAACCTTTAACGCCATTTGCTGAAATCAGACGACATCGTGTCATTCCCTTGTAGCAGTTACCTCCTCCTTTCAAAACATAACTACACCGGTTTGCCGGTAGGTGTCGCTTTTTCACTGACAGGTGGCACTGTAAAGCGACACCAGAGTTATCTGCCCTTCTGACTAGAAAAACCGTTGCAAACGAAAAATCCATCTCTTTTTCACCGACCAGCATCGGAGAACAACGCTGGCACCAGCGCTCCGTTTCACTCGCCTTTTGGCCTCGACAGGACGACGCTGACACTAGCGTTCCGTTTCACTCTTCTCTGGTCGACAGAACGACGCTAATACACTAGCGTTTCGTCTCATGCTTTTCTTCTCAATCGGCATAACAACTACCAACACACGTGGGCAAACAACGGTAAGAGTTCTCAACTCGTTTTCTTTGTATACGGCTTTTAAAGACTTTCTACACGCCGGATTCATTTCTTTTTATACCTTTTCAAGAACTGTTTTTCCATCGACACACATGCATACATCACACACTTCATCATTCCACGTACACACACATCCTAACACACTCATCTCATGACAAATGGAGCGACAGAAGCGACCCGCGCTACATCTGAAAATAGAGTGGGGTGCGGCAAAGTCTATCACAGATTTTTTCTTTACATTGGTAATCGATATAATACAAACACTCTAATAATGTTGATTGCTTACTTGTTTGTTTGCACATTGCATCTTTTAGATGTCGAGAAAAAGGATGAACGAGACGAGAACTTTTGGAAAGAAGGGAGGTGAGGGAATTGGTGGGAAGTGCGACATAGAGGTAGTAGTAGTAGTAGTAGTAGTAGTAGTAGTAGCAGCAGCATTGTAAAAGAAGCGGGAGATGATGACGGAAATAAATAAGTAACGTAAATAAAGAAGAAAGTGCAAACTATTGAGGTAATAGTAATATTAACAGCGTAAGAGAAAGAGAGTAAGAGGATGACTTAAATAAATAAATGACGTAATAAAGAGGAAAAAGAAAATATAAAACTTACATAACATTATAAGGATGGTGATATAAGGTTCACCAGAAGCAAGACTACAAAAGAGTCCTTATTCTCGACCGAGTAACGCCGGATGGGTGTTCTAGTTTATTATAAATACGCGTAAGGAGTAATTTTGTCTGTATGACCCCAACTTCTAGTAAAACTGTTATGTCCTCGAAGGGCCATAATAAATCACACAGATAAAGAAGAATAAGGTTATTTTACAGTAATACAATGTGGCCGGTGTAGCTTCTGCTACTTGACTCGGTATTTACATACTTCCCCTGGTGATACCAGATCAGGCTGCCCTGTGGCTCCCTGAGACGAAATTCACCTACATTGACGTTTTTTTTTTTTTTTTTTTTTTTTGTAAAACTTAATTATGTTCTACAAAACCAAAAACAAAAACAACAGCCCCTCTCCCTTTCTCCCTCCCCTTTTTTATTTTTATTTTTCCTACCCTACTCCCGGTCCTGGATATGACCTTAAACTACATCCGATGGTGAGATCCGGCTTACGGACTTTGGGGAATGTGGAGCCTCCTCTTAATTGCCATTGCTCCCAGGTCCACCCTGACCCGGAGTGGTAGTACCTGTTGGGGTCCCAACTGTGGGTTAAATAGAAACAGATATTAAAAGGGGAAAGAAACAAAAAAGAGAAGAAAACAAGACCAGATTCGGCATTAAATAACCCAAAAAGGGTTGATATGCCGTAAAACAAAACTACCAAACCAAACCATACATACTTTCCACACAGTATAATGCGGCACGGGACCAGAAAGTGGGGGGAATAATCAAACGCCCCTAAAGAACGGGCAATGTAACCCCGTCGGCATTCCCCGGTTGGGGCACCCCAGGCAGTTGGCAATGAACTAACTCATCTCCAAAGAGTTGAGGCAAGGCCTGGTAGGATGGACCTTTTGAGACTACTCAAGACTAATACCTAAGCCCGACAGATAAAAGGCCACCGAGTTGGCCCAGTCCCTGTCAGGCTGATTGTCGGGAACGGATCCTCGACTGGTATGTACAATGTCTGCAAGTAGTTCTGCTATTTAACTGTATTAATTTCCTTCCCACCGCAGGGAGGTGTGGAAAATAAGCCAGCGTCCCTAAAGAAGGGCCATTTTTGCTTCTTTTAAATTGCCTGGGCATCGCCGCGGCATTTCCCAGCCGGGGAGCCTCGGGCAGTTAGAGGTCAAATAACTCCGTTCTAAAGAGGGGAGGCAACTCTAAGGACTACCCGAGACGAATACCGCTGTCCGACAGATAAAAAGCCACCGAAATGCCACAGTCTCTGTCGGACAGATCGTCGAGAACGGATCCTCGACTGGTATATACCAGTCAACAACTGGTATTTACTTCTTTCCCATCGCAGGAAGATGTGGCACAAGGCTGGAACGTGGGAAGAGTCAAACCAGCGCCCCTAAAGAAGGGACACTTTGGCCTTTCAAAAATTGCCTGGTCAGCCCCGTTGGTATTCCCCAGCCGGGCGCTTCAGATAGTAAACAATAAACTTACTCCACCCTAGAGAGGGCGGTAAGGCCTGGGAGGGTTTACATCCTAGAACTACCAACACCACAGCCCGACAGATAAAAAAAAAGCCACCGAATTAGCCCACTCCCGCCGAACTGATTATCGAGAACGAATCCTCGACTAGTATTTACCAAGCTCCACTGTTTGACTAATTGAGTGGATTATAGTCAAAGTATAATATACTTATCGGAAGAGTCCATTGTGGTGCTAAATAGGAATGATACGACAACAAAAAACAAAACTGACGCTTTTTTCAAGTTAAAAACAGCTTATTCGGCCTTGATTTTTAATATCACAAACCCCATATAAGTTTTTCTGACTCGATTTTGTAAAAATATCTAGAAGTTTTAATTATAGTGTCTTCTAATTATTACATTTCGAAATAATACTGAACATTTGAACATTTATTTCATAACTACGAAAAAGAACCCTCGAGGCAACATACTTTCTGTAGAGGCGAGGAATTCTCTTTAGAAGGGGGGAATTTGAAATAATAGCATCTATGTTTAACCACTGGAAGGAAGTTATTATTTGATAAGAATAAAAGTAGTTGTAAATCAATTATTTTTATGAAGATCAGCGTTTAATTAGAAGGGTAAGCGAATATTTTGTGCAAAAATCGGCCCCGAATTTGATGAATAAATAAAATTTGAATTAAATACAAATTTAAATGAAAAATAATAAAAATGAAATGCTTCAAAATGAATATTGAAACGTTCGTATTATTGTGTAACAAAGAACGGAATCTTCTCATGAACGTACGTATGTAAAGATTATGAGGTGTTTTCAATTTATTTTTGTGGTGTCTATACACAAACATTTGGAGGAAGATACTATTTTATATCATTAAATGTATTTTTTAGATACAGTAATTTATCTAAGTGTTACGTCTGGATGTTTATACGTTTCGGTTCAATTACAACTCAGAAAAATGAAGGAAGTACGAAGTAGACACTTTAACAGATTTATTTAACAAACCCACTGATTAAATTTGAATGTAGAAAAAAACCGCTGAACGCGATATGCTTGTTTGATTGTGAGACCGTTCTGTTTATTTTTCACTGTCCGCAGGCGACTTCTTTAATCCAAGGGCGATAGCTTTTACTTTTTGATCAAAGGGAAATAACTCGATTTTGTTTTGTTAGGTTGCCCTAACACTAAGTATTATTCACGAGAAAAAGAAATCGTTTAAGCTAAAACACGAGCACCGGTGTTCCTATGGAAACGGACCTGTGTGCTCGTGTGACGCAGCGACTATGTTAGACTGTGTTTCTATTTCAACTGAACAATAAGAACTGATATTCGATAGCACGAAGCGGCACATGAGAAACGCTCATGTGCAAACCAATTATTACTACAATGAATATGCATCCTTTCTTTTTCATTAAGTATGCACACAACCCAAGCACTCATTCGTTACAAACGAAAGTGAAAAATAGTGCACAATGTTTAACTAGTTTAAGTTTAAAACAAAGAAGTGTAGGGGACGTTTTCTTATGTATATATATATTCTCAAACGTCATTAGAAAGCAGATTGTCGATGTCTGTTGATGTTTGTGTAATCTGAAAACGAATGCGTGGAAAGTCCTTTATATTCGCCTTGTAATTGCTGATAGACATAGTGATTAATCTGAAGTGAGTACACGGACTGTGATACGATATTTCTCGGCCTCCAGGGTAAGATCAACGTGTATTTTCTGTTTTGTCTCCAGTCAATAAAGGAGATGTACTTCTAGACTGAGCCAATTTTACTTTTTGTCTGAATCCAGAATGCCCCTCATTTTTAGCTGTATTTTTCCCACATTAAATACCGACCTTGCGTCTAACTCTGAACTTGTGGGGAGGCAAGTAAATAGAGACTTGAATTAGATTTCTACCATATTTTTTCACGGTGTTATGAGTCAAAGGGTGAGGACTTATTACTATGGGGGTTTATCGCTCCTAGACCCACGCTGAAATTAGTAATAATGATGATGATAAATGAGGGTAACCGTTTAGATTTATTTGTTTACGACGGTGAATAATTGAAAGGAAACGAAAAACACTATGTTTGCCATTAAAACATAATATTTTGTTCCTACAAACAAAGAAAGGTTAGTTGGAGATGCTATATGTAAAGTTCATTAATCATGATAATTTGGTGAAAAAGGGGTTTATACCCCGCCTAATAGACCGGTATCGTCCGGGCCTTTGGGTCTGGATTTACGCCGGTCTATCGGGGGTTGCCGGTCCTGTGCAATTCTAGGATGTGCACCCTCCCAGGCTTTGCCTCTCCTCTTTGGGGAGGAGTAAGTTTATTGCTTACTGCCCGAGGCGCCCCTACCGGGGAATGCCGACGAGGCTGCCCAGGCAATTTTTAAATGGCCAGAGTGCTCACCTCTCGAGCGCTGGCTTATCTAATCCCACTTTCCCGACCTTGTGTCACATGTTACCTTGTGGGAGGTAGATAAATAACTTGGTACTTTTTTTAATATATTTCTTGGCATGTATGTGTGTGGGTGTCCGTTTAGTTAGTTCTATTTTGTGTGCGTGCGTGCGTGCGTACGTGCGTGCGTATATTTTTACATTTTTCGCTACCGTTAGAGTTAGCGAGAGCAGTAGTAGTAATAGTCGTTAAGTACTCTTCAGAGAGGCATAGATAGTGGTTCTTTGGTGCATGTTCCGCCTTCGCTGAATGCGTTGTTGGAGTTGTTTTCTGTTGTTTTCGGCATCTTATCGGAGTAACGACGACATGTCAGCCTGAAAGATACTCTAGTTTTGCTAAGCGAGCCGTTGTTTTTATTAGAACCAGTCGCCTCTCCGAGACTCCAAGGCTAACCATTGCGAAAGAGCGTGAATCCTTCTCATTGGTTGAGAATTCGCGAGTTCGTATCAATATGCGAGCTAATTTCATTATTTCGGATATTAATGCTGCGATTGTGCCAGCGTAGGACAGAGTAATTGATTTAGGTGCGTCCCATTTCCACTTGGTTTCAGAAAGAAGAAGTGAAAAAGAAAAGACACAGGAGTAAACCGAACGGACGTTGAAAGAAAGATAGTAGCTTATATAAGCTAGTATCTTTCTCACGCTCACGTGTCTCGCGTGCCTATTTACTAATATATCATGCTCGTACCAGCAATCGGACGAAATCGAATACGAAGCAGGTTCTATGAAGGGAGGCGCGAGAGCGCTCTATCCCTTAATAGACTTCAAAAACGGCCTATGCTAGAAATCTCATTTCTTTAGTCAATAATAACTCAAAAACCAATTAACACAAATTAGTTAAAACTTTGCACAACATTTTTATTTGATAGGTTCTATAAATGTGTAGAATTTCAGCATCATTAGTCTAGGCAACCCAGAGATCCAGACAGTTCAATCATGAAATCATGTGCCACCCTGTATCTCATCAACTATTTGATGGATTCAGCTGATTTTTGGCAGAGATAGAGGTTCTAGGGTCTAGTTGATGGCATTTTAATTTCAGTTTACCATATACCTTATTTTTCCAGAAAATTCCAAAAAACCTTAAAAATGACCATTTTACAAAAGTAGTGACATTCCATGAGAAATGCCAGTATACTGAAATCATATGCCCTTAATAGGGTTAAGATGAAAATTCATATACACTAAATGTACAAAAGCAAGGAAATTCCCAAATTTTTACACTTTTATTGTCATCAAGGGTATACGAGCACAACAGGGCTATGTATTTTACTGGTAGGAATTTTTCTTCAGCGCACCTCACACACTTCATCCACTCATGCATAGAGATTTATACTGCAGTGATGTGATAATGAAATGGTTTGGTTGATAAGTAGTCATACCCTTACTTAATGACAATAAAAGTGTACAAATTTGGGAATTTCCTTGCTTTTGTACATTTAGTGTATATGAATTTTCATCTTAACCCTATTATGGGCATATGATTTCAGTATACTGGCATTTATGGAATATATGTAGCTTTTGTTAACGGAGATATACCGGTAAAAAAATAGGGGACATTTTGATTCTAATTATATAAAGTTAGGTATGTGCATATGTTTATACATCTCTATGTATAGGATTTACTCCAAAATTAATTAACTAATTATAAGTGTTGGAAAACAGTAGCTAGGCGTAAGTGTTCGTAATGTGGTCTATATTTACTTACATTTAGTTTTATTCAAAAATTCACGTATCTCCGATTTCTTGTGAAATATTAACAATAGGTATTAGACATCAATTAATAAATATTTTTCAAATATCAGTTTCTTAGGAGTATTTTCAAGGGGGTTTAGAGTGCATAATATGGGAACGTTCTCTCATTAGAAAATTCAAATATTTCAGATTTGCATTAAATTTGACCCATCGTCATTAGAAACCAATTAAACAAAATTCCCTGAATGCCCATCTCCCCATAAGACTCATTAAGCCTAATCACTCTATTTGAGACGTTTTATAAAAACATGAATGAATCTGTAGAACTCCGCTATTAAAAAAAAAAAAAAAAAACAATAAACATGTTTAATTACGAATTCGAAAATTACAGCCACTCTTTTTATAACATTTTCGATGAACTCGAAATAATGAAAAGAAAACAAAATCACATCGATTAAGCGATTATTTTATCGGTTTTCTTTTTGTAAATATAATGGCGTCCGTTTTTTTTTTCTTCCTCAGATCCGATCGACTCCAAATAATTAATAATCACATCTTTTATCACATCTGTTTAAGATCGTTTGTTTCTGAGAGGTTAGAAAATGGCGCTCGCCTTATTTGTCTGCAACTAATTTAGCCAAATTTTAGTCACGTTTAAACAACAAGAACATAAAAAAATAGCAAGTAAAATAATAATGATGATGATGATGATGATGATGATGATGATGATGATGATGATGATGTTTATTTACTCCTCGCGGAGTTAGGCACAAGGCCAGTTTTATCTTACTCCCACAAGTAAGATGTGACCCAAGATCGGGTCGAGCAAGTGGGGTTAAAAGCCAGCGCTCGAGAGGTGAGCACTCTGGCCATTTAAAAATTGCCTGGGCAGCCCCGTCGGCATTCCCCGGTAGGGGCGCCTCAGACAGTAAGCAATAAACTTACTCCTCCCCAAAGAGGGGAGGCGAAGCCTGGGAGGGTGGACCTCCTAGAACTGCACAGGACAGGCGTGCAGTATCCATCGGAACAGATACTACACTTTGATCTTAGCCAAAAGGCCGAGATGAAAAATAAAAAGAACCTAAAAAATACTACTACTACTACTACTACTACTACTACTACTACTACTACTACTAGGACCTTGGGGAGGCTTATTGCCACTCAAATCCAAGAGAAGATCAATAGTCCTTACTCGCGAGAAATCAACGGCAAGCGGCTGTTGCGATACCGCAAGATTATTGGCGGTGGTTATCGAAAAGAGGTGGAGAATACTAGAAAATCTAGGGAGGCTTGTTGTCACTCAGACTCCAGGGAATACCACCGGTTGTTGTCGGTGAGCAATTACTGACGTGAGAAATCCTAATAATATTTTTTAGGGTCATTCGAAAGTGGCGTGTCTGTTTTATTTGCTACAAAATAGATCGACTCTAAATGAATTCAAATGTGTTCGTTTCAAAGAAGAAAGCGTATGTATCGACTGTAGGTTTGTCTGTGGCGCTATAGCATTAGGCGCTGAAAATAGATCATGTTGTTCTTCTTTGACACAGTCTGTTTGAGATAGTATTAGTCAGGCGAGTAGGAAAAGATAGAATGGCTATAGACTAATAAACCAGTCAGTGAATTGCAACTAAACTTGCCATGTAAATAAGTTAAGCTTCAGTGGGTGTCATGGTGGTGGGGATATGGGTGATCTTGGATAGGGATTGACCGAATTGAAACGTGGAAAGAAAAGCGATGTAACGGTTACAAGCACAGATTATGGGCTTGTCATGAATGTGTTCAGGCCCTTTTGCGGCTGTTGTTTCCATTTCGCTTTAAAGCTACGGCTGTTGTGCTGTCCAATTGTTATATTCTGTTAAAATAGGACACCTTGCCCCTTTCAAACCACGAAAATCGGAAGTAAAATGATCAAAAGCTCAAAAGTGACATGCATGAGAACACATAAACAGAAGAGGCGAAATGAAAGTGAAGGTCCACGTGACCGAATAGATTGTGGGAGATATTTAGTTGGAAAGCGAAGAGAGCGAATGCGTGAACATGAGTCCTAAAATAGCCAGTAGTGAGCTTATCCCTCTCCCCTCCCTCTCTCTCTCTCTCTCTCTGTTCGAAAACGTGTACTCTCTCTGTTCGAAAACGTGTACACAGAATACAATAAAGATCTCAAGGAGTTGAGTATAATCTTTTTTAGTTATTAAATTTCAGATCCAACGATGTGGTCACAGAGGGACAGCCCCATGGAAAACCACCACTAGACACGTCCTGTCCAGCAAAGAAAAACAAACAGACGACCGGGAAAAAGATGTCTACATCTATTCATCCCTACATCACTCCAGACCATCCCTGTAAGTAAGTTAGTTTGCTATGTGTATGTGGTGCGTAGAACTACCTCGAATTCAAGGAGGAGAGTGTTTTTCTTTTTCTTTTGAGAAACGCCTGGGTTGCTGGTAGAGTGGGTCTGATGATTTAAAACTTGAGACTTGGCGTGAAACAAATTAATCATTGGTCATAAACCTTAGAGCATTTACAAGATGTATTTTACAAGATGTATTTTACAAGATGTATTTTACAAGATGTATTTTACAAGATGTATTTTACAAGATGTATTTTACGACTAATATTCGATATTGACGCTCGGGATGGTGCATTCGATAGGTACACATTGAACTGCAGTCCTTAAGAAGCGAGTTTGACTCTAGACGGGTTCTCACTGCATATGGTCCCAAGGAAAGCCTCAAAGGAAAAAACCTGACTTGCCTCACATTTCTAGGTAGGTTTGGTAGTTTGGTAGTTTTGTTTTACGGCATATCAACCCTTTTTGGGTTATTTAATGCCGAATCTGGTCTTGTTTTCTTCTCTTTCTTGTTTCTTTCCCCTTTTAATATCTGTTTCTATTTAACCCATAGTTGGGACCCTAACAGGTACTACCACTCCGGGTCAGGGTGGACCTGGGAGCAATGGTAATTAAGAGGAGGCTCCACATTCCCCAAAGTCCGTAAGCCGGATCTCACCATCGGATGTAGTTTAAGGTCATATCCAGGACCGGGAGTAGGGTAGGAAAAATAAAAATAAAAAAGGGGAGGGAGAAAGGGAGAGGGGCTGTTGTTTTTGTTTTTGGTTTTGTAGAACATAATTAAGTTTTACAAAAAAAAAAAAAACAACAAAAAAAAAAAAAAAAACGTCAATGTAGGTGAATTTCGTCTCAGGGAGCCACAGGGCAGCCTGATCTGGTATAACCAGTCACATTTCTAGTGATGCAGAGTTACAATAGTTACGTAATACATGTCATAATGGATAAAAAATCTCATCTATTAGGGTTTTAAACCTGTCCAGTTTGTGAACCACCGATTCGGCTACATAGTGAATCGTTTCCAGACGTTCCCCATCCAACAAAGCCAAACTAATGACTGGGCTTCACCATCGGATGCAGTTTTTTTTTTATCATACTCACTATGGTTACGGGTAGAGAAAGAGCTCGAGTGGGTGATAAGATTGTGAAATCTATATTAATCGGTTTCTCACTAATAAGGTCGCTAACTTCGTCGATGACTATTATGATAACTTACCCAGTTCAAAGCGTCCACAGTGGCTGGCAGGCATTTTCAAGAGCTGTAAGGCGCATGATCGGGTTGGGATTAGATCCTGATCCGTAATTTGCATGCGAGGAACCCCACCTGCATAAAAGGTGGCGTGCGCCAACAGTGGGACGTTGCAATTAGAAGCAAGCGTATACGCCAGGAGACTGAGAGGGCGAAAACGTTGCAAGTCAACTGTAAGAAGTGGAATTATTAGAAGAGGGTGGTGAAGAATCGCGTAAAAACTGACTGAAGAATCCAGTAAAGAAAGAATTTTGAAATCGGTTCTAATCGGCTTTTGAATAATCGGGTCGCTAACTTCGTCGATGACGTCACATTACTCATGTGTTTTCTACTTCCGTTAATACGCATGTCAAACTTGCCTTATTGAACCCTCGACAGTTACTTTATACGGCTATGTCCTTTAATGAATTCTAAGCAACCAGATATACAACAGTACGTATATCCGTAGAGTTTGAATTACCTACTGGAGAGTTTAAATTACCTACTAGACACTATCCTCGAGTGTCTTCGATCTCTCTTTACAAATGTTTATCAAGATAACCTGACATTAGTAAACCTCGACCAAATATTCAAAATAACATAGTATTCAAAGCCCCAAATAAGATCCGCTCGACACGGCTATACACTGGCTCATACGAGGAATAGCGCACCTTCTCCTAGTAACGTTACCTCAAGTAACATTGCTGTATACTCCACCAGACTAAATGAATTATTGTCTTGGAATCCGATAAGATCAAGAGGCCACAAGAAAGATATACTATAACATAGTTAACTGGTCAGTTGGAGAGAAGAAAATTAATGTTCTGAACTTCTTTACAAACTCAACGTTGGACAAATAAAAGAAGAACTTTAATGGAATATTCGAATATCTATGTATTTCATATAGAGATCAAGTGTTTGCCCCAAGTGTTTGATTTCTGAGAACTTCGACTGAAGTAAAATGAAACAAAACATGAAAAACATGTGTATTATTTACGTTAGAGTTAGATTAAGGGTTTCTGGTGTGTGGGATGTTGGCAGGGAACGTAGCATAGGGATTACTAGAGAGTGGTAGCCCGGTCCGGAATTGTTAGAGGCGTAAATGTTTCAAGTTGTAAAAAACATGATATACCGACAAAAATGTAATTTGAATTTAAGCATAACAGATCGATGAACGCACATTCACTCTCCGCTTTTATCGATGAGAATGCTCAAGCGTGACAGACAGACAGACAGACCGGCCTATCAATAAATCGATCGATAAACAGATCGATAAACCGACAAACTAACAAAGCAACGGTCAAATCCTCTCATAAAAAACGCGTGGGAAAATCGAAAAATGATGCAACAGAATTCTTAGAGGAGTAAATTGCAAGGAAGGTTGACTCCCTCTACCGAGCTAGAAAAATTCTCACATCTGCCAGTATCCTATATCCCTACAAAGCCAACATTCGCTCAAGCATGGAGTATTGTTGTCACATCTGGGTTGGTGCCTCTCACTCTTAGACAGGGTCTAAAAAAGAGCCTCGTATCTAATAGGTCACACAGTGTCCACCACTCTCCAGCCCCTGTCCATTCGTCGCAATGTTGCATAAAGTGTTATATTTATATTATTTTCAATTTATTTATTTTTTTCTTTTTCTTTTTTTCGGGGGAGGGGGGATGCTTATATTTTAGTGTAAAACTAAAATTATAACAACAGTTTTACACTCAAATATAAGCACCCTCCAACAAAAAAAATATATATAATACTTAAACTTTTTAATAACAGGAATACACCCCCGCTCAAAATCTAACCCACTAACCGACAAATAAAGTACACCCCACACCATCACCCCTAAATATTAATAGATCATTGAATCAGGGTAACATACAGTACCCGTTATCAACAATAAAATTAACTGTCTTTTTAAACGGAGAAAGGCCAATCCATGTCAATGAAACCCTAGTACATCTATGAAATATGTAACATATAGTTTTTAATGAATAATTTGTATATATATATATATATATATATATATATATATATATATATATATATAGCACTAGATAAAGTGAAAGAATAAAATAAGGTGCGAATCAAATTTTATTAGCATTCAATGTTCAAGCAAAGTACTTTAAAGTCCTTAACTCATGAGTTTTCAAAGAAAATCTTCTCCTCAGACGACCATTACCGCAATGACATTACTGCAGGTAATAAAATTAAACTTTGAAAATATATTAAAAAAATTTACATAAAAATACATAAAAGTATATAAAACATAAAATATATCGGCCCAAAACATACTGTTTAGCTAAACTTATACAGTTCATCCAAGTCATAAAGTTTAAAACAGCTTCAAGAAAGATATCAAAGAGGTTGATTAAAAAACAATGGTGAATGGCAGTCCAAAAACGAAAAGGTTATCCAGGCGGGAAATTTGTTTGCTATCGATGCAGTATATGACAGTAAAACTGTATCCAAGGTGTATGCAAATTAATAAAACGATAGAAAAAACCCAAATCATATGAAAAGTTCAGAATATATATATATATATATATATATATATATATATATATATATATATATATACGTAGAAGCAGTGCTACAAGCGACAACAACAGCAAGGGCTTTAACAGCAGCCGCCATTACGATTTTTAATCTGTGCTTAATTACTAAGCTCGGCACTGATTGGTTCGAAACATTTAACTTCCTTTCTGGCTAGCTTAATCAGGGGTCATCTCTCATGCGAGCTGAGCAACTGACAGGAGATTATAAAAGAGATCACACAGTGTTTACTTCCTCTTTTCCTTCCCATAAGACGGGACTGACAACATCCTCTATGTTATTCGGACTAACTCACAAACTTCTCTATCGGGATGCAACACGACCACCACCACCCTTGACCTCTGGCACTGGGGTTTGATAAAAAGCTTCAAGTATTTAACGTGGCTACTTCTGCCACACCCAGGTGGACTTAATGCATCACATGCACACCTACATGCACACGTGGACATAGCCTGACTGCAGCATCTGTGTACGGACAATTTTCTTTTCTTTACAAACAGGACATTCGTCCTCCTCTTTATATATGAACTCTTTTCTCTTCCCTACTAACGGGACATTTATTCAACACCACGTGGACTTTCTAACTTGTCCTCCTCGTCCATATTCATGGGCGTATTCATTCACTAGCAACCTTCTCTTTCTTCTCACATGTTAACGAAGACGACCAATAAAGTTGTTTTAAATACTGGAAATAGAACTTCATCTCATTTATTTCTCTCTCTTCCTATCTCTCTCTCTCTCTCTCTCTCTCTCTCTCTCTCTCTCTCTCTCTCTCTCTCTCTCTCTCTATATATATATATATATATATATATATATATATATATATATATATGAGAAAGGAAAGATGAGAGTAATCCGACGTAATGGGAAATGAAAAAGAGAAAAAACCAAGAGATATATATATTTTTAAATATATTCATCAACGTTTCGTCTTTATTTGTAAGACTTCCTCAGGATGATAAGTTTAAGAATAATGTCATGCAAGTACATCGAAATATTTGGTTGGCATCTCATCAACCCATCATATCAACCCAATATTTCGATGTACTTGCATGACATTTTTCTTAAAATTATCATCCTGAGGAAGTCTTACAAATAAAGACGAAACGTTGATGAATATATATAAAAAAAAAATATCTCTTGTTTTTTTCTTTTTCATTTTCCATATATATATATATATATATATATATATATATATATATATATATATATATATATATATATATATATATAGAGAGAGAGAGAGAGAGAGAGAGAGAGAGGGAGACAGACAGTAAGATGGACAGACACATACGGAGAGAGAGAGAGAGAGAGAGAAAGAGAGAGAGATGAGATGAACTTTATTTCTAATATTTCAAATATATATATTTATGTTTATATGTATCAACATATCTCTCTATATACACACACACACATATATATATATATATATATATATATATATATATATATATATATTTAAAAATTTTTATATGTGTGTGTGTGTCCATTTTTAGTTAATTATTCTCATATGAAGATCACCTTTCAAGTTAAAATAACCAGGAGAATATCGTCAGAATTCAAATACAAATTGTGCAAGAGAGTGCGAGTGTGATGGAACTCGAAGCCGTGATCGATAAAATATATGAAAGTTAAAGAGAGAGAGAGAGAGAGAGAGAGAGAGAGACAAACAGACAGACAGACAGACAGACAGACAGACAGACAGACAGAGGGAGGGGTGGTGGGGAGGGGGGAGATAGATAGAGAGACAGAGAGAAAGAGTATCCGGACACCAAATGGGAACTGGACAGCTCAAAGCAAATGTGACGTCACCTGAGTTTTTTCTTCAGCGATCACTTCCAAGGTAAAAAAAAATTACGAACACATCAGAACAGTGGAAATATTTTAAAACTTTAAAACTCACCAATTGTGGATGTAGGATGAGGGTTAGGTTTAGAGTTGCCGATCCAAATTCAAAATACAATCGTTTTCTTAATCGTACGCAATTGTATTCATGAACGAAAATTGTAACTGCCTCTTTGTAAGTGCCTCTTTCAAACGACTTGCGATCACTCATGAAATACAAATGAACAGTTGACTTTTTTTACTCAACTTTATCACCTAAAATGCACATACAAATGGCATTTTACAAATATGTCACATACAAATACATGAATCTTTTAAATGTTTGTGAATCATTACGTAATATATGAATTGTTTTAATACTGTCTGCTGCATTTTCCTTGAAGTGACATTCTTCGCGTTGTTTTGTTTGAATACAAATGTTAGTTTATTCAATGGATTGCATATTTTATAAGGTCAGTTTAAACGTTAAAAATAACAATTAGAACAAACTTAGTTGACTGATTGATTCAAAGATTTGGCTGTTTCTACAGAATGCGATTTACGTAAACAACCGGAAAAGGCCGAGTCAAACCGAGCCGTTGTCAAACAGTCAATTAATACAGAATGAAACAAGTTTTCCCTAAGGAATAAATAAAATATGTTTTAATCATAGAAAAACAACAACACTCACCTGAATGTATTTTTCTTTATGAAGAAATATTTATTTTGAACAAAGGTAAACTATGAAACAACTTTTCCATCTTTTTTTCTCCAATAATTTTTTTGGTGTTTGTACAGAAAAGAGTTTGGATTAAATTATCAATACCACACAAAAAAAAACAGTATTATATACTTACATATTAAATTATCAATGCCACAAAAAAACAGTAGATTTAAATAAGTATCTTCACCAAAAAGTAGAGAAAAATGATCGAGTAGAATTTTAAGTAAAAATAAAAATCAGTTTCATCAAATTTTGATTTATTACGTGTTAATATGACAGACTCGGTTACCTGCCCCTGAATGTCGTGTTTTTCGCTCGAATCAACGGTCGAACCCGATTAAACGATAGAACAGTGTCGTTTCCTCTTTTTACGATAACAGGTTAAATTTCATTTCCTAGTTTTTTTTTCTATAGCAGCTGTGCCGTTTCTTTGTTGTTGTTGTTTCCTCGGATGATAGCAAGAGAGATGCATTAGAACACACAGACGGTCGGTTGGAAGCAGCAGTAGCGAATGTAATTTTTACGTATCGACTCTCGATTGGACAACATCTCAAATCAGCATTTTCTTTCAACCAATCACAGAGCAAGAAATATTCACTTTCAACTATTTGCGCGTAGTATAAAAACCTAAACACGGCGTTTTTATTCCTCTTTTCCATTTTCTTTCGGAAACAATGCATGTGCGTGCGACATAATCTTGCATAGGTCTTTAGAGACCGAAGGCCCTCGACAGACGAGACGAGGGGCATACACAAACTACTAAACATGACGACAACATATACACACTGTTAACCGAACTCATGTACACAGTTCATACACGCACTCTCTTACTAACAAAACAGGCACGCTAATATACACGCACAACTATAACTCCTGCACCATTTACTCACGCTATAACACGCAAACACACACGGCGCTAACCGAAATGAACATGTCTACTCAAATTCTCCTTACAGACAAAAACAGATTCTATCAATTTGAAACGAACTCTCTGAACTTTCGCATTCTACCAACTCTTTATCTTTCGTTGTCTTAATAAGTTTCCAATAAAAATTGATTAGTTTTGTATGGATTAGCTTTTTTATTCTTTTATTTGATAATGACTTATCGTAAACAGATCTCTCAGAACTCGTTCTTTTGCGTTGTTTATATATTTATGTTTAATTTGTTGTACCCAACATTCGGATTTTTTTTACTTCCCCTCTTCAAACATGGGCGACGGATTTCCCCCATACCGGCAAGAAAGACACCTTCACAGATCACCATCAAATGCACAAACACAAGTCGCAATGACACTATCGTATTATGTTGCTTGGCGAACAAATAGAGGCACGCAGCAACATAAACAAAAACATATATTCTATGAAGCAAGTTGATATGCGTTTGCATAATAAAATGACACAAATTGTAGCACAAGGCCGATTTGAGAGTACGGGGAGGGGCTGGGCATCACTTTTATATTGTTATCGGCACGGTAAATTAATCGATGGATATCGATTACGATTGAACAAAGCAAGAGACACGAACGATAGTTTTCAACACAACAAGATTTTATTATACTAGTGAAGAGTGCTAACAAAACAAGAGGAGATAATTGCTAAGTAGATTAATTGTTTATATAACAATCACATTCGTTACACGATTCTTCCAATCACTAACACATCTCGTATTCTCTGAAAGATCTAACTAAAGCCGTATGTATAATATATTGTGTGTAGGGCGCAACGGAGATGGGATGCAGTGGCGTGCAGATTTCTGGTAAGGCCTTGGTGAGGCCCGGGGCCAGCTCATTCATGGTATGCGACAAAGTCTCAAGTATAAATCATAGTACTGAGAAATATTATAAGCCCAACGTTCAAACTCCTCGGACTAACATCCACAGGTAACATGAATTTGAACAAATACATATAAGACATTGTCAAGGCTGCTGCAAAGAAAGTGGCTCCATCTATAGTGCTAGAAAACTATTCACACCTGACAGGATCCTATATCTCTACAAAGCCACCATCCACCCATGTATGGAATATTGTTGTCACATCTGAACTGGTGCACCACTCACCAGTCTCTTCCTCTTAGAATAGGTAAAAAAAAAGAGTATCTAATCTAATAGGTCTCTCACTATCCACCAAGCTCCAGCCCCTACCCCATCGCCACAATGTTGCATCCTTGTGATGTTTTACAAGTAATTTAATGGAATGTGCTCCGACGGTGCCCCCCCCCCCCTCGACCAAACCGACAATCAGCTAATTTCATCATCCATTCACTGTGGAGGTCTCCAGATGCCAAAGAGCCTTCTACTCCAATAGCTTCTTTCCTCGGGCTGTCGGCCTTTGGAACTCCCTCTCTGCTCCCTGGTTCCCCAACTGTACCAATATGCAGTAATGTAAAACTAATCTGAACAAGCATCTCGCGACAGAGCTCTTAATTTAGCATGATCCCTAAAACTTCAACCCTAATTCTCAGTATCCCCTGACATCTATCTATCTATCTCTACACACACACACACACACACACAAACACACACACACATATGTATATATATATATGTATATATATATATATATATATATATATAATCCTGCTTCCGAAAACGGGGGTCACTCTAGATGAGAACAATAATACCCGTATAGTCCCGTTAGCACGTCCTCGCAAATTAGGGCGCCCCCGATATCAAGCAATAAACACATCCCTCCATAGAAAGAATAATATTTCAGATTTATTTTGAATTTGATCCATAGTCACCAGTTAAAGAAGATTCCTTGAATGTTAATTTTTTCTTAAGATCCAATAATCTTAAACCTTACAATTTAGACATGTTCTTAGAATCCAAATCATATAATCGATTTTGATCAAAATTGAAATAAGGATTCTAAACAGAAGGTTCAGTTTCTTTTGGTCTTGATTTTAATGAAAGTGGTGCAAAAAACTTCTGTTCAGAGAATTGATTTTACCCGTCCCGGGACGGGTATTCTTTTTGTTCATATAAACATTGAATACTATTAATCACGTTGCCCACAGCCAATCTATTTCAAATAATATATTGCCTGTATTTTATATCTTATTCAATTAAATTTTAACCGTTTCCTGACTTTTAAATTAGTCATAAAGTTTACTGACGAAGAGAATACTTTAAACAATACAATAAAAAGACGAATCCTTTTGTTAAAAAAATATTAACAGAATAATTGGGTTAGGAATTTTTTATAATATCAGTTGACCGACAATGAAATGAATAGGTGATTAGGATTCGGAAAACAAAGGAATCCTAGAGTGTATCTGTGTAACTATGACCAGAGAATATCCTAGAAAATGTGCGAAATGTTATTGACGTCAATCGTGATGTAAGCGGCATAGATAAATAGACAGAAAGACAGCAGAAGGATGAGAGAGTGAAAAACGGAAAGAATGAACGAGTGAAGAAAACACTTGCAGCAAAGAATGAATTTACGTTAAACCAGGCACACCGAAGACAACTATAGTTAACAGTATATACACACATGTAAACAAATATACCGAATTTCGAACAACAGCTTATGTACTAAAACAATGAGAATAATAATCTTGATATCGTGTTACTTGCATAAATAAACAGAGGAAAACTATTAAAATATAATAATTGTATGTGTTTTCTTTTTGGTTTCTTGTGTGAACAAAGAACAAAACGACAATGGATCAAAATTACAGACTGTCTCTCAGATTTTGAACTCCAAGAGGCTAAATTCCAATCCTTCTCCTTAGTGCCGTACTATGGTACAAGTTCATCTAGATCAGTGGTTCTTAACCTGTGGGGAATTCCCCACTGGTGGGGAATCGCGGAGTTGCCAAGTGGGAAATGACCGGTCGGACAGAAGAACCACTGCTTCAAAATTTAATACATGAGATCAAAAACAAATCGCGAAACCGCCTGATTGACCTTGAATCTGATTTGCGCTGCGCTATTTCAAAGGTGGAACCGGACATTGAGGCACTTGTCAAGGCAAAACAAATGCAAAAGTCTCATTAATCTGTATGCGTCTAGTGCTAGTGTTACATTTTTTGTATGCTTTTCATAGGCCAAATATATTTAGAATAAAACAACGAATCTTTTCGTATGTATTTATTTCCATGTGATAACTGCGGTTGGAATGGAGAGCTTACTCACTAAATAGTGGGGAATTGGAGATAAAAGGTTAAGAACCACTGATCTAGATCAAACACACCATAAAAGAATCAGCAGATTATAATTAATATACGTAAACATTACATCCAACATATAAAATTATCTTGCCCGATTTCGAAGTCAAACCTATATCGATACTTGATTCATACTTGCCTATCTTTTATTTCTTCCTTCAACTATTTTCCTATTTACTTTCCTCTACACGAGAGCAGAGTTAGACACAAGGTCGGTTTTTAATGTGGGGAAACCCGGGTTCCCCCAAAAGAACACTATGGATTTGAACTAAAATAAAAATTACCGGTCGGAACGAGGACGTAAACGACTAAGTGCAGCATGAGAACATATACTGTACAATTGCCTTCAAGATCAAAGTGTAGTATCTGTTCCGATGGATACTACACCCCATAAACTGGTATTGTCTTGGCCTTCGGGGCTTGATTTACGCCGGTCTATGGGTCTGTCCTGTGCAGTTCTATGAGGTCCACCCTCCCAGGCTTTGCCACCCCTCTTTGGGGAGGAGTAAGTTTATGTTTACTGCCTGAGGGGCTCCTACAGGGGAATGCCGACGGGGCTGCCCAGGCAATTTTTAATGGCCAGAGTGCTCACCTTCTCAGGCGCTGGCTTTTCAAGTCTCACTTTCCCGACCCGACCTTGGGTCACATCTTACCTTGTGGGAGTAAGATAAAACTAGCCTTGTGCCTAACCTCCTGGGGAGGTAAATACATTTACTTTGCTCATAGTCAAGAGGCTAACGAATGTTCCTTCCTTCACTATGTTATTAGCACGGATATATTTTATTTCGCGTATTTTTTTTCTGGAAATATTTATTCCATAAAAATATTTTTTTTAGAGTGGACACTTTTCCCTTTTACTCACTGAATATTCTTATACATTAAAGGGAAGCAATCATGTCATGAGTTCTTTCCCTTGACTTTTGCAGAAATAAATATCTAAATTTCAAGCCACCAAAATTACTTTATATTTCTTCTAAACAAGCCACTCAGTTTTTTTCTTTTACTCCCGGACAATGCCGGGTATGTACAACTAGTAAGAAATATATACTTTTCATTACTTATCACAGCAATCTTCTGTCTTTGTCTTCCTCGGATTTATAAACTGTTTAATAAAAAGCATTCAATTTAAAAGACAATCATGAAATGGCCCGAAAGGCATGGTCCACTGCATTGATGAACAAAGTAACGGAGCTGCTGTTGCTGCTGCTGCTAATAATAATAATAATAATAATAATAATAATAATAATAATAATAATAATAATAATAATAATAATACAGAGAAACGGAATCTCTACTGATGGCTGCACAGAACAATGCAATTAGGACAAACTACATTAAAGCTAAAATAGATAAAACTCAGGAAAACAGTAAATGCAGACTCTGTGGACAAAGAGACGAAACAATAAATCATATAATAAGTGAATGTAGCAAACTAGCCCAAAAACGAGTATAAGAACAGACATGACTGTGTGGGGAAAGACGTACATCGGGAACTGTGCAAACAATTGAATTTCGAATACGCAGACAAATGGTACAAACATAAGCCAGAAACAGTATTGGAAAACGAAAAACACAAAATCATCTGGGATATGGATATACAGACAAACTCATACAAGCAAGGGGACCGGATGTTATAATAATCAACAAGAAGGAAAAATCTTGCAAAATCGTAGACTTCGTCGTTCCAGCAGAAAACAGAGTGAAAAGCAAAGAAACAGAAAAACGAAGCAAATACACAGAACTAGCCAGAGAACTGAAAGGAATATGGAGCATGAAGAAAGTCAGTATAATACCAATAATCGTAGAAGCACTAGGAACAATCCCCCAAAACCTGGAAAAACAACTGGGAGAAATTGGAATCAAAGGAATCATTGGAACTATACAAAGGACAGCAATGATCAAAACAGCTACAATCTTAAGAAAAATTATTGAATGCGGAAACTAACCCGCATAAGCTACGAAGGATCATGCGGAATCTAACACAGGAAGTAAACAAAACTAACGAAAGGACACATCACAAACAAAGAAACAGAAAATGCAAGAAACATCACTTAATAAGCCCCCCAATAAATTACAGCGGCCTCAACTGACACAACACAAAAATGGACCAATGAACAGAAATAGCAAAAACACCATAAGCTCACCCCACCCCCACCGCACAAAATAAATAAATAAATAAATAATAATCAGCTCCCCTAAAAAAAAAAAAATAATCAACTCCCACCCAAAAGAATAAATAAATAAAAAATATTAAAAAAAAAAAATGAAAAAAAATAAAAAATAAAAAATAAATAAATAAAAAATAAATAAAATAAATAAAAAATAATATTAAAAAAAAATATTTTAAATATATATATATATATAATAAAAAAAAATGAAAAAAAAATGGTATCAGTCTAGGCTGACACCACACAAAATATTTGCATAGGGCCAAGGAGGATGAGAAAACCGAGCAGGGACAGCACAAACCAGACCTCCACTGGAAGTGCAGAAACTGCTAGGACTTCGGGGAGGCTTACTGCCACCCAAACCCTAGAAAACACCAATGGTCCTTGCCGGCGAGAAATCAATGATGAACGGCTGTTGTGATACTGCAAATTTATTTGCGGTGGCTATCGAAAAGAGGTGGAGAATACTGGAAATCTGGGGAAACTTGTTGTCACTCAGACTCCAGGGAATACCACCGGTTGTCGGTGAGCAATCACTGATGACCTGTGTGAGAACTCCTAGCGAGTAAATAATAATAATGATAATACTACTACTAATAATAATTAATAATAATAATAATAATAATAATAATAATAATAATAATGATAATGATGATGATGATGATGATAATAATAATCATCATAATAATAATAATAAAAATAATGATAATGATAATGATAATGATGATGAAGATGATGATGATAATAATAATCATAATAATCATCATAATAATAATAATAATAAAAATAATAATAATCATCATTATCATCATATTCTGTTTCACATGAGTGCATGTGGTGGACGGCTTTCAGAAAGTGTCTTCCAAACTGACCTATCTCTGGCTAGGTATTTATGTATCCCTCCTTTCTCTCCATTATATCCTTATCACTTCTTCCATGGTTCTCTTGGCTTTCTCTTGCCAAACTGATCCGGTGAGCCCAACTCTTCTACATAAACTTACCCAAGAAATTTCATCCATTCTTTCGATGTGATCAAACCAACGAAGTCTCCTGTTCTGCATTTGAATCCGAAATATTTTTTTGCTATAAATAATCCTCAAGGAACGCTCATTTAATGTTTCTAGGTCTACATTAAATCGAGACAGTATGAAATTTGGACAGACAGATTTTATCGGGGTAGGATCAAAATGTAGTAACTGTTTAGTATCAATAGGCCATTCTTACAGGTATTTTGTCTTTTGTAGGGGTATACATTTATTGCATGTCGCCTGAAGCACTCTCATTCGTGAAAAAGAGTTGGCAGGACCATACAGAATGCCCTTTTTTGGACAGTTAGATTTCTCCACATTAAAAAACCGACCTTGTGTCTAACTTTGCCTTTGTGAGGGAGCAAGAAGTTACTTTTAGTTTTTTTTATATATATGTAATATGCCCCCCCCCCCCCACTTCTTTGCGGGGGAGCCAACATTATCATTGAGGATGCCACGTTATGTAAGACTAAAAAGAACCAGTTATTCTTCCCTTGTGAATTCTCCTAGCATTTCTTGAATTATCCTTTCCTCACAGGCTAGTTTAAAACAAGCCGCGCATGCGTGGTCCCCCTCTGTATGTGACTCGATGTGGCGAGTGTAAAATGCAATAAATTTTGGCAATTTGGGGCATTTTTGACCCCCCCCCCTTTGACCCCCCCTGAGGACACATTTTTCTGAGATCAAGGATGCTCATTTTATATCCAGAACAATTGCCTCTACATTTTGGCCAAGTTTCAGAAAAAATTGAATGGATGGATCAAACGTTATGGGAGAAAAGGGTCATTTTTTTACCATTTTGGGGGCTTTTGACCCCTTGGGGGCGCGAACCAGATTTTTTCCAAGGTCAGCGATACTTATTTTCTATTAGGAACAATTGCCTCCATATTTTGGCCAAGTTTAAGAGAAATTGAATGGATGGATGAAAAATTATGGGGCAAAAAATGTCATTTTTTTTCTATTTCGGGGCCTTTTGACCCCCTGGGGGGTGCTAACCAGATTTTTTTTTCAAAAATAGGAGAATGTCACTTTCTAACCTGACCAAAGTTACGACTTCATGCAAAATTTCAGAGAAATTCAATGGATGGTTGCGGAGAAAAATCCGGCCGGACGGACGGACGGACGAATATGCCTCAAAACATAAGTCCCCCGATTTATAAAATCGATGATCAATTAAAAACTGAAGAAAACACAAAAGGAATTTTCGTCGCTTACTTTATTAGACGTTACCATATTTTGTCACACTTTGCAATTTTATAAACCATGGGACCTCAAGATTGAGAAGCAAATGCTGAGGACGTCCTCGCTATGCAGTGACAAAGTCTGCACTGACGTTTTTGACTCCCAGTTAGTATCTATAAAATTGTTTATTTTTCGTACGTTCCTAAAGTAAACTACAAAAGTTTTGTGTTTATTTTTCAAATCGACAAAAAACAACTTAAAATATTGTATTCGAATTCCATTAACGCATTCTTCAATAAATTGCAAACTCAACCATTTAGTGTTACCACCACCTACCCGACACCCACGGCAATCTTGTTACATTGAATTTTTTTTATTCTGGACCTTCTTCTATGATTATCTACGTTTCTAACCCGGTAGAATAAATAACAGTATATTTAATAACGTTATTACTTACACATACATGAGTGTTAAAGAAAAAGCGGCACTACACACGCACACACACACTGACCCCCGACATATATATATATATATATATATATATATATATATATATATATATATATATATATAATGGTAATAATCCAGGTGAAAAATATCCACAGGGTGGTAATCCAGAGAATTTAAACCGAGTTTATAAAAAGTGCTCAATATCAAAATAGAGCTTTATATATGATAATTTTATTTACACAGACATGTACAAAATCTGCGACACTGGCATGTCGATGTTATCGATCAACAGTTACTATAAACTGAGATCTCATCAGGTAGAGTTAGAATCCGATCTTAACCTCAGATCATATTTGGAGAGAACCTCAGTTTTTCATTTTTAAAACCGTCCTAAGTTTGTTTATTCTTAGCCATTATGTTTTAAAACACGAATTTATTAAATCAAATTGTTTAATTAAAATAATAATTGATTTAAAAATTACTATATAAAAACGCGCGCGTGCACGCACACACCCACACACACACACAGTTCAGGTAAACTTTTTTATTCCGAGAATTAAAAAACTTTTCGTGTTTACTGTATTTGATTTCTTAATACTTTCATATCCAATATTATCATTTTTTCACGACCTCAACAGAATTTATGATTCCATGTTTTATTTATTAAAAAAAAAGATGTGATTTTTTTTTCTTTAATGTCAACAAAATAAACTAACACATTGTACTGGAAAACTATACAACTGATTGTAGAATCAAATTGTTTAATTAAAAAAGGGTCATTAAACACACACACACACACACACAGACACACACTGTGTTCACTGTATTTGATTTTTTTGTGCTTTTTCATTTTAGGACCCACGCTAACTTTGACCCCGTCGTTACAGTTAGGGTTAGGTTTGTTTTTTTTCCTTTTTAATTAAAAATATTTACATGTATGGGGGGGGGGGGATAAAAAAATTGGGGGAAGGCGGTCAAAAAAATTTTTTTTTTTTCTTAACTAAAAAATATTTCTATGACTGGTAATATAAAAAAATTGAGGGGGTTACAAAAAAAAATTTCTTTTTTTTATAACGGGGTAGGGTCGAATTTTTTTTTCTTTATTTTCAACTAAAAATATTCTTGGTCATAAACACAGATCAATGTCTAACCACCACAGAAATATGACTGGGACTTCATTGGCTTACGCGTGAGCCTTCATTTTTGCGTAGCAAAAATATGCGACCGGAGGGAGCATATATTTGCTAGTATAAATAAATACATTTATCAAAAAATACTTTGTTATTGGTTCTTCAAATTTCTCTCTCTCTCTCTCTCTTTTCCTATATATATATATATATATATATATATATGGGAATAGAAGGATGAAGGTAATCCGACGTGATGGTAAAATGAAAAAGGAAAACCAAAAAAACTGGATGTTTTTTTGTGTACATCAACGTTTCGTCTTTATTTGTAAGACTTCCTCAGGATGATAATTTGAAGAAAAATGTCATGTAAGTACATAGAAATATTGGGTTGACATGATGGGTTGACATGATGGGTTAATGAGAAGAAGTAGTAGCCACTGCGCTCCCAGTAGTGGCTACTACTTCTTCTCATTAACCCATCATGTCAACCCAATATTTCTATGTACTTACATGACATTTTTCTTCAAATTATCATCCTGAGGAAGTCTTACAAATAAAGACGAAACGTTGATGTACACATAAAAAAACATCCAGTTTTTTTTGGTTTTCCTTTTTCATTTCACCATATATATATATATATATATATATATAGGAAAATTTATAACTAAAAGGTAAACTTTTAGAGAGTTGGACCTATTATGAGGTAAGGAAAGCTCAATATACTGGATAGAGCAAAAATATGATAAGTCAATGAAAATAATTAGACCTGCAAATGGAAGCAAAGCATAATATTCGGTTGTTCAGAACAAGGACATTTAGTGAATAACAATATTTATTTTTCTTCTCTTTCATTCCTTAAGCTAGGCTTTTCAAAGATTAAAATCTTATCATCAGAGGAGGTTAATTATGGATAAGTTGACAGATGAGGACAGTCAATATTCGAAATTTGAAAAAGTTTTAAAGTTCAAACGGGTATGTTTCAATGTAAATGAAAGTCACCAAAAACGGAAATCCAAGTAATATGGGGTTCAAATGTATTGGTAAATCCAGAGGAATCCGTGTATATATTTAGATATATTTAGAAATTTGAAAACCCAATAACAAAGTACTTTTTTTTATAAATGTATTTATTTATTTTAAAACTTAGCTTTCGGCATTTTATTAAAAAAAAAGCGTTCATGGAGCAGACACAACTTGACTTTTCTTTGAAATCACACGACTTCCATATCGGACGTTATTTACTGATATCAGTTTAACGAGGAAAAAGTCTTGCTTTGAAAAGGGCTTCTTATGCTGAAAGCTAAGTTTTTAAATAAATTTATTTATTTATTTAAAAAAATAATACACTGTTATATCATCTTTTTTTCAAATTAAAAAAATCATACGAAAATAAGGTTTTTAAAAAATGTCTCCATATCTCTAGTATATATATATATATATAATATATATATATATACATATATATATATATACATATATATATATACATATATATATATATACATATATACATATATATATACATATATATATATACATATATACATATATATACATATATATATATACATATATATATATATATATATATATATATATATATATATATATACATATATATATTATATAGGTTACACATCTTGAAGAAAACGTTTTGTAAAGGTTACTTATAGAATATATTTTTTTAAATAATAATAACGTCCCTTGGTTTTTTCTAAAAACCAAGAGACGTTATTATTTTAAAAAAATATATATTTATTAAATTATAAAATCATTTTTCTTTTTCGGTGGGACTTCCCCATTTAAAAAAAAAATACATCGATAGTAGATTCATTCCCCATTTTAACCTCGAACGCATTCACCCCTGCAAAGAAAAACACTCGCAAGAACATAAAGAAAGAAAGAAAGATACATAAAGAGTTGTGAACAAAAAAAAAAAAACGAAAAAAACATGCGAAAAAAAGAATATTCTTAAACTAGACGTAGCAACGTAAATATATGCAATTATTAAGGATAGAGATTGTTCAGAAATAAGAAATTAAGAACTTAGCTGTTTTTTTCTAGAATTTTCCCTATAAGCTTTAGTTGAATTTGAGGTCTCCATTCCTTGTCGGTGGTCAATATAAATGTATCAAAACTAAGGCTAGAGGGCTTCGGTGGAACTCCCCCCCCTTTTTAACTACATTGATAGTGGATTTCGTCTCGAACGCGTTGACCCCTCCAAAGAAAAACTCGCAGAATATTAGCAAGAACATAAAAAAGGAAGAAAGACACATAAAGATTCGTGGACAAAAAAGAAAAAGAAACGAAAATCCTGCGAACGAAGAATATTCTTTAATTAGACGTTAAGTCCGAGACTTTTGCTGTAAAACTGCATTTTCTTTTTTTTACTTTATATTTATGGTGTTAAAATTGCAAGAGACTGTCTCCTCGTGGTATAGAAAACAGATTGGTCGTCCGATTTTGTTGACGTCTTTGGAAAAACGTGAAATCTGGTGTGTGTAAGAAGCGTGGGTTGGCGCTAATTTGAATATAAGATAGCTTACATAACTTTAAGAAAACGTTTTGTGAAGGTTATTTATAGAATTTAGAAAAACCAAGAAACCTTATTTTTTTATATATATTTATTAAATGAAAAAATCATTTTTTTTTCATAAGTATATGTCCGAGACTTTGACTGTAAAACAGCATTTATATATATATATATATATATATATATATATATATATATATATATATATATATATATATATATATGTATATATATATGTATATATATATATATATATATATATATATATATATATATATATATATATATTTTCAATGTGAAACTAAATATAATAAAATAAGGCATGATGATTTATAAATAGGTGATTTATAGTTTTATGTATTATAAAACTATAAATCACCTAAAAAGTAGTGTAATGGATTCGTCCGAACACTTTAAAATCCAGCACATTTTTGTAAATAACGGATACATTTTCTTAGACACACACGAACAACACAGGTAAGAGGGACATTACTTAATAACAAAATAAATTAGCAAAATATTAATTTGGAACAAAACTTAGATCTAATATTCGGAACGTTTTGTTCTTGTCTTTTAAGGGAAGTGGGGTCTGATCAACTCTGCTGGGAAGCCATGAGATAAAATACTGTTTTGTTTTTAAATTCCCGAAACAGTTTTTCATGGTAAACAACTGATGATCCCTTAAATAATGTTAAGACTAGCGTAAATTCTTGGAAGCAAACTAATATAGTGACTGTAAAAAGTAAATTGATTTATAAGAAATGTAGTTTTCCACCGAAGGACTTGGGCCTAAATGTTTTTTTTTACATACAGTTTTAATGTTGGAAAACTTTCCAGACTATATATATATATACATATATATATATATATATATATATATATATATATATATATATATATATATATATATATATATTATTGAATATAAGAGAAAACTCATGTCTAGATATCCTTTGGTAGATCTTTTCAATAGTCCAGAGGATCTTAGTTTCGGAGGGGAATTGGCTGATGAATTGGCCATAGTTTGGATTTGTCTCCCAAGTACTTTCAGACCCATCTGGGTCCATCTTCATGGTCTGTACCTGATTAACCTCATTCCCCTGAAAATGGACCCGGATGGGTATGAAAGTACTTGGAAGACAAATCCCAACTATGGCAAATTCATCAGCCAATTCTCTCCGAAACTAAGATCCTGATTCGGACTATTGAAAGGATATCTAGACATAAGTTGTCTCTTATATTCAACAATACTTGCCTGCAAGACAAGATGCTGCCTATATATATGTATATATATATATATATATATATATATATATATATATATATATATATATATATATATATATATATATATATATAATGTCCGCAGCATGAGTTATTTTGTACTAAGACACGCTAACTTCTGTTGTTTATGTTTTCATTACATTCTGTATTTGATTCCGTCGATCTTATTTTTTTTATCTTAAATTGTAATTATAATTGAGCTCAGTCGACTTAGGGTTAGGGTTAAGGTAAGAGTTACGAAGTTTTGTTTAAATAAATCTAATAGTTTAGATAATCAGACGGACAGACAATTTTCGTCTGTTATATATAGATCACCCGATGCCAATGGTTATTCCAGGTCATGTTTCTTTGTTTTTTTTTTAAAATAAATTTCTTATAAATCGGAACATATGCTGGTCGGATTGAACGCATACATCATTTAAAAAAAAAAAATTGTTAAGTTTGGCGTAATCTCAGAAAAATAAAATCTGGCAAAATTTCCAAATAAAAAAAAAGAGAGTAGAAAGAGATCCGCTCTTAATCTATAACCTGCCAGTTTTTTTTATTTTTTATTTTTATTTTTTTATTTCTCCTTAGCTATGCTTGTTCTTTCAAGAACTATATCGATTTTCCACATCAAGGCTGAAGATTATTCGTTTTATTAAAGTTATAGTCAAAAGAAGCACATGCCAAAAAAAAATGTTATTGAACAGCACAGTCTGCTTCATTCTGTAAAATATCGAACAGCCTTGTACCAGACTTGGCTGGGCTGGATAGTAGATGTTCTCGAACAGGTAAAACTATGACACGCATCTCGCAAGTGACATGCGAAGGAATTTTTTCTGACACGCTAGGTAAATCTTTTTTTTTTTAATTATTTTTTATCTCCCTCCAACAGCGGTAAGATGTGACACAAGGTCGGAAAGTTGGATTGAAAAGCCAGCGCCTCAGGGGAAGAAAACTCTGGCCTACAAAAAAGTGTTCTTTTATATATAATTTTTAGCAGAGATGTAAGATTGTGGCCGTATAGACTAATGTTGGCCAAGATCAAAGTGTAGTATCTGTTCCGATGGATACTGCACCCCATGGACTGGTATTGGTTGGCCTTCGGGGATTGATTTACGCCGGTTTATGGGTCCGTCCTGTGCAGTTCTAGGAGGTACACCCTCCAAGGCTTTGCCTCCCCTCTTTGGGGAGGAGTAAGTTTATTGCTTACTGCTTGAGGCGCCCCTGCAGGGGAATGCCGACGGGGCTGCCCAGGCATTTTTTGTAGGCCAGAGTGCTCATCTTCTCGGGCGCTGGCTTTTCAAATCCCACTTTCCCGACCTTGTGTCACATCTTACCTTGTGGGAGGAAGATAAATAAAATAGACTAATGTTGAGGCGTCCGTCCAAGTCTTAGGAACTTCCGCGTGCTGCGAGACATGAGGCAGTCAAAGTAAACAATCGTTTTCGGTTTGATGCCAGATCCACAGCCAAATCCCTCCAGCTTCATCCCGTTGCGATCAAATCTCTCTCGATTGTTTGCTTCCATTTTTGGCCTTCCTTTTCTTCTTTTTTTTCCATCCGGGGTCCACTGAGGCACTTAGTTTACAAATTTCCCTGGGGTCAATGTTAGGGCATGTCCGAGCCATCCTAGACGTCGTTTACAGATTATTGACTGGTTAGTACGGTCTTTGAATTCTTAGTTGGTAATTCGATCGCTCCATTTAATCCCACGTTTTGCGGAAGAAAAATACAACTATCTACCCCACTTTAAAGAAATCTCACGGGGAGATCTCTTTTTAGAGATTGGTAGAGATATACACTGCAACAGAACTGATATCCGAAACACGAAGGAGATAGAATGTATGGTGAAAGTAAGAAAAAGAAAGCATGCTTAACATTAACAAACTCATATTTGTTTAACGTGGGAGAAATATACACGTGTATCAAAAAGAATTGAAGTTTGTTCTTGTATTTGGTTGGGCTTTGTTGAGTTTTGTGCGTGAGAAGGTATATATATATATATATATATATATATATATATATATATATATATATATATATATATATATATATATTGAGAAAACAACAAAAAATCTCATTGGTTAACTAGCAAGCCGTGTATATAAAAACACTCGGCAAAAATAACTCCACGCATTTTAGCCTGAAGATGCCCCGAGGATTAAACGCGGGATCCTCTGTGTAGCTTAATTGCCATAAATATATTTTCATAGCATACTACCTAGCTCTACTTACGTATCGAGCACTGTTGAAGTAAATACTGAAAATTCATACATAATATTTTTTCTCTCCTTATAAAATTTTATGTGGATACATGAAATAGTAATATATATATATATATATATATATATATATATATATATATATATATATATATATATATATATATATATATATATATATATATAATGTTTTGAGGTACAAAACTTATAAATGCATTTAAATAGGATGCGCGGAAATGTCTCAAAGGCCCTTTCGATTATCATCTCGTCAGGAAAAAATCGATAGTTTTTTAATCAATTATATCGTCGAAAGAACGAGCAAACGGGGAATTGAATGTGCCAAAATTAACGATGGAGCGATTAAAAGAAGTGAATTTAATGATTTCGTTAAAAACCGATTAAAAGGCAGTACGTTAGGGGGGGAAAGGGAGGGAAATCAAAGTTCTTCAAAGAGATTTAGCGATCTGACAAATTCCTTCTGCCAGCACAAGAAGATTTGCGAATAGCAATAGAGACAGATTCCCATATTTTCAAATGGTTCTTGGAATCTGCTCTATGCAAGACCTCAAAACGGTCTATTTTATAGCTACTGACACAACTTGGGTTTTCAACCAAATGCTGGCCAATAGCGGAGTCCAAAGAATTAGAGGAGGGGTAACACAAGGATCCTATTCCCCGTTTGCTCTTTCTTTCGAAGATATTATTGATTAAAAAAACTATCGATTTTCTCCTGACGAGATGATAGTCGAAAGGGCCTTTGAGAGATTTCTGCGTATCCTTTTTAAATGCATATATATATATATATATATATATATATATATATATATATATATATATATATATATATATATATATATATTTATATATATATATATTTATATATATATATATATTTATATATATATATATATTTATATATATATATATATTTATATATATATATATATATATATATTTATATATATATATACATATATATTTATATATATATATATATATATATTTATATTTATATATATATATATATATATATTTATATATATATAAGTGGGGTTTAAAATTTCCGTCTCAGGCAGTAAGCAATAAACTTACTCCTACTTCCAGAACTGCACAGGACAGACCCATTGACCGGCGTAAATCAAGACCCGGAACAGATACTACACTTTGATCTTAGCCAAAAGGAGAGATAAAGAGAGTATATATATATATATATATATATATATATATATATATATATATATATATATATATATATATATATATATATATATAGAGAGAGAGAGAGAGAGAGAGAGAGAGATGGTGGGTGTGAGAGAGAGAAAGGGAGAGAGGGGGTAGATGGAGATGTAGAGGAATAGAAATATAAGGAAAGAGAGTAGAGAACCGAGAGAAAGAGAGAGAAGATAAGAGAATGAGAGGGGGAGTTGCTATTCGAGTTCAGCTGCGTCCCAAAACTTAAATTTGTTGTGGGCACACGTTAACTTATAAGCTTAATATCAAAATGCAATATTACAACATAATCGCGAAGACAAGCAGCAAAATTCGTTCGTCATGGTACCATCCTCTCAGTCATTACCTTCTCTTTGGGAGGCCAGTGCAGTATATGTTTCGTCATATATACCATCGACCAGAAGAATCATATTGCATATAGTGTGCATTAATGAACCTTTAAAATTAAAACTTGATTCAATCAGAGTTCTTTCCCTTTGGTCATTTTTTTTTAATGTGCCATTTTTGGGCTTTTTATAGTTTGTTGTTTTCCTTACACGGGATTTTTTTTATCAATACAACAACAAAATTTGATTGCTAGCTTTTAGCTAAGTATTCTACCCAAACACCAGGTCGTTTGTATAACTTAAGATATTTTGAACTTCTAATTTAAGGTCGTTATTGACATCTTATTGGCAATGTATTGGTTGTATCACTTTTTTGGCACTGAATCCTAAGCTTAATAACTTCGACAAGCTTAGAAATTCATTTTGAAAAAAAAAAAAAACTGTTTTCTTTGGAGATCTTTTTCCGATTGTTTCGCGCGGACGAATTGTAAATTGCTAAAAAGAAAAACATTGTAGACATTTTGATTTGGAAAAAAAATAAAACAAATTTAGAAACAAACTCGGAGACGTAATCAAGAATAAAAATCCATGAAAATCGTTTTTATTTTAAAGGTGTTAAATAGTCGTATGAAATATTTTGAAAGAAGAAAAGGAAAAAAAAATAGAAAAGGAAAATAAACAAAATGATAATAAAAATAACTAATTTTCTATACATGCGCCAATAAAATGTGACATAACTTAAAATTCGTGACACACCAATAAAAATGCTATTTTAAAATGAAGCATGATAGACCAATAAAAATGCTATTTTAAAGTAAAGCATGACAGACCAATGAAAATGTTATTTCAAGCTTAAGCGTGACAGATCAATGAAAATTATATTTAAAACGCGTGACAGACCACTGAAAATGCTATTTCAAAAAAAGTGTGACAGAGTGACGGGCATACTGATGGACAGGCGTAGCCTATTAATGAGATAAGTGGACGCATTTAACAATACTACGTTATTCGCCCTTCCTTTTCACACTCTAAAACATTCATGTAGAGATGGAAAGTGTGCACGCTGACAAAATAAACACCATCAGAGTTTTAGTGAGATATATATATATATATATACATATATATATATATATATATATATATATATATATATATATATATATATTATACATATATATATATAAATATTTATATATATATATAAATATAAATATTTATATATATATATCATATATATATATATATATAAATATATATAATATATATATATATATATATAAATATTTATATATATAATATATATATAAATATATATGAATATAAATATTTATATACATATGTATTATATATGTGTATTATATATATATGTGTAATATATGTATAATATATATATATATAATATTATATATATATATTATATATATGTATTATATATATATATGTATAATATATGTATAATATATATATAATATTATATATATAGAGATTATATATATATGTATTATATATATATAATATATATATAATATATTATATATATATATTATATATACATATAAATATAAATATTTATATATATATATATATTATATGTATTATATATGTATAATATATATATAATATATTATATATATATTATATATACTAGCAAATATATGCTCCCTCCGGTCGCATATTTTTGCTAGGCGCCGCGTCAGAAATTTACGCTAATCTGTAAACTGATGTAGCCTCAGTCATATTTCTTGGGTGGTTATACGTTGATATTCTTTTTTTATGACCAAACATAGTTGTAGATGTAAATAATGAAAAAAGAAATTTCGACCCACCCCGATTGTTGTATTAACCTTCTCCATAAATAGAAATATTTTTAATAATTTTTAAATCAATATTTATTTTAATTAAACAATTTGATTCAGTAAAATCGTTAAAATCAACAATTTAAAGAACTGAATACAGCAAACAGTATTTTTTGAATCGGAAGAAAGGCGTACATAAAATAAAACAATAAAAAAATCTGTATTCTTTTACTGTAGGATCTATGCTGACTTTGACGATGATCCAAACACTAACCCTAACACCCACTTTGACTCTGACCCTAACCCTAACGATGGAGTCAAAGTTAGCGCGGGTCCTAAAGTGTAAAAGCACCAAAAAATCGAATATAGTAAACATGGTTACTTATGTAAATGTTCTCGGAAAGAAAGTTTACCTAATTAAATTTGTTAGAATGTGTGTGTGTTTGTGTGTGTGTGTGTCTTAGTAGTAATTTTTAAATCGATTTTTATTTAAATTAAACAATTTGATTCAATAAAATTGTTAAAATCATAAATTAACACAAAACTAAATACAGCGAACAGTATTTTTCGAATCAGAACAAAAGTGTTTATAAAATGAAACAATGTAAAAAATCCGTATTCTTTTATGTGTGTGTGTGCGCGTGCGCGCGTGTGTGTGTTTTTAATTACCTTTTTTAATTAAACGATATGTTTCTAAAATGAGTTATATTATTTTTGTTGTTGACAGAAAAGAAATAAAATCACATCTTTTATTTTAATAAATAAAACATGGAATAATAAGAACAGTTTGTGAATTAAAGCTTAACAGCGTAAGTTAAAGTAACACGGTAAATGCCAGCGTTTGTTTACAAATTACGCGCTTGTATTGCGTCCAAACTGAATTGACGGAGGGAGATTGTTTCAATGGATTTACGTTCCGCACGCTGTTTAATCAATTGGACGTAGATAAAATAACTACGTAACTGATTAATTTTTAAATCAATTATTATTTTAATAAAACAATTTGATTCATTAATCATAATTTATAAGTAAGATTAGTAGCGAGCAAAATTACGTAAATACATGATGAAATCTAAATGAAACGATATTGAGTGTATATTTGAGAATACTAATTTATTAGAAGTTCAAAAGCAATTGCTTATGTAAATTGAGAAATGCCCATAGTGGGTATACCGTTTTTTTTCATAGTATATAATGAAGCTAGGGGATTTAATGAACAGTTATACAACTTTGATGGAGTTTCGGCTTCAGACAGACAGACAGACAGATACATAAACTCCATTATTAATAGATGTATTATATATGTATAATATATATATAATATATTATATATATATTATATATATAAATATATATATATAATATATATATTTATTATATATGTATAATATATATATTATATATATATGTATTATATATGTATAATGTATATATATAATATATTATATATATATCTATTATATATATGTATAATATATTATATATATATATATTATATATATTATATTTATATATTATATATGTATATATATATATATAATATATATATATGTTATATATATACATATATATAATATATATATACATATATATATATATATATATAATATATATATATATATATATATATATATATATATATACACTAGAAAAATATGATTCGTTTGGCCGCGCATTGAACTCGGGTTAGATTGTAGGAATCAGCAAAATGTGAGTTTGCAAAGCTTGTAAAATTAAAAAAAATAAAAACAAAATCTGAAATTTCTCTTTCTATTCGCTATATATTCTTCTCTCTTCTCCTCTACCCGTCTCTCTCTCTCTCTCTCTCTCTCTCTCTTTGATCTCCTTTTATTTCTCTTTTTCTCTCAGCTATGGGTTTAATTGTATTGGGTCAGTTTTTGTGATATTCCCTATTGTTTATGTTGGGTCATTCTAATCTTTTTTTTTCATAGTTAGTTTTATTACTTTTGACTTTTGATACACACAGAAAGAAAGAGGGAGAAAGGGAGAGATGGAAGCGAGATACAATGAGAGAGAGAGCGAGAGAGAGAAAAGAGTGATATGGTATCAAATATGTACAAATGGTTTAAACAACATTCAATTAGATGTGTTGATAGTAATAGGCAGAAACTTAATAAGTGATGGATAACTTGGTGAGTTAATTGCAAGTTACGGCTAATTAGAACAATTAAAATGTAAGTTTTATCAAATAAAACACAATCCTGAAACTAAGGAATATTTTAATATGTATTTTATGTGATTAAAATATATAGGGGGAAAAAGCCCTAGGTAAGCAAACGTTGATTAACTCAGCTTTGCTATAATAATAGATTACTCAGCATTAATACTACAAATTACTATTCTGAAACATTTTTAGAATGATTAATCGACAAATTAAGAGTATTCTTAAGAATTTTTCAAGCACCATCTTATCAATATTATCTCCCCGGTAGTCAGATTGCGATCAACTTTTGATATATTATCAATTACATCTAATATTATTGAGTACTGTTGAGAAAATTCAACGAACATTATTTAGTTTAAGAGTAATGGATATTTTCGTTGCTGTATTTTTAATGGAGAAAATCTAAGAGCTACGAGGGTTGCTTTGGTCCGTCTCAAGCGATCACTGTGGTGTCAATGGGAGATTTTAACGGCTAACAAGGAGCGTATCTATCAGAATAATGTGCAGGCGATCTTTCTCTACGGTTGCAAAACGTGGCGGTCGATCTGCATAGGCTTGGTTTTCAACAACGACTGCATTCTGCACTGCAGCTGTGTGGGTCGAGTACCAACTTAAGCTCTTCGTAGACGACTGAATCTTCAACGCCGTCTAAGATGGTTTAGGCATGTAGCTCGACACTCAGTTCATCCACGAAACCTTCCCCCACCCTGACTGACGTAAACATGCTGGTGGGCAGTTGAAAATCTGGCGGTGACAATCAAAGACCACCTAGAAGAATAACCAGGTCTACAAGTAGTTGGACTTCGACTACGGATCAGGATAGGCTCGCCATATCGTGTGACTTAGCTCAGGATCAGCGAAAGTGAGTTGCGTGGTCACAGACGCTGTGCTTGCTCGAGAGTAAGCCGACCAGAGTTATAACTACTCCAAAGTGCAAGTAAGTAATGGGTATTTTAATTGATTTGGCGGCCATCTTTAACGCCATATTTGAAGAAGAACAATGTGGAATAATGGAGATTTTCTATACTTTCTTTCACACGATATAACGGATCTATTCTAAAACAATGAGCTAGCTAGCATTTGGTCCCTGATTCAATGCAAATGACCCTGGATTGTTAAACAATTACATACTGGCCTCTGCTAATTTCATGAACTTTAGGGTTTCACCGTCTGGAGTAGATAAAGTAATTACTATTTATCGCCGCTCCTCATGTTGGCTGGATGTGATATGAGTTAGGTTAAATATGGGGGGCATTCAGCTCCCCAGAAAGGGAACTCTGGATGAGACATAAATAAAAATAGCCCCAGTCGAGAAGGACCTCTCCCTAACCCCACCCGGCCGAACACAGAACAGATACTGCATCTAAAACTGGAAAAAAGTCCGTGATATACACAGACATTAATATATATATATATATATATATATATATATATATATATATATATATATATATATATATATATATATATATATATATATTAGCTGAAGTATCCGTCAACGCCGGGTTTCGCAAACTTTTCTGTAAAACAAAAACAAAAAGTAACGTGCGTGGTACCCCTCTGTATGTGGCTCGATGTGGCGAGTGTAAAATGCAATAAATTTGGGCAATTTGAAGCATTTTTGACGCCCCCCCCCTTTGACCCCCTGGGAGCGCGAACCAGAATTTTTCTGAGGTCAAGGATGCTCATTTTATATCCAGAACAATTGCCTCTACATTTTCGCCAAGTTTCAGAAAAATTGAATGGATGGATCAAACGTTATGGGAGAAAAGGGTCATTTTTTGCCATTTTGGGGGCTTTTGACCCCCTGGGGGTATGAACCAGATTTTTTCCAATGTCAGCGATACTTATTTTCTATTAGGAACAATTGCCTCCACATTTTGGCCAAGTTTCAGAAAAATTGAATGGATGGATCAAACGTTATGGGAGAAAAATGTCATTTTTTGCCATTTTGGGGGCTTTTGACCCCCTGGGGGTATGAACCAGATTTTTTCCAATGTCAGCGATACTTATTTTCTATTAGGAAAAATTGCCTCCACATTTTGGCCAAGTTTCAGAGAAATTGAATGGATGGATGAAAAGTTATGGGGCAAAAATTGTCATTTTTGCCATTTCGGGGCCTTTTGATCCCATGAGGGGCTAACCAGATTTTTTTTCAAAAATCGTAGACTCTCACTTTTTAACCTGACCAAAGTTACAACTTGCAAAATTTCAGAGAAATTCAATGGATGGTTGCGGAGAAAATTTATTAATCGGGGGACCAACAATGGTTTATATTGAGATTCAAACCCAGAAAGATGTTATAAAATATTGGAAATAAAGGCGACCGCTTATCCACACGGTCCCCGAACAAAACAAAACTATTGTCTTTGTAATCTACTTATAGTGTTTTTGAGGTCGGCGGAAGGATCTCTACGCAGAGACATAAAATAGTTCGATTGTCTAAAATATGATAAAGAAACATACAGAAAAGCTGTAATAATAAAAAAGTACAAAAAGAATGTAAAAAAAAACCCCAAAAAACAAACAATCTCGTCTTATTTTATATGTTTATTTATTTATTTTTTTACTGGTAGCAAAAATGATAAGACCAATGTGTTGTTCGGTCGGTTTGGAAAGAAAACGTTAAAAATGGCGGAAGATTTTTTTCTAATTTTATTTTTACGTTCTTTTAATTTTATAAATGAGTTTTTAAAAATGATAAGGGTCGGATCAGAGTTGCTGATTCAAAATCTGCGGTTAGTTTGGCTATTAGATCACCGGTTTAACTGTGATGCCACGACACACATACACACAAATAAACAACTTATATATATACACACACATATATATATATATATATATATATATATATATATATTAATTCCATAACTATATATATATATATATATATATATATATATATATATATATATATATATATATATATATTAATTCCATAACTATATATATATATTTATATTAATTCCATAACTATATATATATATTTATATTAATTCCATAACTATATATACAGGGTGGGCAAAAATAAGGGTCCTATTTTTAAAAATTCATAACTTTTTTATTTATTGATTTAAAAAATTTTTTTTTTTAGAATAAGTAAAGGACCCCTTCCGAAGCAAGCATGAGCCGTATTAGCCCTAAGGAACGTACCCTCATTTAGAAAACATTATTTTTGCTTAAAAAACTCAAAACAGTGTAAAAAACAATACTTTAGTTTTTGTAAGTTTTAAGAAGTGTTTTTCGGCTAAAATTTGTTTTGTTTATTTCCAAAAATCTCGGAAGGGTCAGTCTACACACACATAAAGTTTGGTGAGTTTAACTTTTATTTTGTGGAAGTTATTCAAATTCAAGTTATTCAAATTTAAAGATAGGACCCTTATTTTGGCCCACCCTGTATATATATATATATATATATATATATATATATATATATATATATATATATATATATATATTTATATTAATTCCATAACTATATATATATATTTATATTAATTCCATAACTATATATATATATATATATATATATATATATATATATATATATATATATATATATATATATATATATTTGTTTTGTTTATTATCTATGTACGTATACGTTTCGTCCTTTTTAATCGGGACTCATCAGCATAGAGATATAACTATTCACTACTAGTCGCGTGATTCGAAACCCCGAGCTCCGAGTATTTTACAACTCAAATCCCGACATCTAGAACCACACGGCCTCCGCTGAATAGCTAAATAAACAATGATAATTTTAACACTTATTCGGCGGCTTTGACGTCAAGAGAGCGTTCTACTTAATGAAAGGAACGATGCATATATAGATAGCGACGTCATGCTGTGTTAATACTACACTTACAGTGCCCATCTAGAGAGTTTTCTAGGGCTATAATTATGGAATTAATAATGAAAAATTAATAAAGTAAAACCGAAAATTGTTTACAAGTTCATCTAAATTTCATCTTTATTTAAAGAAATCCTCAAATCAATCATATTGAGGAAGTCTTGAAATAAAGATTAAACGTCGAGTAAAATATAAACAATTTTCGGTTTTCATTCATTTATCTAAATGATAAGTTTTTTTTTCTATTTTCAACTCCTATATTATAATCAAAACGGTTTACTGTTATTTAAATCAATAATACAACGCAAAATATTGATATTCTGTATATATAGTGAAGATAAAATAGTAAGACAGAACCTTTTGACTGCCTAATTAGCATAACTATTTTTTAAACCATCTATAATTAAGTAATGTTTGTTATTATTATTTTGAAATTGCATTGGCTTTTGTTGACTATCTATATGCAATAGTTTCGTCTATGTATACAGTAATTAATTAATGTTATTTAATAAATAAATCGGAAAAATAACTAAAAACCTTAAGTTTTAACTCCATGCGCTCACCGAAGACCTTACCGAAGGTCGTGGTTTGCTACAAGCGATGCAGTAGCGAGAAGAGAAAGAGGGAGTGTGTGTGGTGTGTGTGTGTGTGTGTGGGGGGGGGTCTCACTCACTCTCTCTCTGCCTACTTTATCTCGCTCTCTTTTTGCAGTTTTAAAACTTGATGGAAAGAAGAAAAAAACAATTATTTTATAATTTAAAGTGGGGAAAAATTTCGGGCCAGTTTTAGGGCAGTAAACTAAATTCTTTTTTGTAATGGGAGTTAAATCCGCTGCATTTTCTTTGGAGGGGGCCGTTACTTTACGTGTGGTTTTATGACCCTGACACTCGGACTTAGGGTTAGTGGTTAAACACTTTGTTAAGTTCCCTAAAAAATTACAATGGCCCGGTGATCACTCACTCTAAATTCTAATTTTTTTTCTTTCCGTTTTCCATAGTGTTAACACGTATCCTCTTAAAAAGAGCAGAGTGTCATTTTTTGGGGAGTGGTGGGGTATTAATGGAGGGTGTTAATCTACAAATTTACCCGCATTTAATTTTAAAATGTTTAATCCTATTTTTACTATACGTCCCTTTTTTTATTGTAATTTGAAGTAATTGATTTTAGTTGTGTTTACCTTTCCGGTGAAAGTTAAATAAATAACTTTAAAATGATCTAACTAATTAAATTCGTATGACATAAATAAAAAAATATTCAAAGTTTGGATATTATTGTAGATTAACACCCCACACCACACAACACCACCCATGAAAAAAATTGATTTTAATAAAAATATCTGCATCTAACACATTCTTTTTTGAAAGCATTTTGCCACTTTCTTTAAGTTTTATATATATATATATATATATATATATATATATATATATATATATATATATATACATATAAAGTGTTTATATATGTATATATATATACATACATAAATATATATACATATATAAATATATACATATATATATACACACATATATATATATATATATATATATATATATATATATATATATATATATATATATATACATAAATATATACACACACAAATGGACCTTCAAAAACATCAACATTATCCCAGTCATAATAGAAGCTAAATACCTCATGAATAAAAATTTCAAAAAGTATCTGGAAAGTATTCCCGGAAAACCAAGTGCAAAAGAAATCCAAATAATTGCACTTAAGAGAACGGCCAAAATCCTTAAAAGAGCACTCGGTTGGAGCCTCTAAATAGCAGGTGATAGTCTGGCATTTGGAAGAATGCCCTGTCCCTATACTAACGAAAACAAAAACAAGAAAATAAAAAAAAGAATATATATATATACTCGTTGCGTCTAAAAATCAGCAGCAATTCTTCGTCTGACGTCAGATAGTTTTTCTTTTGATCTTCAAGTTCAAAGAGGTTATCGACAACTCATTGGCACTCTCCGTGTTTTTTAATCATTTTGCCAAAAGATAACATGAGCTTAACGGCTTCAACCGACTGAGAAATTAATTTAGTAAAATTGTTTTCCTTGGAGATTTTTCTAAGAAGAAATGTTAAATTGTTAAAGTTGTTTTGTTTTCTTTACAAACGAGTCACCGCTTATTCAGGCATAGACGCCACTCGAGGATAAGGATTATTAAGTTTGACGGGTGGAAGATTAAATGCCAAGGGGATTAGTAACAATGTTTGTAACTAATCAAAAATTGATTATTTAAGAGGACGACTCAACAAGAATTTGTTTGCGTCGGATTTGAAATCGGCAATGTTATAGTCAGCCGGTAAGCAGCCTCGCGGTATTGTGTTCCACTGCCGGACAATTCTAGTAAGGAAATTTTGCTCATGGAAGTTCCTCTTAGTTCTGGGTACACAAGGGGAGACCGGAAAATTATTGACAGTGGTTGTAACTAGATGAGGTTTTGTTGTGAATGTTTTACAGGGGTCAACCATAGATTAATGTTCAGTCGAGCGCCTTCCATGAAAATAACGATAGAGTAGAGAAAGACCAGCAACGTATCGTCTGCTGCCCTAGAATGAAAGCGGTTCGCATGGATTAGAAGAAATCCCATCATGTATCATTGAGATTTGTTATTCAGTTTTTTGTGTTACAATAAGAATTGATTGACTTGGCCTGAAATATTTTTAAAAGATAAACAACAAAATTATTATTTACTTAAGTTAACTAAAACACAAGTTTGCTACTGGTTTTTGGCATATTAAAATATTTTTATTATAAATAAATTGTATAAATATACATCTGTGTTATATATATATATATATATATATATATATATATATATATATATATATATATATATATATATATATTATAATATTATAATATAAAATGAATAATAAAATAAGGTGTCAATCAAATTTTATTAGAAATAATTCTTTGAAAACTCATGAGCTAAGGACTTAAGGATACTTTGCTTGAACTTTGAATTCTAATAAAATTTGATTGACACCTTATTTTATTACTTCATTTTATATTATAATATTAATGCTCTATCCACTATATTAAGCTTCAGTGTTTATCCGGATGTTTCACTAATTATAAGATATTAGTTGACGCTTATATCTTTTGTTGGATTGCTTCATATATATATATATATATATATATATATATATATATATATATATATATATATATATATATATATATATATAATGAAATTTATGGAAAAAATATTCCAACATGCTGGAAAATGAAAAAAGGAAAAAAGCAGAATTATTTATATATTCATCCACGTTTCGTCTTTATTTCAAGGCTGGACGTAAACAATACTGTGTCAGGAGAAATATGTTTGGATTGTGCAACCCTTGCTTCACTATACATTCCTCATGGCGTAGGCACTTTTAACAGAGAGTATTTATTATCTGAGCATGGAGAGAGAATGTATACGGTTTATGTAAGATAATATGACCAGAGTGCTGAATTACCGGTGTAAACGGCAAACATATTTATTTTATAAAATATCTACAGACTGGATATCATCTCACTAATGGTTTCGTGCTGAATACTACAGCTATCACCTGAAACCACTGGTATCTGCGATGGTATCCAGTATGTAGCTTCTATTTATCTTCCTCCCACAAGGTAAGATGTGACACAAGGTCGGGAAAGTGGGATTTGAAAAACCAGCGCCCGAGAATTTGGGCACTCTGGTCATTTAAAAATTGCCCGGGCAGCCCCTGTCGGCATTCCCCGGTAGGGGCGCCTCAGGCGATTAGCAATAAACTAACCCCTTCTCCAAGGGTGAGAAGGCAAAGCCTGGGAGGGTGCACCTCCTAGAACTGCACAGGACGGACAACCGATAGACCGGCGTAAATCAAGACCCGAAGGTCCAGACAGTACCGGTCTATTGGGTAGGGTAAAAAACCCCGGTTGTAGCTATTTTAATATATATATATATATATATATATATATATATATATATATATATATATATATATATATATATATATATATATATATATACTCCTGATCAAAAATGTAATACCACTTGAACATCTTTTAAAATTAACCTTTTTTTAATTATAGATTTTAAACTCCTCCCACGTAAGGTTACCAATACTACAATCTAAAAGGTTATGGAAACAAAAAGCTACATTCCAAACATTTTATTCAGAAATTTATATTCTTATAAAATGAGGCATTTTATACTTGATCAAAATTATAAGACCAGAAACAAAAATTCTACGAAATTGTACGAAAACATTCAACAACCAAATTTAATAATGAGTTCTACCTTTTGACGTGGAGGCCACCGAGGAATTTGTATACGCTTTTTATTTACCATGCCTTTTTGTCGTAAGTGTCGTCTGATGGTTACTGAACTGCAATCAGCATCTGTGACTGCCTTAATTTGACTAGAAGAAAGTCCACTGTCTTTCACAACAACCCATCTTATTCTCCTACTCAATGCAGGAGAATTTTTTTGGGGGGCCTACCAGTGGATTTTGCTTTTCCATGATTTTCACTGTTCTTTAGAAAGTTACAAATCACAGTTTTACTGCGATTTACTTTAGTTGCGATCGCCCGCTGTGACAAACCTTGCTCATGGAAATCTAGAATTCGATCACACTCAATTTCTGTAAATTTGCTTGCTTTAGGCATGGCGACACCTTTACGCAGTAATTGCTAATCTCTAACTTAACTAAAACATTGGAATTACAATAGATCTAACAATTTATATCCCTGGTCTTATAATTTTGATCAAGTGTAAAATGCTTCATTTTTATAAAAATGTAAATTTCTGAATAAAATTTTTTGAATGTAGTTTTTTGTTTCCATAACGTTTTAGATTGTAGTATTGGTAACCCAAAGTGCGATGAGTTTAAAATCTATCACCCCAAAAAGGTTTCTTTTAAAAGATTTTCAAGTGGGCTTAAATTTTTAATCAGGAGTGTATATACAGGGTGGGCAAAAATAAAGGTCCTATTTTTAAAAATTCATAACTTTTTTATTTATTGATTTTTTTATTTTTTTTTTTAGAATAAGTAAAGGACCCCTTCCGAAGCAAGCATGAGCCGTATTAGCCCTAAGGAACGTACCCTCATTTAGAAAACATTATTTTTGCTTAAAAAACTCAAAACAGTGTAAAAAACAATACTTTAGTTTTTGTAAGTTTTAAGAAGTGTTTTTCGGCTAAAATTTGTTTTGTTTATTTCAAAAAATCTCGGAAGGGTCAGTCTACACACACATAAAGTTTGGTGAGTTTAACTTTTATTTTGTGGAAGTTATTCAAATTCAAGTTATTCAAATTTAAAGATAGGACCCTTATTTTGGCCCACCCTGTATAAGTTCTTTTACAATTTTGTTGTGAAACACTCATTCTCTGAAGGTGGATATGTTATCCGAAATTAATAAGATAAAAGTCAAGAAACAAGAATTGTATTATTTTTAATTAAAACACATATTGTCATCTTATATGTGGTTTCAAAAGGCATTTCTCCTGTTTGTTTGTATTTTTTTTTATATTTAAATTCTTAAAAGTTGCTTTTAAAATAACCGTTTCCATTTTTAATACCCTTCTAGCGGCCACGTGCTATCAATGTTCTATATATAAAGAGATATTTGTAAATCGTTAAAATAACACCGGACGGACGCTTCAATAACACCAAGAAGAAAGGACTGTACTAATTAAAAAAAGGATAATAGTATATTTGAAGGAAGTCATGATAAAAATTGTGTGGCATAGATTGAAAGAGAGATAGAAGAGATAAAAAGTTATATATATATATATATATATATATATATATATATATATATATATATATACAGGGTGGGCAAAAATAAGGGTCCTATTTTTAAAAATTCATAACTTTTTTATTTATTGATTTTTTTTTTTTTTTTTTTAGAATAAGTAAAGGACCCCTTCCGAAGCAAGCATGAGCCGTATTAGCCCTAAGGAACGTACCCTCATTTAGAAAACATTATTTTTGCTTAAAAAAACTCAAAACAGTGTAAAAAACAATACTTTAGTTTTTGTAAGTTTTAAGAAGTGTTTTTCGGCTAAAATTTGTTTTGTTTATTTCACAAAATCTCGGAAGGGTCAGTCTACACACGCATAAAGTTTGGTGAGTTTAACTTTTATTTTGTGGAAGTTATTCAAATTCAAGTTATTCAAATTTAAAGATAGGACCCTTATTTTGGCCCACCCTATATATATATATATATATAACGTTTCGATCCCGGCTTGAGACACTAACTGGTCTAGCCGCACTGATGAGCTGTGAAACAGCGAAACAGTCTGTATGTGGATGACTATATATATATATATATGGCAATTAAGCTACACAGAGGCTCCTGCGTTTCAACCCTGGAGGGAATCGTCAGGCTAAAATGCCCCGTGGATAAAACGCGGGGGCCTCTGTGTAGCTTAATTACTATAAATATGTTTTTATAACTTACTACCTAGCTCTACTTACGTATCGAGCACTGTTGAAGTAAACACTAAAAATTGATACATAGAAAATCATATCTCCTTATAACATTTTATGTGGATACATGAAATAGCAATATATATATATATATATATATATATATCACTTTTAATCTCTGTCTATCTTTCTCTTTCTATCTATTTCACGCAATTTCTATCACTACTTCCTTCAAATATTCTGTTTTAATTTTTTTATTTAACATTTTTTTTTTCACATTTCGCCCCAAAACATAACATTTATGTGAGATGTATTTTTTTCGGTCCGTATATATATATATATATATATATATATATATATATATATATATATATATATATATATATATATATATATATATATATATTTGGAGAGTTTACCAAGATATTTTTCCCTTTTTTTCCAGATAGGATTCATCACAACGAAAATATCTTTCATTTTTTATTTATTTATTTATTTTGTAAAACTATAGTTCCCTACACGTGTTTCGCTACCTAGCAAGCACCTTGCTAGGCAGTTCATCAGGAGAGATACAAATCTAAGATATTGACCTCAACAACTGACAATACCTCACATGGGTTTGCCCCAGTTGAAATCATTTAAGAAGAAAAAAAGAAAAACAGAAGACAGCTAAAACAATTCGACAATATGTGGCAGTTGAACTTTTTTTGCTTTTTTCCTTTTTAAATGATTTCAACTGGGTCATAAAAAATAAAAAAATATTTTCGTTGTGATGAATCCTCTTTTGAAGAAAGGGGAAAATATCTTGGTAAACTCTCTAAATATATGTATAAATGCTCTGTCACATATAATCGGGGTTCATCGAGCTTGTTTTTATTGGTCTTATTCCGGACTTTATGGAGAGAGAGAGAAAGAGAGAGAGAGGTATATATATATACATATAGATATAGAAAGAGCGCGCACGCGTGCGAGAGAGAGGGGGGGGAGTTTGCTTATTTTCGCTACACACAAAGTTTATTGGTTGTTTACGTTTTTATCTATAAAATAAACAATAACAAAATTTTGTTCCGGAATTTTTTCGATGCTGATTTATAATTTGGATTATTGGGACTATTTTTCTCATCTTGGACGAATGGCGCAATGGATAACGTGCTGAGTCATAATCGATTCTAAATGACAGCATTTCGGGTATTAAAAGGTTCAATTGTCAGTATAGTCGATACTAAGAATAGACTAAAGATTATTCAAGACTTCTACCCGGCCATGGCTGACTGAAGGATAATAGCCTACTCCCGTTGATTGAAAAAAGTTTTTAGTTAATCATTCTGTTTAGATTCCCGAGTTTGACATAAAGATTCCCTAGACAAGACGCATTTGAAGAAAGTCGGAGGTTACATCGATCAAAACATTGTTGTTAGAATATCACCCAAGATGAGGACAGTAGTCCGAATAAACCAAATAATACAAAACTAATGTTTGTTTGTGTATAAAATAAAAAGTAAAATACTGCATATTAAAAATATTTCAATGAAATGTTCAGTTCCTTTTATTTAAACGTAGACAATTAATATAGATAAACAATCTTATTTATTACAGATAATAATCGTATTTTATATCCACTATTTTTAAGGCCCTTAAACATTTCTTCATTTGAAGAATTACTGCTAATATTTGGTGTATGTAATAATTGCCGATGGCTGAATCGAAAGTAAATCAGAAATAACTATAAAAAGATCGAAAAAAGATGTAGAAAAATAATTTGGTTTACACCACCATTCAAACAAATGGTGAAATTTCATCTTGAGCAGAAATTCTTTAACAATTGACACTTCCCCCAAATGACATTATAAACAAATATTAAATAAAAATACAGTTAAACTAAGTTACAGTTGTAGTGATATTTTATAAACAAATAATTAACAAAGTGTAAGGCACGATAATCCATAAGGAACCAGTATCAACGCGAAGAGAACGAATAACATAAATCTATTAATAATGGAGTTTATGTATCTGTCTGTCAGTCTGTCTGAAGCCGAAACTCCATCAGAGTAGCATGGTTATTTGCTAAGTCCGCCAGCTTCATTATATACTACTAGAAAAACGCCGGAAACACTATGCGCATTTCTCAATTTACATAATCAATTGCTTTTCAACTTCTAATAAATTACTATTCGCAAATATACACTCATGATTGGTTTCATCAGATTTCCACCTGTATTTACGTAATTTTGCACGCTAATAATCTTACTTATAAATTATAATTTAGACAGACAGACAGACAGATACACACATACATGAAATGCGTTACGTTGTTAATATAACTATGACGAATGGATTAACGTTGGCTGTTTAATCAGTGGTTCCCTCCCTCCGTTAAAACAATATGGCGCAACTGATTAAACAGCCAACGTTAATACGGCGCGTTATTTAAAATGTAAACAACAACGCTGGCTTTTACTCTTATTTTTTAAAAACCGTTCTAAGTTTGTTTATTTTCTTAATCTTATTAGCCATTATGTTTTAAAACACAAACTCACTGAATCAAATTGTCTATAAGAATAATTGATTTAAAAATTACTATAGCATAGTAAATTTCCACATAAAATTAGGTGGAGTGGAAAATTCTAGTTAGAGTTCAAATATAGCTGCGTGTCTTGACAGTGATGTCACAGATAGAAGAAAGCCCCCAGTCTTATCTAGCGAATCTGCAGACTTTTCTCTTTGGGCTAGACGAGTAAAGAGTGCAGTGGATTTGAATAGCTGTTTCTTCTTGTAAATAAACCACCGTGTTGTCTTATGTATTATCGGCCCTTAAAAATCACAACCCTTACTACGAAAACTTGAACTTATTTGGACACAACATAACCCGGACTAATGTTGCACAAAACGCTGGCAACGTAAACTCGAATTTATGTCGGATACAACATAACTATTACTACAACTGGCAATGTTGGACATTCGAAAAAGACTTAGTTAGTTTAGTGGAAAAATTGTTAATTACAGCAGTAACAACCATATTTTTATGATTGAGAAAAAGGATGGGAGAAAAATAATGAACATTTGTTTTTTATTTTGGCAGTGCTCTAAATTCCTTCTTGCTTGAAGTTGTGTCACCGTAAGAACAGGTTATAGCTCTCTGGAGGTCTCTTCACTTTTATTTTGTCTCAAGACCCACTGACTGATTTTATACCACTGTACACTAAGATATATCAGCAAAACATTAGTGTCGCACACAAGACACGTATTACATTTGGTGAGTTGTATTTATTAATTCAAAAATGCTCAATGTTTTACATAGAGCATGTGTTTTTAAACAATGCGTTGTTCGGGAGAAAAATCCTCATTGTGTTTTGGTATTTACTTAAATAAATGTCATGTGGTGATAGTGGTCTACCTTATTTGGTGACTATATAGACTATTCAAGACATCATGTATAAAGAAACCTACGACGGATGGCACGCAGTCTTTCAGCAATATACTATTATATACTTCTGTAAATATACCACTGCATTGTCTTATTTTTTAAGGACTTTGCAAGGTAACTGTTGTGAAGTTGTCCAACAGTAAATAATAAATAAAGGAAGTCAAGTCGAGGGTTGGTTTAACAAGTGTATTAACAAAGTAAGAAAGTGACTAGCACTTGGCTAGACAGTTACAAGACTGTGCTTTGTCTTCTCTGTGTCTCTGATGACTCGCACTATTTATAGTGACAACCGGTGCAGTTTCTCCTGTGTAAGAACGGCCGGTGTAACAGTAACAACACTGGCGATTAAGAAATTGGACTTATTCGGACACACCATAACACTGGAAACGAGAATATGAACTTATGTCTGATACAACATAACCATTACTATATTGGCGAAGTGTGATTTTCGAAAAAGACTTATACGATGTGCTCGAAATAATATTTAATTACAACAGTAACAGCGAAAAGTTAAAAGCCATACTGGATTTTTAACACACAAGGTGTACCAAATCTGCAAAAGGAAAAGTCACCAACGCCAGATAAAAAGGATTGAAAAAAAGCGTTTTCGTTCTTGAGAAAGATTTCAAGTCATTTCACAAAGAAAGTTTTAAAAATCTCAATTGTTCAACAACAAAAAAAACAACAAAAAGTCTGTCTATTTTTTTCGTTTTTTATTGTTTAATCAGGAACATGTAAATACGCTCGAACAAGCTTTTTTTCTCGCTAAGAAGTGAAGAATTTATCTTCCAGTTGGAAATGTTACGACCGTGTAAAACATACACAAAAACCTCCGTAACCTATTTTAAGGGACGAAAATGGAGGAATTTCAAATTTC
>OY744545.1:38104728-38119728 GCA_963556195.1 Sepiola atlantica
AAAATAATTAAATCTCTTTCATCAGTCATATAAAGCAAATGATGGTCTGTGTTAAAAATAATTAAATCTCTTTCATCAGTCATATAAAGCAAATGATGGTCTGTGTTAAAAATAATTAAATCTCTTTCATCAGTCATATAAAGCAAATGATGGTCTGTGTTAAAAATAATTAAATCTCTTTCATCAGTCATATAAAGCAAATGATGGTCTGTGTTAAAAATAATTAAATCTCTTTCATCAGTCATATAAAGCAAATGATGGTCTGTGTTAAAAATAATTAAATCTCTTTCATCAGTCATATAAAGCAAATGATGGTCTGTGTTAAAAATAATTAAATCTCTTTCATCAGTCATATAAAGCAAATGATGGTCTGTGTTAAAAATAATTAAATCTCTTTCATCAGTCATATAAAGCAAATGATGGTCTGTGTTAAAAATAATTAAATCTCTTTCATCAGTCATATAAAGCAAATGATGGTCTGTGTTAAAAATAATTAAATCTCTTTCATCAGTCATATAAAGCAAATGATGGTCTGTGTTAAAAATAATTAAATCTCTTTCATCAGTCATATAAAGCAAATGATGGTCTGTGTTAAAAATAATTAAATCTCTTTCATCAGTCATATAAAGCAAATGATGGTCTGTGTTAAAAATAATTAAATCTCTTTCATCAGTCATATAAAGCAAATGATGGTCTGTGTTAAAAATAATTAAATCTCTTTCATCAGTCATATAAAGCAAATGATGGTCTGTGTTAAAAATAATTAAATCTCTTTCATCAGTCATATAAAGCAAATGATGGTCTGTGTTAAAAATAATTAAATCTCTTTCATCAGTCATATAAAGCAAATGATGGTCTGTGTTAAAAATAATTAAATCTCTTTCATCAGTCATATAAAGCAAATGATGGTCTGTGTTAAAAATAATTAAATCTCTTTCATCAGTCATATAAAGCAAATGATGGTCTGTGTTAAAAATAATTAAATCTCTTTCATCAGTCATATAAAGCAAATGATGGTCTGTGTTAAAAATAATTAAATCTCTTTCATCAGTCATATAAAGCAAATGATGGTCTGTGTTAAAAATAATTAAATCTCTTTCATCAGTCATATAAAGCAAATGATGGTCTGTGTTAAAAATAATTAAATCTCTTTCATCAGTCATATAAAGCAAATGATGGTCTGTGTTAAAAATAATTAAATCTCTTTCATCAGTCATATAAAGCAAATGATGGTCTGTGTTAAAAATAATTAAATCTCTTTCATCAGTCATATAAAGCAAATGATGGTCTGTGTTAAAAATAATTAAATCTCTTTCATCAGTCATATAAAGCAAATGATGGTCTGTGTTAAAAATAATTAAATCTCTTTCATCAGTCATATAAAGCAAATGATGGTCTGTGTTAAAAATAATTAAATCTCTTTCATCAGTCATATAAAGCAAATGATGGTCTGTGTTAAAAATAATTAAATCTCTTTCATCAGTCATATAAAGCAAATGATGGTCTGTGTTAAAAATAATTAAATCTCTTTCATCAGTCATATAAAGCAAATGATGGTCTGTGTTAAAAATAATTAAATCTCTTGCATCAGTCATATAAAGCAAATGACGGTCTGTGTTAAAAATAATTAAATCTCTTTCATCAGTCATATAAAGCAAATGATGGTCTGTGTTAAAAAAATAAACATTGTATTTCCGATCGATTTTCATATTTAGTCCTGATCGATATTTTATTTTGATTAGGTCAAACCTAGAGGAAGCGTGGAAGTTTTACATCCACACTCAGATGTCCTAGCACACAGGGACACATTTAATAGCAGACACTTTTATCCGGTATTCACCGACTAGAGGGAGAAGAAAAAGTAACTCTGACAGCAATAAAGAAAGTTGTCTTATCCTTGTTTATGAATTCAATGACATCGCCTTTTCTAGTTGCAAATGTAGGTCACTCGGTGAGCGCGTCATAATCACAGAAAGAATTTGTCTGTTCGAAAAGTATTTTCACGCTGATTTTGTCTACAAATTGACTTAAACATTTCAAATTATAATATGAAACAGATGGTTTTTAGTATTATTTTTCTTTTCAGTGATCTACATAACTTAAGATCCCTGACGACGCCGGGTGGCCCTGCTATTACTTTATAGTCTGCTGATTATGTTTTTAGGGGTATTTGATCGGAAAGAAATGTTCAAATCTCATACCCCCCTCCCTCATTTAAGTTTAGCTTGGTTGTCTCGTTTTACGTCATATGCACCGTTTCTGGGCCATTTAATGTCGAATTCTCACATTTCCGTAAAGAATTGTTATACATCAAGTTCTTAATGTGACAACAAGTGATGAAGAAGAAGAGGAATAGGGGGTGGGTGGAAGTATCCGAGAGTGGGTAGTGAGGAAGTATTAGTAGCAGAAGCGTTTCACGAGAATAAGAGGATGACGTAAATAAATAAATGACGTAAAGTAAGAAGAAAAGGATAGGAATATATATATATATATATATATATATATATATATATATATATATATATATATATCAGGAAATTGACAACATCTTTGAAGCACACATAAAAATGTATTTAAATAATTTTTTTTAAAAACCAACACATGGTGCAATTTAAATGATGAATCGTTTATTTAATTTTTGTTGTTGCAAGTAAAACAACTATGTTAGGCTAGACTGCCCTATAGTTTATTTTCTTCTTCTTCATTGCGATGGTATTAACCCTGAGTGGTCGAATCACGGTAAAGTCAGAAAAACACGTCAAGTTGTAAGGGATGTTAGTTTAAAGTGAAGTCCGGTCGATGTTTAGCGCTTATTGGCGCTTTTTGAATAAGGAAATTAACATTTTTAAAGCACACACACATAAACACACACACACACACACGCACACACACACACACACACACACATATATATATATATATATATATATATATATATATATATATATATATAAGGTTAATACAACAAAAGATATAAGAGGCAACTAATATCTTTAATTAGTGAACATCCGGATAAAAATGAAGGTCAATATACTGGATAGAGCATTAATAGAATTAGATAAAGTCAAAGAATAAAATAAGGTGCGACTCAGATTTTATTACAGTTCAATGTTCAGGCAAAGTACTTAACTCATGAGTTTTCAAAGAAAATCTTCTCCTCAGAGGACCATTACCGCAATATATATATATATATATATATATATATATATATATATATATATATATATATATATATATATATATATATATATATGTGTGTTGTTCATTATTAAATATGCAATGCCGACACTAATGTACAATGTACCAACTTTGACGCACGACCCGTCTATATAAACGGATAACAAACATGATGGTAATCACATGGTTGCAAGAACGTAAACTAAGAAATTAGCAGTCACCATGCGCTGTTTACTGTATGTCTCCAAACTTTGATCTACATAATCTCTATCTCCACGCAATACTGAGCACTCTCCCCATATAGACATAGCAACCAACGTAACTATTTTTTAACATTTTTTGGTGTGCCAACGATATTATTTATTTGTTCACACGATGGGGTATATTATGATTATTTAAGAGCGACTAAAATGGTGTAATAATATTTTCGCCGGGCCAACCATTGTCCACAGATTGCCTTTATTGATTTTCTCAATGTTTTTGCTTGTTGCATTGGGAAGGAAGGATGTAATAGGCGCTTGTAACAATCTACAAGTGAAGAATTCGAAATTTGCAGATGAAGCAGACTGAAGAAAAAGAAGGAGAATAAGAAGGAGGGAAAGCGGATACGGGGAGGAGAAAAGGGAGGAGGAGAAGAAAGAAATAATAATAATAATAATAATAATAATAAAAATAACAGTAATAATAATAATTATAATAATGATAATAACAATAATAATAATAATAATAATAATAATAATAATAATAAGTATGAGAAGAAGAAAAGGAAGAAAAAGAATGAGAATGAGAAGAATACAGGAAGAACAAAGAAGATGGAGGAAGCTAATGAGAAGAACAATATGAAGATGAAGAAGAAGAGGAAGAAGAAGATAAAGAAAAAGAAAAAGAGGAAAGTCGAGAAGAAGAAAATTAAAGAGTAGAGAAGCTGAGAAAGAAGAAGAAGAAGAAGAAGAAGAAGAGGAGGAGGAGGAGGAGGAGGAGGAGAAGGAAGAGGAAAATGATAATGGGAGGATGAGAAGAGGAAGGATGAGACGTAGGCAAAAAAGATGATGAAGAAGGAAGATAAGGAGGACGAGGATAATGAAAGGAGGAGGAGAAAGATAAGAAGAAGAAGAAGAAGAAGAAGAAAAAGGGGGATAAGGGGGGAGTAGATGGAAGGGAAACAGAAAGAGACGAAGAAAAGGGGAAATGTTTGATGTTTCAAATATGCCCTAAATAATGATAGCAACTTACTGAGACCAACACAAAATAGAGAAGGAACATCAGAAAAATATATTAAGAGACAAAACAAAAAAACAGGAATGGGAAATGAAAACGTAGCGAAGCTCCTGTACCTCGTAAAAGAAAAGAAAAGAAGATGGAGAAGTAAAAATTGAAGAAGAAAGAGAAGAAGAATATTGAAAAATATGGTGATGAGGAGTTATGGAAAAAAATTTTTAAAAAAAGAAGATAAAGAGGAAAGATAAAACAAAATAAAAAAGTAGACCCCCCCCACAAAAAATAGAAAAAAGAAGAGAAATAAAAAGAAAGAGAAAAAGAAGAAACAAAAATACCCCCAAGCATCACCCAACATTGAAGAAATGAAATCCTTTCATTTTAAAATCTACCCGAAATAAGAAATGTACCATATTTAAAAACAAAACAAAAAATATATCAAAGGAAGAATTTATCGGATTGACGTACTATAATCGTATAATATTAATGGCGTGAGCGAAAAAATACACAAGCCACACAAAAAATCTACCTAAAAAAGAAATTTTGATTCTTGGCCTTTTGGCTAAGATCAAAGTGTAGTATCTGTTCCGATGGATACTGAACCCCATAGACTGGTATTGTCTTGGCCTTCGGGGATTGATTTACGCCGGTCTATGGGTCTGTCCTCCCAGGCTTCACCTCCCCTTTTTGGGGAGGAGTAAGTTTATTGCTTACTGCCTGAGGCGCCCCTACCGGGGAATGCCGACGGGGCTACCCAGGCAATTTTTAAACCCCACTTTGCCGACCCGACCTTGGGTCACATCTTACTTGTGGGAGTAAGATAAAGACTGGCCTTGTGCCTAACTCCTGGAGAGGAGTAAATCAATACTCTTATAGGGAACGCACAATGGTTCCGTGACTTTGTCAAATAATGATGCAGACATGTTGAGTAATAACGCATAAGACGTCACGGGGAGGCTAAGGGCATGACCCCGCAACAATGAAGAAAAGCTGAAGACTAGAAAGATTGTCAATTAGGCTAAAAGAACAACGGAAATACATACATATATATATATATATATTTGAACGAGCCCAGGTGTGTGAGATCGACGAGTTCAGTTCGGAGTATAATGTCATAAAAAAACGACTCGGTAACCTTTAAAAGAGTCAGGTGCACGAGGCCAGAAGAAGAAGGCACCCGGAGTGCAAAATCAGAAATTAAAACGGCGGTTTTAAACGAAGGAAGAAGGAGCGTTTACGTTGCAGAGATCGAGTTGGGAGGATATAGAGAAAAACTTGTCGTGGGTCAGCCCCGAAGAGAGGTACCCTCACCACGGCCAAACTGCCGTAAACAACTCGCGTTGGGATCACAAGCTTTCCCTAGATTCCGGGATCAGACTGCTACAGAACGTATTATCGTGTTTCCCTCTAGGTGGCAAGGTAAATCACTCTGCCTGGTTTTCGTAAAAATAACCTACTTTGGATAGAGTAAAAAATCAACCGCCATCAAGGTAAAAAGAGAGGTTTTTTCGTAAGACAAGGGAAAGAACAATAATGCCAAAGGACTTTTGCTGACAAATAAATATTTAATTATATATATGTGTATACTCAACTTACACCAGCTGTTGGTAAAGAATAAAGAAACAGAGTTTCTCGAGCACGTCCTTGTCTCTATCGTTGTGTTTTGTTTGATGCTATCGTGACCCCGTAGAAGCGAGTATTGCAACAACTCGTCAATGTTCGGGCAGGTCTCGGAAGCGTCCGAGAGTTTGCGAGGCGAAAACGATGCGAATACGAAGCGAAAACTGTTAAACGCTAAATTGAAGACTGGTAGACGATAATAACAAACCATAGCTAAACAACTGTTATTAATTAGATGCTTATTTATTTATTTGTCAAAGGAAACATGAAATATTTTAAAATATATAAAGTGATTTTGTTTGATATTTTAAGCAAACGTTTCTGTTTTTCGGGGTTTTTTTTCAACGTTTTTTTAAATTAAAAACATTTTTTTTTTACAATTTTTTCAATGGTTTTTTTTCTTGTTAACATAAACACCGAAACAATTGTTTCTAAGCATTTTTTTCTTAACGAACGAACTGTTTTTAAGCAAATGGTTTATTTTTTCCAATCTTTTTTCTATGTTTTTTTCCTTTTATGACATTGTCTGGGTCAGGGTTTAGGGTTAGGGTTATGGTTTAGGGTTAAGGTTGCAGCTGGTCCAAAAGCTTTCATGTGTACTGGTTCTGTTGTTGGCAGAACTCAATTGGTCCTTCGGGAGATTCAACGAGCTGACAGCGATGATACAAATTCATTTTTGTTATTGAACGCGATTAGTTTCTTCAAATAGTTATCGGCTGCTTGCTGTAGCCTGATTGTCTAATGCCTGCTGCAACCTGATTGGTTAATAGTTTCGTCAACGTTCGGGCGATTCCGAGACCTGCCCGAACGTTGACGACGCGAAGTCACGGAAACATGGTGCGTTCCCTATAAGAGTACCGATTTTTCTTCTAAAATTACTCCCAGCGCCATATTTACAAAACACAAAATAAAAAAAAATGTCTGTCAAGTGATATGCTTTCAATTACGTCCGCCGTACCTCTGCGATTAAAATCCCTTTTTCGTGTCCAAACTAAAGGTGCTTCTCTGGAGCCGATTGAAACCTTATTTAAGGTGAGGTTTTTGTCAAGAAACCAGGTTATAAAAAAACCGGCACACGGTATCAAAGGAAAACGTACACTTCGCTCGCCCTCTTGCGGTTTGGGAGGTTGATACTATTCATTTTCAACTCACACACACATGCTTACGAACCCTGCTGACAAAAAGCGGCACACACAAATGCCTACACTGTCCAAACTAATTCTTAACTGACGCACACAAACACACAGATTCGTACAACTACGTGGCCCTGACAAAAGGCGACACATACATTCACACACTCGTTCTAACGCAAAGCACCACTGTCGCACGCATATACACACTCAAAGATTAGAGGCATGAATACATTAATTTTATTACTTTTCTAACTGAACCTTTCAAATGAACAATTAATCTCGTGTAATGTTGTATATATATATATATATATATATATATATATATATAAATATATATATATATATATATATATAAATATATATATATGTATATATATATATATATAAATATATATATATACATACATATATATGTGTATATATATGTGTATATATATATGTATATATAAATATATATATATATGTATATATAAATATATATATATATATTTATATATATATATATATATATATATATATATATATATATATATATATATATATATATATATATGTCTTGTTTTTTAAATAATGTTTTATTTTTTCATTTGAACAGCATTCATGTTTTTCATGTTTTTATCTGCTTGTACTCATTTTTTTATCATTTCTATAACAAATCAGGAGACAACGTCCCTACATTTTTTAATACACAAACAAAACAGAAATGAATGATACTTTTTTATTTTAAAATATACCCCAATAATAAATAGCGAGAAAAGAATAAAAAAATAAACAAAAATGAAATGAAAAAAAATACGCACCCTCCCATAAGAATGAAATAAACTTTGACAGCTTTGAAGGTATTTAAAAAAAAAATGAAATTCCCTGTGTTTTATCCATTAAATTTTTAAAAAGTGGAAATCGCTCCAGACAAGGCATGAAGCCACTTGATGTAAGTAGCAAAACAAGAACGAAACATGATTATCGCAAAGACATGAGATGCCTATTGGCCTTAATCTTGAAAATACCAAGTGTATACGTAGGAAGAAAAAAAGAGTCAGCAGGAAGAGAGTTTCACAAACCTGTAGTTCTGGGAAAGAAGCTACTGGAATAGGTAGCTGTATTAAAATGAGGTAACAAAAAGGCGAATTGATGGAGACCACTAGACCAACGAGTCAAACGAGCTGGAACAAAAGAAGCAGGAAACAGATCACATAATTCCGAACAACACATACCATCATAGTACTTATAAAAAAGACTGAAACTAGGAAGATCATATCTGTAGAAGAGAGGTGCAGAGAAGAAGAGAGGGTGGAACCAATCAAATTACAGATATGTTTCTGCACCTTATCAAGATTCCACAAATGGGACAGAGATTCACCAGTCCAAATATGACAACAGTACTCCATATAGGGTATATTTGTAGAGATAGAGAATAGCCCCAGGTGTGAGAAAGAAAAATTTGATAGGAAAGAGATACCAAGAAGTTTCAAAGTTAATGTCTCCTCAAGAGCAGAGCCATCCATGAGAATCTCAGGAAGAAAAGGGAAACGCCTACGATTGAAAGACAAGAATTGAATCAAAGTTTATTGTTCTCTGATTTAATGTAATGTCCTTTGCTTTGGCGGGAAAAATTAGTTTATTTATTTATTTTAATTTTTATTTTAAGTTTTTATTGATTAGTTTAAACTTGGTAACTTAATTACTTGTTGAAAGGGTTTAATACGTATGTTATACCTTATGCTATGCTGCATATATATATATATATATATATATATATATATATATATATATATATATATATATATATATATATATATATATATATATATGCAGCATAGAATAAGTATGAATATTCGGCCCGGAGGAAGTGATGACGGTGTTTGTTGACTCAATTCAATTTTAATTTTGTTCAATTCGGATTTAACGGATTCTCCAGTGAACTTAGTCTTAGTTTGTACTGCTCAGATCAAGTTTTTGGAATTTTGAGTGAGTTTATTGAACTTTTTATATTATTTGATTTGATTTATTTATCGTTGTAATAATCAACTTACACATTGGATACTTTTCACTTCATCGATTTCTGACGCATCTCACGATTGGACAACTTTTTCAATTCTTTCAATTCCTCGTATTTGGACTATCACTCATTACCTGGATCAATCTTCAGTCAACCTTCTGGATATCTTTCCTGATGATGTTTTTTAAATTGTATGACTTGGATGGATTGTATGGATTCAACAAAAAAGTATGTTTTTGGGTTGATATATTTGATATTATATATTTTTATGTATTTTTGTATATATTTTTATATTTTTTCAAAGTGTAATTTCATTACCTGTAGTAATACCACTGCGGTAATGGTCCTCTGAGGAGAAGAATTATCTTTGAAAACTCATGAGCTAAGGACGTTAAGATACTTTGCTTGAACTTTGAATTATAATAAAATTTGATTGACACCTTATTTTATTATTTCATTTTATATTATAATATATATATATATATATATGTATATATATATATGTGTGTGTGTGTGTGGGTGTGTGTTTGTGTGCGTGTGTGTATATATTTAATTATCTTTCATATCAACAGAGCTTTGTGTGACATACAAAAGATAGCGCCTCATAAAAACAAGGAACCTCTCGCAACTTTTTTTTGAAACTGTATTTATGAATTCTTTATCAGTGTGTGTGTTGCTTTTTGTCTTTTTTTCTGATGTTTCTGGACACAATTCTTGGACTTCTGAAGAAAGAGTCACACGTATGAAAAATCCAGGATCTTTAGTTATATATATTTGGTTGTTCACGTGTGGACGAAATAGACTGTCAAGTGCATAGATTTTTTAAAAGGTGAATAAAGTATTGGTCTTTGGAATCTAGAGTTCCATTGTAAATAAATAATTTATTTTAAAGAACATAAAGAAATGCGTTGTCCAGGTTTTTCTAAATATTTTTTTCAAAATATTCTCCCTATTATTGCCATTTCATCAACGCTTCCAAGTGTGACTTTTCATTCTCTCTCTATAAATATATATGTATATTTTTATTTATTTTATACGTACATAAAATAAATCCATGGACACGTGTTTCCGGCTCACAGCCGTCATCAGCATGGCTAACTTAGACAGAGATCGAACCTTCGATATTGATGTCTATAGTCCAGCGTTCTACCACTGGACCAATACGTTCTGTCAAGAAAAATGTACGATTTTTATCACCTAAATATTTAATGTATTTTTATGTAATTATTTTTTATTGGTGATTGAAGAGTTCGTTGTTATTTAGCTTACTATTATTTCGATTGTCTCACTTTCCTAAGTGATTAAGATGCAGAAAATGGCATTATTAAAAAAAATATATATTAACGTCCTATGAAGTTAAGGGCGATTAATAATGCAATTTTAAAAATAAATAATATGTATTAGCTCTCACTTTTTTGTGTTCGAGCACATTATTGATTTCATTTTCAACATAACCTGACGCACTATATATATATATATATATATATATATATATATATATATATATGTATATATATATATATATATATATATATATATATATATATATATAAAGATAGAGGCAAAATTCCTTCACAAGAAACCATGTGTTAGATGCAGATATTTTTTATTAAACTAAAATAAAAAATACATTTTTTTTTCTTCTCCATCTTGACTTTTTTTATCTAATATTTCGCTTGATATAACAAGCCCCGACAGAGTTTAGAAAAATAAAAGGTATTAACCTGTTTTTTTTTTTTTTGTAATAATCCTTACTTGTCTTCTAGAAGTGGCGTCTGATGTTATGGACTAACGGTGCAAATTTCTGTTTTAATTGAACTTAAAATCGCGCATGGTCGCTGGTAGTTATAAATTTGGGAAAGTTCATTTTTTAAAACATCTTTCGAATTTTAACATAAAGATAGAGGCAAAATGCCTTCATAAGAAACCATGTGTTAGATGCAGATATTTTTTATTAAATCAAAATAAAAAGTAAAAACATTTTTTTCTACTTCATCTTGACTTTTTTAAATCTAATATTTCGCTTGATATAACAAGCCTCGATATATATATAGATGTGTGTGTGAAAAGTTCAATTTACTGAACTAAAACCATTCAATAGTTATCCTGACTGAAATTAATTGTTACATTTTTTTTCTAATTATAAAATGTATATTACCAATTCTTAATGTGGCAGGGCTAACTATTTTCCCCAATCAAGGGTAATCTCCGACTGGATCGTTAGTTTTCTGGGGTAATACCGTTAAAAATGCAATATATAGCAGGCTGGACCAGATGCCTATGGGACATTTTCTGAATTAGTATTTAATTTTAATAACTACCCACTCGATTGAAGGTCTCTCATATGTCAATATAATGTTATCAGTGTTTGAAAATTTATAAATTATGAAATATGCTGATGAAGAAAATCATTTACATCTGTATCTTTACTACTATTTTTTTTCAAAACTTGCGTATATGCACAGTGACATGGTTGAGTATTTATTCTTTCTGGGACATGTTTCCAATATTGAAATCATAATTAACATAAAAAATAAAGTATGCGTATATGTTTATTTATTTTTACGTACAATCTGAATTCACTCCTACACTAATTAACCGATAATTATGAATTATGCTAGTTGCTAGGTGTAAGGAATTCTTAGACTAAGCAGGTACTCGTACTCTCTCTATATATATCTATCTATATAGATATACATATATATGTATGTATATATATATAGTTTATTTTATTTTATTTATACACACACACACACATATATATATATATATATATATATATATATATATATATATATATATATTTTATTTTATTTTATTTATACACACATATAAATGTAATCCGTGTACACGTTTCAAAGTTTTACTAATAGTCACGGCTCGACTTTGACAAGGGCTCGAACCCACGACCACACTGTTTGTGGCCTGGTAAGTAACCTCTGGTCTTTGTTAAAATTTATGTGTGATTTTTAGCACCTTAATTATAAGTTTTTTTATTTTTGTTTTTCTTAAGCATTAGTAAGCGAATTAACGCTCATCCAATTGCATATCGCTACCTAAGCGATGATAGGGATCATTCCCTATTTAAATGCATTTTACTGTATTATATCGCCCCCCCCCCTGATGTGATGTATATTATTATTTGGGTTTTTATTTTTAATATTTATTTCATCTATATACTCATAAAACTAAGCTGTGTACGTGTTTTATAGTTTTACTAATAGTCAGAAGAAATGCAGGTATTCACCGAAATATGAAAATAAAGAAATTGAGAAATTGTAAGAATAAATGAAAATTATAGTTTTAGATTGTATTTTCCTATGATTATTAGAATGCAACTATATATATATATATATATATATATATATATATATATATATATATATATATATACATATATATATACATATGCATATATATACATATATATACATATATACATATATATACATATATACACATACACATATATATATACATATATACATATACACATATATATACATATATATACACATATATATACATATATATACACATATATACATATATACACATATAATTATATATACATATATATATATACTTATATATATATATATACATATATACATATATACATATATATATATGCACATATATTTATATATACATATATATATATATACATATATATATATATATACATATATACAGATTGGTTTTTGGGTAAAATTGAGCTTTTTGGACGTTGTTGTTTATTTGATTTTTGTGTCGTTACTAACGAACATTCTGTTCTGAAGATGCACTGACTTTTAAAAACTGTTGTTTCATTGTATTACTTAAAATAAACACTAGCTTGAAACAGCTGTAAACAACTATAATACGTTTGTGTATCCTCTTTATTTAGAAACATTTCAAAATAATTTTAATCGTCAAAAATACATATACGTGTGTGTGTGTTTATATAAAACGTCCATGTGTAAAACTGAAACAAATGTGTTTTCGCCGTTATACCCGCACAAAGTGTCCAATAAAAAGAATGAACATCCTGAATAAAATTAATGATTCTTTTTAATCTCTATTGCACAGGAGGTTAGACACAAGGTTAAGTAGGGATTTGAAAAGTCAGCGCGCTGGGTTAACTGTATTCTGGCCTACAAAAAATGCCTTAGTAGCCCCATCGGCATTCATTGGTAGGGGCGCCTCAGGCAATTAGCAATAATCTAACTTCTTATAAGAGAGAAGGTGAAGCCTGGGAGAGTTGACTTCCTAGAACTGAACAGAATCATACATCAGCTTAAATGCAACAAAGCTACTGTCGGACTGATTGTCAAGGACGCATCCCTGACTGGCCCGAAACAACACCTAACAGCTGCCAGGTAAGTACAAATTAAGTAAAAATTAATAAGTAATAAACACAACTAAATAATTAAAAAATAATTAATTAGTAATTAGTAATAAGTTCGATGTTGGCGACTTAAGTTTCCTATGAGCATAGCTGGCAAATCTTCAGCGTTAGGAATGCGATGCCAAGCAGGTTATCTTAGCCTCTTTCACGACTCTGAAGACCTAAAAAAGAAAGAGGGGAAAAAGTGTGGAAAAGAAGGAAAAGAAAAGGCGGGACGACAAACAAATGGAGAAATGACGAGAAGAAAAGGCGGGACGATAAAACAGTGGAGAAAAGAGGAAAAGAAAAGGCGAGACGACAAAAAAGTGGAGAATAAGAAGAAAAGGCGGGACGGTAAAACAGTGGAGAAAAGAGGAAAAGAAAAGGCGAGACGACAAAAAAGTGGAGAAAAGAGGAAAAGAAAAAGCGAGACGACAAAAACGTGGAGAAAGAATGAAAAGAAAAGGCGAGACGACAAAAAAGTGGAGAAAAGAGGAAAAGAAAAAGCGAGACGACAAAAACGTGGAGAAAAGAATGAAAAGCAAAGGCGGGACGACAAATAAATGGAGGAAGAAGGAAAAGAAAAGGTGGGACGATAAAAAAAGTGTGGAAAAGAAGGAAAAGAAAAGGCGGGACGACAAACAAATGGAGTAAGGAGGAAAAGAAAAGGCGGGACAACAAACAAATGGAGAAAGGAGAGACAAGGTAGAAATTGATTTCGGGTCAAAAGTACTTTTATTGAACGGTTTTACACCATGATTCTATCCCTTTTCTCTTCACCTTTCTTCTCTTCGTTTTCTTCCCTTTCTTTTTTCTTTTGCCTTGTCGATTGTCTTTACAGCAATCATGTAGTATGATTAATAGAGCACAAATCGGAGGAAAAGCAAAATATACAACAAATAACTGTTACCAAACGTAATAAAATTTACTTGTTTAAAAGTTTTGTTATTTTTATTTCAATATAAGATTTGATTGATATTCCGTCTTCCGGCGACAGTACAAAATACAAAATGGCCGTTAGTGTTAGTTTTTTTATTCCTTAAATAATAATTTTTAAGAATTACTTACCTTACCACTAAACCTAAGTCCGACTGGCACCGCCGAAATTAGAGTTACTTGTAGGGTAAGCTCCTTTTTTTACTATCATTTAACCCTAAAATTAGCGACCATGCCCAAACAGAATCAACCGCCATTTTTTATTTACTCGTTTTTGGCTAAGTAAAAGTGACAATAACAAATTCAGAGATTAGTTTGCACACTTTAAAATTATACAGGCAGGTAGGAAATTAATTTTTCTTGCGCTTGGTAAACGTGATTTATAGTATATTTTGTTTGTTTTTTATTTCTGTTCTGTTAACCAGACTACATGAATGTTATATTTCCTTATTCGTTCGTAATGCCAACTCCGATGTAAATGCGTGGCATTTTTCTCGTGGTTTACATGACGAAGACATATAATATACCGAAACGTCATATGACATGGATAA
>OY744545.1:38129728-38134728 GCA_963556195.1 Sepiola atlantica
CACATGGAACACTCCACCGACTGTCAGACTTAATTTTGAAATAGCATTTTCTTTGGTCTGTCACACTTAACTTTGAAAGAATAGTTTAGTCCGCTTGTCAGACTTAATTTTGAAATAGCATTTTCTTTGGTCTGTCACACTTAACTTTGAAAGAATAGTTTAGTCCGCTTGTCAGACTTAATTTTAAAATAGCATTTTCTTTGGTCTGTCACACTTAACTTTGAAAGAATAGTTTAGTCCGCTTGTCAGACTTAATTTTGAAATAGCATTTTCTTTGGTCTGTCACACTTAACTTTGAAAGAATAGTTTAGTCCGCCTGTCAGACTTAATTTTGAAATAGCATTTTCATTGGTCTGTCACACTTAACTTTGAAAGAATAGTTTAGTCCGCTTGTCAGACTTAATTTTGAAATAGCATTTTCTTTAGTCTGTCACACTTAACTTTGAAAGAATAGTTTAGTCCGCCTGTCAGACTTAATTTTGAAATAGCATTTTCATTGGCCTGTCACACTTAACTTTGAAAGAATAGTTTAGTCAGTCTGTCAGACTTAATTTTGAAATAGCATTTTCTTTGGTCTGTCACACTTAACTTTGAAAGAATAGTTTAGTCCGCCTGTCAGACTTAATTTTGAAATAGCATTTTCTTTGGTCTGTCACACTTAACTTTGAAAGAATAGTTTAGGCAGCCAGTCAGACTTAATTTTGAAATAGCAGTTTCTTTGGTCTGTCACACTTAACTTTGAAAGAATAGTTTAGTCCTCCTGTCAGACTTAATTTTGAAATAGCATTTTCTTTGGTCTGTCACACTTTGAAATAATAGTTTAGTCCGCCTGTCAGGCTTAATTTTGAAATAGCATTTTCATTGGTCTGTCACACTTAACTTTGAAAGAATAGTTTAGTCAGTCTATCAGACTTAATTTTGAAATAGCATTTTTTTTGGTCTGTCACACTTAACTTTGAAAGAATAGTTTAGTCCGCTTGTCAGACTTAATTTTGAAATAGCATTTTCTTTGATCTGTCACACTTTGAAAGAATAGTTTAGTCCGCCTGTCAGACTTAATTTTGAAATAGCATTTTCTTTGGTCTGTCACACTTAACTTTGAAAGAATAGTTTAGTCCGCTTGTCAGACTTAATTTTGAAATACCATTTTCTTTGGTCTGTCACACTTAACTTTGAAAGAATAATTTAGTCCGCTTGTCAGACTTAATTTTGAAATAGCATTTTCTTTGGTCTGTCACACTTAACTTTGAAAGAATAGTTTAGTCCGCTTGTCAGACTTAATTTTGAAATAGCATTTTCTTTGGTCTGTCACACTTAACTTTGAAAGAATAGTTTAGTCCGCTTGTCAGACTTAATTTTGAAATAGCATTTTCTTTGGTCTGTCACACTTAACTTTGAATGAATAGTTTAGTCCGCCTGTCAGACTTAATTTTGAAATAGCATTTTCATTGGTCTGTCACACTTAACTTTGAAAGAATAGTTTAGTCAGTCTGTCAGACTTAATTTTGAAATAGCATTTTCTTTGGTCTGTCACACTTAACTTTGAAAGAATAGTTTAGTCCGCCTGTCAACTTAATTTTGAAATAGCATTTTCTTTGGTCTGTCACACTTAACTTTGAAAGAATAGTTTAGTCCGCTTGTCAGACTTAATTTTGAAATAGCATTTTCTTTGGTCTGTCACACTTAACTTTGAAAGAATAGTTTAGTCCGCTTGTCAGACTTAATTTTGAAATAGCATTTTCTTTGGTCTGTCACACTTAACTTTGAAAGAATAGTTTAGTCCGCTTGTCAGACTTAATTTTGAAATAGCATTTTCTTTGGTCTGTCACACTTAACTTTGAAAGAATAGTTTAGTCCGCTTGTCAGACTTAATTTTGAAATAGCATTTTCTTTGGTCTGTCACACTTAACTTTGAAAGAATAGTTTAGTCCGCCTGTCAGACTTAATTTTGAAATAGCATTTTCTTTGGTCTGTCACACTTAACTTTGAAAGAATAGTTTAGTCAGTCTGTCAGACTTAATTTTGAAATAGCATTTTCGTGGGTCTGTCACGCTTATGTTAGAAATAGTATTTTCGTGTCTATGTCACATTTAATTTTTAAATAACATTTTTAATTCCCTCTGTCTTTATTGGTCTGTCTCAATATGAGATTATGCACGGGGAGTGGAAAGGTGGACCTTCGGTTTACTTTTGACAGTTTTATAACTCTCGTTTCCCCTATTTTGTCCTTTAGTCATCACATTCTATGAACGATGTTTCAGACAAAGGGGTAAGAATTGCTGCTTTCTAGATCAGCTGTTGTTTTGAGTTTGTGGTGTGTGGAGATTTTCAATCGATCTCATAATATTCCCCATCATTCAACTGTCTATCTATCCATCTCATGAACCCTTATCGACGAGTGGTTTCTTAGCCTTAATAACGAGTGATTCATTCGTGAAAAATAAAATTAAAAAGAAAAGTCTGAAGTTGAGGTCGCTTTTTCTTAATGCATGGAGTCCCAGATCACATGACGACGAAGTGGTATTACCGATATATGTGTAAGTGAAAATCGAACATAACTTGTTAGGGACATAGCAAATGACTAACCGCATGATGTCTCAAAGATACCCCGACAGAACTAGCCTGGTGTTGAGGAGAGTACTGCATATCCGCGAATTAGTCTGGACAAAATAGGAACACTGGACAAGCGAATGTTATTGCTTAGGTGATCAAACAAACAAAGGGAAACAGGGGAGGGGATTTTGTAAAACATGTTGCTCCTTCACCGGTTAGAAAAAAAAGAAAGAAAATATGAAGTATGCTTTGAATAACGCCTCTTATATCAGTGACCTCGTGGCTAAATCAACCCTCCCCCAATGAAAATAACCATGACCCTCCCGACAAGCAGCAAAATCCGCAGATACCGGACGATTTTCTACTCTAATAGTGTTATATGCACTTTCTTACCGATTGGTATATTTAGTCCGTTATGCATGCGAGTCGATCGTCGTTGTTACAATCATCATAGTCGATTGCTCTTCGTTTGTTGATGCAAATTGTTGGTTAGTTTTAAACAATAGTTTATTAAAAAGGGCAGCACATAAACTGGCATGCATGTGTGTGTGTGTTTGCGTGAGAGAAAGAGTGGGGGAGGAGAGAGATAATATGTTTATAAATAGTTTTCACTACATCAGTCGCTCCACGCAAGCTGTTTCCGTTTGGGCGACCCGTGCAAAAACACATCTTCTCTCGTTCGAGCCTCGCCGGCTAAGCGCAGGGAAATAGAAACATCACCGGGTTTGTGTAAATTCCGTTTAGTACACCCTCTTTGATCTCTAACTTTTTTTTTATTAACACGACTGCTATTATTCAACAATAGCTTATTTCCGCGTGCAATCCTCTACCCGTATAAGAGTCAGATACGTCGTAAGTATTGTTTTCACATCAAGCGAGGTGCCACTCAGACCACTCTATAAAATCGACTTCGAAATTTAGTGGAGGCGATATCTTATCTTCCCTACAACCCCTTTCTCACAAAAGAGACGTTGCTAGACTTTCTCGACTCTATCGTTATTTTACTGGTAGGTTCTCAACTGAGCTCCAACGTCTAATCTACTCTGTAAAACATTCGCAACAAAACTCGTCTAGCTACAACCACTGTAAATACTATTCTTTTCTTCTTATGTGTACCTAAATCTAAACGGTACTTCCAATGTTTCTTTTCAAGAACTTCACATCTGTGGAATACGATACCACAGAGTTACTTCCAAGCTGACTAAACCATGGTCGTTTTCAAGTCTAATGTTAACAAATTTTTGTAAAGGCGTTGCTTATCGCCAACTTACAATCTCATAGACCCTTACCATCGAGTGGCATTTAGACCTTGATAATCAGTGTCACACTAGTACAAACGGCATTTTCATCACTAAATGCACAGATTGAGTGAACGCATCTTAATAATATGTTTTTAACCTAGAAAGTGCCAGTATTTGACTAGCTGTAATAAGCTTAATCATAGGTCAAAAACTGAGACTTCACTAATCAAACAATAAAAAATACAAATGGCTGACATAAAATAACATATGCATCCCACAATGCAATGCGGACAGCAGGAAGTAGTCATTGTTTTATTACATGAATTTGATATCAATTGACATTGTAATGAACGACATTATTGTTATTATGAGTAGAAATGTCACTTGTGTTGGCTTGGGACGAATTCAACAGCAACGACCATTTTGTTAAATGTTGAAAAAAAGTTGAAATGAAACTGAGAATAAACATCCTCAGATTTTATTTCTTGACTCATTATCGAATTTACTGTTTCAGATTTCTGAGTAAATTTACTAGTATTTACGAACGTAATGACCAAAAATTATGCTTCGCCAGTGTTTGCATTAATATTCATATTCATATAAAATAACGTCTGAATCGGTGAAGTAAAAATAAAGAAATAAGAAATAAAGAAAACGTTTTAAACTGGAAAGTTAAAAAACCCCGAAAAGAATCCAACTGAACGTTAATTATTTATTTTATTAAACATCTGAATTTCTAGCCTAAAAACTTACAAAAAAAGATTAAATAAAAAAGAATGATTGTCTGAGTCATCAAAGTTAGCTTAGCATTCAGCAAGGAACAGAGTGACAAGTCAATACGCAGACAAGTTGATATGGTGCGTAGGACAGAATAGGCACACCTGTCTGAGCTTAGTATGGCAAAACTGACAGCCGTGTATAAAACACATACATCTTTACAAGCACAGACGCGTACACACACTTTCTCTTTTTGTAATTTTTCTCGTTAGTTTCTCGACGCGGTGAGCAAGTTTTCCGTTTTCGGGTGTTAATTTAAATATTGTGGCTCCGAGTGTTGTTTTATCAGCCATCTCTCGAGCGCTTTCAATCTATCGATCGTCATCAGGAGGTTGTGTTTTATCCTTTATCGTGGTGCTGTCAGCCTTATTATTTTTATAGTCTTATTCTTCTTCTTCTTCTTCTTCTTCTTCTTCTTCTTCTTCTTCT
>OY744545.1:38137228-38152228 GCA_963556195.1 Sepiola atlantica
GAGGGCAAGAGATAAATATCAGGAGAGCTATTAATATCTGGGAGTTCTGGAATCAGACACCAATCACATCTACAGAAATGAAAGAGAAGATTGGAAAAGAATATTGGAAAAGAATATTTGCGAAGAACAAGAAAACTCTTAGAAACGAAATTATACAGCAGAAATCTAGTAAAAGGAATAAACACCTGGGCAGTATCGCTAATAAGATATCTTGAGCATTCATAGGCTGGACTAAAAAAGAATTCCGGCACCTTGACCAGAAAAGTAGAAAATTAATGAACATGCACAACACCTAAAAGACGATACGGTCAGACTCTACGTGAAAAGAAACGAAAGGGGAAGAGGACTGGTAAGTATAGAAGACTATATGAAAGACACAAAAAAGAGCTGGAGAAATACATAACCCAGATCACAGAAACGCTAATCACCGCAGCAAAGAACACCGTCCCAATAAACAACCGAGGAAGCACCGAAACCAGAAACAGAAATACAAAAACACAAGTGGGAAGAAAAACAATTACATGGACGTTTCATAAGACTGACAGTAGAAGAATCAAACGAAAATATCTGGGCATGGCTAAGGAAAAGATGTTTAAACAGAGAAACAGGAATCGTTACTGACATCTGCACAGAACAATGCGATTAGGACAAACTACATAAAATCTAAACTAGATAGAACTCAGGAAAACAGTAAATGCAGACTGTGTGGACAAAAGAGACAAAACAGTAAATAATATAATAAGTGAACGCAACAAACTAGCCGGGAAAGAATACAAGAAGAGACACGACTGTATAGAAAAACTAGTACACTGGGAACTATGAAAACGACTACATTTCGAACATGCAGACAAATGGTAAAAACATAAACCAGAGAGAGTACTGCAAAATGAAACTCACAAAATCGTCTAGAATATTGAAATGCAAACAGATAAACTCATAAAAGCAAGGATACTATACGTCATAATAATCGACAAGAAAGGAAAATCTTGCCAAATCGTAGATTTTACTGTACCAGCAGATCATAGGGTGAAGATTAATGGGAAAGAAAAACGAAGCACGGAACTCACCAGAGAATTTAAAGGAATATGGAATATGAAGAAAGTCAATATAATACCAATAATCGTAAGAGCACTAGGAACAATCCCCCAAAACATGAAAAAAAACCCTAGGAGAAATTAGAATTAAAGGGAAGATTGAGACCATAAAAAAGAATGGCAATGATGAAAGCAGCGGAAATCTTAAGGAAAATCGTTGAATGCGGAAACCAACCCACATAAGCTACGAATGCTAACCAGTCACATGGAAGTTTCAATAGGGAGGGAAAAAAAATACACCACCACATGAAACCAGGAAAATTCATACCCCCCCCCCCTCCGAAAATGATGGAAACACCCTCGGTTGATACCACACAAAATAGTCGTGAAGGGTCAAGGAGAATAGAAAGACCGAGTAGGGAGATCACAAAACAGACCCCCACTGGTAGAGTGCAGACAGGACTGGGTCCTTTGGAGGCGGCTTATTTCCACCCAAATCCCAGAGAAGACCAAAGGTTGTTGCCAGCGAGAAATCAATGGTAAGCATCTGTTTCGAAAACGCAAAATATTTTGCAATAGTTATCGAAAGAGGTGGTTAACACTGGAAATCTAGGGAGACTTGTTGTCATTCAGACTCCAGGGAACACTACCGGTGATTATCAGCGAGTAATAACTGATGATGATCTGTGTGAGAACTCTTAGTGAGTACAGATAATAATAATAATAATAATAATAATAATAATAATAATAATAATAATAATAATAATAATAATAATAATTAATTGTGTGATAAATCTTAGTGAGTACAAATAATAATACTTATAAGTTTTTTATATAGTAAAAGAATCTACTTAACTTCTACATTACATTTAAATATAAGTTTAGATATGAAACAATAATTAATTAAAAAAATGTTATTAATTATTTTTTAATTCATACAACAAAATAGTTTTAGTATATACATACATACATACACACACACACACATACACACACACACACACACATATATATATATATATATATATATATATATATATATATATATATATATATATATATATATATGTGTGTGCGTGTGTGTGTTTACGTTGGCTAATTTTCACTGTCTTTCACGTAGCCTCAGAGGAGCGTATTTGTGTCGTGTCAATTGGAGGAAAATGTAACAACTGAACTGCCGAACGGTTTCAATAATATTAATAACCAAGAATCATTTCTTTGATTTTATTGCCTTTTATCTTCAACTGAATCCATCTTTTATATCTTCAGAAAATTTGTTTAACAACCAGTTCAGACATGGAAACTAAAAACCAAAGAAGAACTGACGCCAATGGTTGTTCTCTTTAAATACACTAATTCCTTTATACCTAATTAAACTCTGCACCAAACCTTTCATGCTCAAAAAAGTTTTTTTGGTTCGCTTTTTAGTAGGCCACTTTTGTAAGGTGTTTTCCAATGTTGAAGAACTGGACACTATATATATAAAAAAAATTAAAAAAATTAAAAAAAGATTTTTTTTACTTTTAATTTAATTATCAATGATGTTTGTCAGTATTTTTCTTGACAAAAATGTTTTATTCCGTTTTTAAACATTTTTCGGAACATTCATTTACTAAGCGAATTCAGGAAAGTTTCATCTTTTTTACACAAGTAAAATTAATTTACATATTATTTTTTGATGTTATTATGATCTATAGATTTTGGGTTTTCTGCTAGTTTATAAACAATGAATACTTATCATTTTGTCATGAGTACCAGTAATCGATAATTAAATTATTATTTTTTTTTTAAAGAATCGTTTTTAGAATTGAAAGTTAGGTTAACATTTCTCCGATTTCGATAGCCCAATAAGTTCCGATTTTTTCGATTCCCGATTCCGGTTCTGATTAATCGTTCCAACCCATATATATATATATATATATATATATATATATATATATATATATATATATATATATATATATATATATATATATACATATATGAAGAGTTCGAATGCAAAACGTGATAAACGCCATTTTCAAGATTACGAATCTATCCCCACAAAAAAACGTTGCAGTTCAACCCTTGACCACACCCTAAAATCATGTTTTACACAATATGATACCGGCATAATTTCGTTTTGTTTTCAATTAAAATAAGTTTTTAGTCATAGGCTAGATTTAATATATTCGTCCTTTTATTGTTTAAGGTCTCAATTTAAACAAATTGGATTTATCGCGTTTTGCATTCGAACTCTTCATATATATATATATATATGCAACATCTTCTCTTGCAGGCAAATATTGTTGAATATAACAGGTAATTCGGTAGGGCGGGGTATGCCCCGATAAAAGCCAAGCGAAGAACAGCTACAGTCAGAGAGTCAGGGATGTCAGTCAGTCAATTACGAGAGTCAGTGACGAAAGGACTCGCTCTGTACTTTCCCCGCCGAACCCGACATATCAGTTCGTGTATTATTTACTCCTCTCCAGGAGTTAGGCACAAGACCAGTTTTATCCTACTCCCACAAGTAAGATGTGACCCAAGGTCGGGTCGGAAAGTGGGGGTTGAAAAGCCAGCGCCCAAGAGGTGAGCACTCTGACCATCAAAAATTGCCTGGGCAGCCCCGTCGGCATTCCCCGGTAGGGGCGCCTCAGACAGTAAGCAATAAACTTACTCCTCCCCAAAGAGGGGAGGCGAAGCCTGGGAGGGTGGACCTCCTAGAACTGCACAGGACAGACCCATAGACCGGTGTCAATCAAGCCCCGAAAGCCAAGACAATACCAGTCCATGGGGTGTAGTATCCATCGGAACAGATACTACACTTTGATCTTAGCCAATCGTGTATATGGTTCTTTTCTCGTCCCGAACTTAGAACAGATTTTCGCTGACAACGATCAAGACGCCCAGAATTATTAGCGACCGTCGATCCGACTAACACACGCAGTTAAACTTTGAGATTATCGAACGGTCTGGCCTTATTAAACAAACCAGTGTACACTATTTTTTTAAAATAATTCTTATTCTAAGAAAACAAAACAGACAAAGTCGTTACGGACTTAATTCTTTCCATTCAACCGTTCTGCATGAGATGACCCTTCTCTTCACAGCGAGACAAGGTTGCTGACCCAACCCGGTTGATTGCTCACTGATCTAAACAAACACAATGTCGGAGTGAGTAGTCGCTGGACCAGGCGTTTCAACATAGGCAATATTCATCAGAACGGCAACTTTTCCCGAGCAGTACCAGGTGACCAACCGAACCCGGTACGACCGAACTGGTGACGTCACGAAAGCTGGAGGACAGGGGGGTACAAAAGAATCAAAAACGTTCGTGACACCTATGCGACATTTGTTATTTTTTTTTGATATTAATAAAAAAAAGACCATGAGAATAATTGAAAAAATAAAAATAGGTATAATAAAACAGACGAATTATGTTATTTTTTACACTGTTTGCATATATATATATATATATATATATATATATATATATATATATATATATATATATTTAATATAAATATTTTTAATTAAATATTAAAGTGTATACAGATGATGTCGTTTCGGGCTTACACTATTATCAGTGCCGAGAAGTTGTTATTTCAGGCGGTCGTCTGGGCTCGAACACATATCGTAAATTCAGGCTAGAATTACGAGCATATATATATATATATTATTTATATTATTTATAAGAAACGATCGTACACAAAACTGTTGCTTATGCTGAATTCTTAGAACGTATGTAAATGAATATGTCCTAAATATATTTACCTCGTATCTATAACATTTATATATATATATATATATATATATATATATATATATATATATATATATATATATATATATATGTGTGTGTGTGTGTGTGTGTTTCTTTGAAGTTGATTACATATATTTTCATTGTCTGAAGAAGTTAATGTTGCCAATAATTTGTTTTATTGGTTTCATGAGAGATAAGGTGGGCAAGGAGAAAGACTGGAAAAGAAAGGTAGGAAGAAAGAAAAATGAAAGAAAGATTAGATGTGGATGGGGCGGAGAGAAAATGAAAAGAAAGTGATAGAATTGTTCTCGTTTACGTGGAGAGCTAATTTGAAGTATTGCCAATAAAGCGATGGGATGAGAGGTGGAAAGAGGAATTATTAAGGGAGAGGCGCAAGAGAGAGAGAGAGAGAGAGATGAGAGAGAGAGAAAGAGAGAGAGAGAGAGACAGAGAGAGGGGGGGGAGAGAAAGAGAGATAGTGGAAGGAGTAAAAAGATAGAAAGTTGAAAAAAATGATTGAGGAGTAGAAAAGAAAGAAGTTGTTATAAAGATAGATAGATAGATTGATAGATAGAAAGAGAGATGAGGGATAGAGAAAAAGATAGACAAAGAGAGAGAGAGAAAGAGAGAGCGCGCGAGAGAGAGAGAGAGAGAGAGAAAGGGAGAGAGATAAAGGAGAGAGGCGGAGAGAGTGAAGTAAAAAAATTGTCCCCTAAAATATGCATAGAGTTATATTATTAAATTAGATGACCTGATCCGAATTTATAATAGAGAGAGGGTGGGAGCGAGAGAGAGAAAGAGAGAGAGGAAGAGAAGGAGAGAGGGAGATAGAGAGAGAGAGAGAGAGAGAGAAAGAGAGAGAGAGTGAAAAGAAGGATAGGGTGGGGGAGAAAAAGGGAGAAAAGAAAAGGAGAGAGAGAGAGGGAGGGAGACAGAAGGGAATAATTGTGAAAGAAAAAGACTGATAAAAGAGAGGGGCGAAGTTAGAAATATAGATAGAGAGACAATGTATTTCTGTGTGAGAGAGAGGATGGATAAAAGAGATAGATAGATAGATAGATAGAAAGAGAGAGAGAGAGAGAGAGAGAGAATCGTTATTGAGAACGAAATAGTGAGAGAAAGAGAGATGGGAAAGAGAGAGATACGGATAAAGAGATCAAGTGTGTGAGAGGGAATGATGGAGAATTTAAAGGAAAGTGAGAGAGAATGTACTTGAGACAGAGAGAAAGAGAGAGACAGAGAGAGAGAGAAGGAAAAAGAGAGAAAGGGAGAGAGAAAGAGAAAAAGAGAGAGATAGAGAAAAAGAGAGAGAAAGAGAGAAAAAGAAAGAGAGAGAGAATGTACTTGAGACAGAGAGAGAGAGAAAGAGAGAGAGAAAGAGAGAGAGGGAAAGAGAGAGAGAAAGAGAGAGAGAGAAAAAGAGAGAGAGAGAGAAAGAAAAAGAGAGAAAGGGAGAGAGAAAGAGAGAAAGAGAGAGATAGAGAAAAAGAGAGAGAAAGAGAGAAAAAGAAAGAGAGAGAGAATGTACTTGAGACAGAGAGAGAGAGAAAGAGAGAGAGAAAGAGAGAGAGGGAAAGAGAGAGAGAGAAAGAAAAAGAGAGAAAGAGAGAGAGAGAGGGAAAGAGGGAGAGAGAGAGAGAGAGAGAGAGAGAAAGAAAAAGAGAGAAAGAGAGAGAGAGAGAGAGGGAAAGAGAGAGAGAGAGAAAGAGAGAGAGAGAGAAAGAAAAAGAGAGAAAGAGAGAGAGAGAGGGAAAGAGAGAGAGAGAGAGGGAAAGAGAGAGAGAGAGAGAGAAAGAAAAAGAGAGAAAGAGAGAGAGAGAGAGAGCAATAGCTCTAAATTGCTATGTAACCTTTTCTGAGAATCAAATTAAGGTTAACACCTTTTCCCAATCGTATTTGATACGTAAGTGAATATGTTTGGTCTGACTGAATTAGAACCCGACTTGCCGATTTCATAGTGCTCTTCGTTAAACCATTCGGCAGCTTGCATCATTCTTTTTACCCCTCTCACATCAATCGAGATACAATCAACCATTCTCAGCATAGATCGGTGGAAGGAGAATTAGGTTACGGTTCATACCTTCATAAAACAATACACTTCAACCCCCACAAAACATGGGTTCAAAAACAAAATAAAATAGAAAAAAAAAAGAATGTATTTTTTTCTTCAATATATATTTTTTGATACAGGAAAGGATAACAAATACACATATGCAGTTATTGTATAATTTAATTCTTTGGGCTATTGCCTTCAGCAATGTTGTATTATATCACGGCCGATGTGCACTCTAGCCTTCTTCAAGTGTACTGTTCCTTTATCTACAAAGATGTTTATACCGTACTAGCTGGATAGAGGCACGTAAGATTTCCCTTTCGCTTTTTTATTTATAACTAGTAGAATAAAATTAATTCACAAACACAAACGTTTGCGCACCACTTTTATGTCCCCTTGCGAAGATTAAAATCAAAATATAATGCTATTAAACCTTATGTCTAGAACCCCTATTTCAATTTTGATCAAAATCCATTACATGATTTTTACTCTAGAAAAATGTCTACAAATTTCGGGCTTGAGCTTAAGGGTTCTTAATATGAAAATTTAAATTCAAGGACTCTTGCTTAATTTGTGTCTAATGAATATTGATCAAATTGCATGCAGATCGGAATTTTCGAATGGGAGGTTGTGTTCTTGTCCCCTAAACCCTTTAAAATACAACTGAGATACTGAAACTTTGTGAATATTTACAAACTTACATCTAATACATATTGTTACAATTTTATCACATCGGAAGTATCTAGATTTTCACGAAAGTCTTTCAGTCCCCATTCACATAAAACTAGATCAAACTAAATATATTCCACATTGCTTGCACTTACCCCTAGCAGATATGTTCAAAAATTCATAAGATCGGTTAATTAGTTTTGAGTTTACCCCTTACACGCACAAAGACACACACACAGACACACACACACACACACACACACATATATATATATATATTTAATAGAAACTTACTACTTAAGTGAAGAATTCTGGGTAATTAAGCTTATCTTAGTATTGACTGAAACGATTTATAGATAAGTACTAAATATCTTCCACAATAACACGAAAGTATAACAATCTTAATAGTTGCTTGAATGGATTGCTGAGTCTATGAAACTATCTCTAAACTGTTGAACTTAAAAGAGTTTCGTATCCAAATGACCTAAATAGACATCTGAAGGCTAATTGATGTAATTTTAGTAAGTAAAAAAATTACCCTCAAGTGAATAAGAATTTTTATAAATAAATTATAGAACTTATTAACTAATTTAAGAAATATTACTGAATTAAAAATTTATAAATGCCCGCACAATTTTTAGGATGTACTAGCTTTGAACGAAAAATTCAAAATGGCGTTTTAGTGGGCTCCTCCACGTGTGAGTTTGCTCTTTTTCCTTGTTTTTTGTTTGGTTCCACCTAAAAATGAACCACTGTATAGTGTAGGTTTTTTTCAAGACACTTTAATCCAAGAACTTGTTACTCTTTGTGAATTTTTTCTGATGATTTTGTAATGTTGCTAGACGATATTGACATAAAAACGTTGTTTGGCACAAGACAAATGAAACGGACCGTAAAAATATATCTCACAGAAATGTTATGTTTTTTGGAAATGTAGAAAAAATAAAAATAATAAAATAAAACCATGGTTATTGGAATATAATATGAACTGACTTATATATATATATATATATATATATATATATATATATATATATATATATATATATACCAAACTTTATATATGTGAACAATGAAATAATGGGGGTGTATTGATTATTTGTACATGATGATGTTTTGTACGGATGTAAATCTTATTAACTGCGACATAAACAATATAAATAATGATAAACAATCATCCTAAAAACTCAATTATAATATATATACATATATATATATATATATATATATATATATATATATATATATATATATATATATACTATCATTATCATCATCATTACTCCGGGGTGGGCAGCAAGCAGGCCATGTCTCACGCCTGTTCTCCATGCGGCCCGATTCAAAGGGGTGATACCAGTCATGCTACATGCAATCAAATCACTTCTTACGCGCTCAAGCAAGCGTTTCCTTGGTCAACCATGCTTCCAAAATGCCAAGGGGTATCCAGGCGTGTTATGGGTTTAATGCAAGAGGTGGAACGCTGTACATGACCAAACCACCACAGACGCCGAGCGCGTACGGCATCCAAAAATCCCACCGATACCAGGCTTCTGATGAAGCACGGTTTACGGGATTCTTTCCTTCAGTTTACTGCCACACATCCACCTGATCATGACGCGGCCATTACGCCGAAGCCTTTAAAAAGTCAGAAGCATTTTGGGCCCATGTCTCACTGCCATTCTAAAATGATAGAGCGAACACAGACCGAAAAGATATATACAGTCATAAAATATATATACAGCTATAACATGATTGCAAACTTATGGAAATCTCTGACATCTTGACTCACCCCCACCCTCTTGTCCAATAAAAGTACCCAAATATGAATAAATAAAAGTGCCTTGTTTTGTGGGGAAATAACTGGAAAACATTATTAAATCTATTTTTATCTTCACTGAGATTATTCTCTCGGCCAGGAAATAATCGATATTAGAATTTGGAAAACTGTTATAACCTCAGACCCAAAGTGACTGTCGAAAATGATATAACCTCAGACCCAAAGTGACTATCGAAAATGAATTAAACTAAGACCCAAAGTGGCCTCTAAAACGTCCTTTGTTTCTATTAACACGAGTGTACACCCTCTGTTAAAAGTGGCGGAAAAAATATTAAGCTTTGCCAGTGTTCGCACTAGTATTCATATTCCTATAAAATAACTTTTGAATCAATGAAATTAGAAAAAAACAAAAAGGAAAAGAAAAAACGTATGAATCGGTATAGAAAGCAGTAAAAAGGAAATAAAACGTTTTATTACTGAAATAGATTTACTTTCTCAATTCCCCTAAATACTTGAAATGGATTCGTCCGCCAGTTTTTTACTCGCTAACTTTCCTGTTACGGGCGGATATATATATATATATATATATATATATATATATATATATATATATATATATAAATTATTTATTACCTACATATATCGATGTTTCATGCTAACGCAATCTTCAGTGTAGGGAGTTTATTCCCGACGGTCGGCGGGCGCGAACTCCGATCACAAATCGCCACTGATTCGCAGTCAAGAGTCCCACCCTGGGCCACCGTCAATTAGTCTGGAACTTAGGAGGAATTTAACTTTGTAAATGCAAAGTCGGTGGGTATTTACAACGAGCAGTGAATAGTGATCAACAACAACAAACCGTGTTGGATCTTGCAATGAAGCTAGTAGTATGCTTGCTATCAAAATTTCTCAGAGTGCCCGACCTTAGTAAAAGGGGCTATGATAATATTTATAAATAAATATTAATAATTTATTACCTACAGACATCGATGTTTCATGCTTACGCAATCTTCAGTGTAGGGAGTTAATTCTCGACGGTTGGCGGGCTCGAACTCTGATCACAAATCGCCACTGATTCGCAGCCAAAAGTCCTACCCATATATATATATATATATATATATATATATATATATATACTTCTTTGTAATATATTTTTATCTATTTTTTTTTAATAATTATAATCTTATTTGCTATCAGTGCGGTTTGATGTGGGGTTCATATGACATAATATTTCCGGAAAAATTCCCTTCCTCATATTAGTGTTTCACTTGAGTTTCAAACGTGCAAAACGTATTTAATATAAATATTAATATAAAGATCTCACATGCTTAGTAATTGGCGTGTACTCTTTAATAAATTAATAATAATTTCTTTTTGAATACAATTTTGAAACATATAAACCTTTAATAACGAAGATGAAAAAATAAGAAATGCGTATACTTTTCTTATATGTGTTCAAACTCGGTCACAATGCTTCCTAATTATTATTATTATTAATGTTGTTGTTATTATTATTATTATTTGTACTCACTAGGAGTTCTCACACAAGTTATCGTCAGTGATTGCTCACTGATAATAACCGGTGGTGTTCCATGGAGTCTTAGTGAAAACAAGCCTCGCCAGATTTCCAGTACTCTCTACCTCTTTTCGATAACTATTGCAAATAACTTTGCGGTTTTGAAACAGCCGATTAGCATTGATGTCTCGCTGGTAACGGCCATTGGTCTCTCTAGGCTTTGGGTGGCAATAAGCCTCCCTAAGGTCCTGGTATTCTCAGCACTCTTCCAGTGTAGGTCTTCCAGTGTAGGTCTTGTGAGTGCTCTCCATTACCGGTCTTCTTATCCTCCTTGACCCTTCACGACTATTTTGTGATGAATCAGTCGGGGGAGGGGGGGCAGTTTATGAAGTTTCTTTCAGTTTCTTTCAGTTTCTGTTCCTTGAGTTTATGTGGTCGTCTTCTACCTGTGGTTTTGTTTTCTTCCTATTGTAAATACCATGTGATATCTTACCATTCGTAGCTTATGCTGGTTGGTTTCCGCATTCGAGGATTTTTCTTAAGATAGCAGCTGTTTTCATCATTGCCGTCCATTTGTATGGTCTCAGTGATCCCTTTGATTCCAATTTCTCCCAGTCTTTTTTCCAGTTTTTTGGGGGATTGTTCCTATTACTCCGACGGCGACGACGACGACGACGATTGTTATTATTATTATTATTATTATTATTATTATTATTATTATTATTATTATTATTATTATTATTATTATTATTTACTTACTTACTAACTTACTTACTTATTAGCTTCCCAATGAGACTCAAATATCAGCCGATCACGAAGAGAAGGGTCCACAAGTAATCGAAGAGTACGGATGTGGTTTCAGAAAATTTGTAGTGTAAATGAGACCCTTTAAGATGACGAAGGTAGAACAAGCAATTGTTGAACAAAACTTAATGTGAAAAAAGAGAAATGGCTAAGACCAATGCAGTTTTGCTATATACAATTCTTAGAGTACGATGACTTAGTTTTAAGTTTCCGTAATTATTATTATTATTTACTCACTAGGAGTTATCACACTGGTCATAGTCAGTGATCGCCCACTGTCAACAACCTGTGGTATTCCCTGGAGTCTGAGTGACAACAAGTCTCCTCAGACTTCCAGTATGCTCCACCTCTTTTCGTTCATCATCGCTGATGACCTTGCGGTATCGCAACAGCCACCTACCACCGATTTCCCGCTGATAAGGGCCATTGGTCCCCTCTATTATTATTATTATTATTATTATTATTATTGTAGTTGTTGTTGTTGTTCTCTTCTTCTTCTTCTTCTTCTTCTTCTTGGTGGTGGTGGTGTTTTTGACTAATGCTAAAGTTAGACGTTTTGTGAATGACTTCCGACTTCTCCTGTCGGTTGCCATTTCGCTTGTGCCACCCGCCAGTATCAAATCGTCATCAATTGATCTCCTCCATGCCATAAGCATTGGATATGGAAAATTCAAACGTACACCAACAGACAGACAGACATTATTTGTTTTTCATATATAGAGAGATAGATAGATTTATATAGTTTTATAGTATAGGTCTGCATGACGAGGTTATCGCATTGAGAGGTAATTAAAATAATTAATGGCGGATTGAAATTGGCATTTATCGTGAGTGCGGAAATTATAGCCTGATTTTCTTTTAGTCTTTCTCCGATGCAGATTACTTGGCATGTGTTCGCAATTACGTCTTTCTACAACAACACCAACATCAAATTCATGCTGACCAAACATTCCTTCTTGGTAGAAAGTGATTTTTATTCTTTGTCGAAATATTACAATATTAGAAGCCCAGACAAATCTTCTATTTTACCCACTGTATCCTTACTTTCCTTATCTTAGTATTTATGATTTTTGATATTATATATTAAAAAAACTCTTATAAACAGGAATACCAAACTGCTAGAATATTGAGAGCCCAGTCTACTCTATTATTTTACTAACATCATCATGCCTTTCTTGATCTGACTTTTGTGACAACAGCATCGACCGGACTCTACCTCACTGTAAACTATCGTCTCTAACAACTTGACGTATTTTTCGATATCTACGGTGGATCAGAACCTTTCGGGGTTAATACCAAAAAATAAAAAAATAAAAAGTCTGGCTTCTGAGAAAGATGCATTTAATAAAAGTCGTAGCAAAAATATAAATGAATTTATCATTTTAAATTTCATCATATTTTTTTTTCAAATTTCAATATAAATATTCAGACACATGGTGCTTCAAAGATGTTATCAATTTCCTTATCCAAAAGGCGCCAAACTAGTATAACGACATCGACCGAACTATACTCCACTTTAAACTCTCATTTCTAACAACTTGACGTATTTTTCGGACTCTACGGTGGATCTGACCACTCGGGGTTAATACGAACAAAATATAGTCTTGCTTTTGAGAAATATGTATTCATCGAACGTCTTAGCTAACAAAAAAAGTTTTTATCATTCAAAATTGCATCATTTTTTGTTTTTTTTTCACATTTCAATATATTTTTTTATGGTTCCTTGGCCTTTTGACAAAGATCAAAGTGTTATATATGTTCTTCACATCTTAGATATATTTGACGTTTTACTAATGCCGGGAGTTTTCATGTTAATTACCTCCCTTAAAAAAGAAAGTCTAAAAAGGTTTTGAAAACGATAGAATTTTTTTCTAAAATCTCGTTAATTAATTTTATTAATAATTATAACAATAGTGCTATTGATAAAACTATTGCGCATATAGAAGAAAATTTGGCAATACAAATTAGAAATGTACATTACAGAATATCAATTCATTAAAAACTTTTTAAAATAAATATGCAAATAAGCAATATCGAGATTTGCATGTAAAAGTTTTGAAATAACTATATATACTGTATTTCAAAATAGTATTACATCATTAGAATTAAATAAGCCTAACCAAGTTTGATGTTAATATAGTTAGGATAAATGATAAAACAAACATTTATATATATATATATATATATATATATATATATATATATATATATATATATATATATATATTTAATGCAACTTTGATTCCTATATAATTTTATTGCTAGCTACCATATTGCAGAATGGTTCTTGGATATAGTGTTTAGATAGTATTATTATTATTATTTAAAAAAATTTTTTTTTATTATTGTTATAATTAATGTTATTTGATATGCAAATTACTATATCATACGGTAGTCTTAAGGGTAATATATTATTATTATTATTTTATTATTATTATTAAATTTTTTATGTATATATTAGTGATATTTTAAGCTGAATTATTTCGACACTTGATTATTGGGGAAATGGTCATTATACATCAGTACCATTGGAGAGCCATGAATATTATAACTGTCCTGTTTTTAAATCTCCGAAACAGTTACATGGTAAACAGCTGATGATCCCCGTGTTAATATTAGACGCTTATGGTCTCCTGTTTTTGTTTCACTCTTAGATAATTAACCCCCCCCTTTTTTTTTTGATTAATTCTACTTATATTTTTTCATTTATTAATTTTCCAACGAATGTTAAGTCTGCAATATCTTGGATTTAGTTAGTTTGTCTGGGAATTTAAACTGCATTTTACATTTATTTTTATTTTTTAAAATTTTTTTAAGACTCAAAGCTTCTTTAGACTATATATATATATATATATATATATATATATATATATATATATATATATATATATATATATATAGTGATGATTATGGTAATAATATTCTAACGTGATGGAAAATAAAAAAGGAAAAGCCAAAATTATTTATATTTCATTAACGTTTCGTCTTTATTTCAAGACCTTTTCAAGTTGATTGATTTGAAGAGATAACACACAAAATATTTGAAAATATTTGGTTCGCATGTAACGTGAAAAGAAATTATTTTTCAAATGAAACATAGTCGCAAGAGTTTAAAAAATGTGATGCGATTATAACATCATGGCAGTTAGAATTCAAAATGTGTGATGTGTTTATGAATTCTAGCAGCTATTAAAAAACATTCTTTACATAACCTGTACGATTAGTCTATTTTTACTTTTGTATTATACTATCTTACTATCATTATTATTTATATTAATATATGATTAATATCATTAAGTGTAAAAGTTAAAGTTTATTTTCATGCCGTTGTTTCGCATTTTTTTTGTAAAGACATGTTTATAAATAATTGTTTTTAAAATTGTTCTTTTAAAGAAATGTTTT
>OY744545.1:38157228-38162228 GCA_963556195.1 Sepiola atlantica
TATTCGGTAAAAGCATGTTTATTTTTTCTCCTTAAGCCAAGGCTTTTCAAAGATTAAAATCTTATCATCAGAGGAATTACATAGATGAATAAATTATGTGTGTGTTAAATTTTACATTACAAATCACAATGCCTTCTAAATTGGTAATGCAAAAAAAAAAAACTGTTCCAAAGGCAATGATTCATTACATCCTTCTAAGACATATGATGCAAAACCTTTCTTATAAAAGAAGCAAAAATGGCCTTACTTTTGCATAGCGATCTGAAACTTTTGCCAATGACTGTGATGCATCAATAGAATGTCTGACCTGAATAAGCTGCGGTCTATGAATATTTAATGGCTATTAGCAACGGAGAAAAAAGTGCGACAAATATTATAAGCAGTTGCGTTCATAACGAAATCAAAACTGTCGCCAGTTTTTTTAGGTTTTTTTTTCCGAATTGTTTGCCTTATGAATTATTGAGAAACTGAGTTCAAATCCTGTCTGATCTTCAGGGCCACTTATACGCTAATGCTGACTGCTCTTCGGCTGTGTGTGCAAATATGCCCGCACCCCTGACTGACCGCCAAACGCATGTACTGTAGACCACAAATTTACATCTGTCTTATAAAGGGGGTGTCTGTGTGTATATGTGCGTGTATATCTAGCTAAAAGTAAAAAGCTACCAAAGAAACACTCACAAAGTTGGTATATATATATAAAATTCAGAAAAAAAATTGTTATTTTTATAGGGTAAACTTACCACGATTTTTTAAGGGGGGTAGGTTTTTGATCTTTTTTTCAATAACTAAAGGGAAATAACTCTTTTTTTTCTAATTAGTTATTTCCCTTACGTCGACTCATTCCTCGAGTAATACATAAAAGTGTGTGTGTATGTCCAGATTGAGGAATGGGCTGGACGGATAAGAAAAAGCGAGTGAGGAGGGGGAAAACGAGGGAAGGGGGAAGGGGGAAGAGAGAGATATAGAAGTTTTAATACAAATATCTTACACTTTTTCCACAGGCAACGCCGGGTTTCCCTGCTAGTCATTGTATGAACCTGTATGAGTGTGTTCACTGCACTGACTGCGATCGCCCTCACTCATTGTGCCTGCCCAAAATCGTTGTTCGATTCAGTCAGTGCCGCAACAATCCCAAGTAAGGCAACAAGTCCTGTTTATAAACAAGTAACAGGTTTATTTGTTGTAGGTTACAAATGAAACTCGTGCTTCGAGGTTGAGTAGCAGACTTGCAAAATGAAACCTTTCTAACCCATGCTTGCCAGCGCATCCAATGCTTGCACCGGACATATATATATAAAACATAAGTCCAACCCGACACAACTGACTTTCTGTTCCCGAGGACCACTGAAAACCAACTGCCACCTCGAACGTCCAACTCCAACTGCCTGCCAGCTCATAGAAAGACCAACCCCTATCTCATACCCAGAGGACCAGGTCTCACCCCCTCCCCTTCCCATCTCTTGGAAACTTTTCCTCCTGACCGGAAATCTTGGATTCTGATCTTTCTCAGTGGTCACCATTCGACCACCCAGAAGCTGACCGCTGAAGATATCCACTAGAGATAACTGCCAGACAGTCTACTAAAGGGGGTTCATCACGGAGCCCATCTACGAATATTATTTTTTTTAAATCTCAGCATGACCCCTAGTTTTTATGAGCCACTCTCTTTTTCAAAGAGAAATAAGATTCTGGGTGGCCCAATATAAAATCACTACTAAAACACGCAGCCTAGCGCATGTTTACAACGTTATGCAAACGACTTGTTGAACATTGTTGTGTGTGTGTCATTAGGGTCTTGTCACTAGTGTCTCAACATCTTAAGTAAATATCCCAGTTACCGTTCTCCATCTGTCGATGTAATCGTTCTTCTTGTAGATCTCTCGCCGTGATCATTCTTGTCTGCCCTAACAACCAACGTCTCCCGAATATATTAACTTTTCCCTGGAAATCAGAGACGTCCGGTTTTTTCCCAGTTTAATTTCGACAAAACCTAGAGACGCTCATTTTATCAACATCTTTCTAAATTCTCTATCCTGACGTTCTCAGGCTGTTAACGGATAATTGTCATGGCGTTTCTGGTCTTTGGAGTACAATAGAGTCGTCGCTTTTAATGTATTTCTTTAATGTCTTTTTATTGTCATTCATTTTCTAGAAAATCTCTCCCGGTGGACTGGTGATACCAGATCAGGCTGCCCTGTGGCTCCCTGAGACGAAATTCACCTACATTGACGTTTTTTGTTTTTTTTTTTGTTTTTTTTGTAAAACTTAATTATGTTCTACAAAACCAAAAACAAAAACAACAGCCCCTCTCCCTTTCTCCCTCCCCTTTTTTATTTTATTTTTAGAACTTGAAGCATAAAAACTTTTACTATAATGACCAGATTCGACATTGAATAACCCAAGAAGGGTTGATATGCCGTAAAACAAAACTACCAAACCAAAAACGATGATTAAACATTTGAAGATATAAAGAACTTGAAGCATAAAAACTTTTACTATAATGACCAGATTCGACATTAAATGACCCAAGAAGGGTTGATATGCCGTAAAACAAAACTACCAAACCAAAAACGATGATTAAACATTTGAAGATATAAAGAACTTGAAGCATAAAAACTTTTACTATAATGACCAGATTCGACATTAAATAACCCAAAAAGGGTTGATATGCCGTAAAACAAAACTACCAAACCAAAAACTATGATTAAACATTTGAAGATATAAAGAACTTGAAGCATAAAAACTTTTACTATAATGACCAGATTCGACATTAAATAACCCAAAAAGGGTTGATATGCCGTAAAACAGAACTACCATCTCCCGGTGGACCTGATTGTGGGTGGGGGCATAATATAGTGTCACATATGAATTAAATATCAGACCCTTCTCAATGTCCTTTGTTTTAAAATAGCTCATACAAATATGTTATGTTAATATATTCGTTTTTTAAGATCTTTTTTTTTAAACTAAAATAAACTAGACCGGAATTTTTTTAAATATCTAATAAAATAGGATTAATTTGGATAAATCTGTTATTACATTGAGATGACCTTGTGTAAGTCGAAAACAATATGTAAGTTGTCATTCGGTGCTAGGGTTCAACATTGACAGGCATGGAAACACGTAAGAGGAACGAGCAAAACGAAATTATTAATCAGTATTCGTGGGTGGAGAATCTGTTTAGAAGTTAAGCGGAATGCACATGTTGAAATGTGAGCCATTAAACTAGCCAGTAATAGACTATATTTCTCTCTCTCTCTCTTTCTCTCTCGGTGCCTAGATCATGTACATAGTATAATAAATAAAGAACTATATGTTTTGGGTTCAAATGTTTGTGTTAATTATTAGTGCTTAACGATGATCTACTCCAGACAACGACTCCTGAAGACTAACCACAAGAGACGATTCAATGAACTGGACAAAAGAAGTTATCATATCTGAATCTTCATTTTGGATTCATGGGCTCAAAAGTGACAGGCATGGGAACATGTAAAAAGAAGGGACAAAACAGAAGTATTAATCAGTATTTGGGGAGTGGAGAATTCGTTTATAAGTGAAGCGGAATGCACATGTCTAAATGTGAGCTCATAAAGATTGCAAGTAGTAAACTATATTTTTCTATCTCTCTCTCCCGTAATAATGTACTTTAAATAATAAATAGAGAATTATATAAGTTCAAATGTCTGTGTTTAGTATTAGTTATTAACAGTGATCTATCCAGACAAACGTCGACTAAAGAATCAGCACGAGAGTAGATTCAAAGAAGTTTTCATCCTCTAATTTCTTATAAGAAGATCATCATCATCATCATCATCATCATCATCATCATCGACGACGACGACGACGACGACGACGACGACGACGACGACGACGACGACGACGACGACGACGACGACGACGACGACACCACCACCACCACCACTGAATAACCTAAAAATGGTCCCATAAGTAGATCTTAAAACTAACGTTCACCAGAGAAGTAATGTTATAATTAAAGTACAATTGAACACGACGGTTTAACACCAAACATTCGGCTACGACCTTTTTTAGAAAAAAAAAAAAAATAAGCATCATTTATTAAAATATAATATTTGATATAACTTTTTATATGCTGGAACCATATGTTTACTTTGAAGAGTGAATCTAGCTATTTTGAAAAAAAAAATGTCTACATAGGACTCAATTATTATTGCCTGCCATAAAAAAGAACAAAAAGTATACAAAAAAGAAAATCTAGTTTCTGGGTTTGGTTGGATAAATTTGGTTTATGTGTTAGTAAGCATTTAACCATTTCATTGTTAGCTGAACATGGAACGAAATGATAAACATAAGTTTGGCCCGAAGACAATATTATTTTGAAAAAATCTGAAACATATGTACACAATACTATTTGTAGATGTTGAATTTTTGGAGCAGGATTACAAAATATTGATTATGTCATAAAACTTCTTCTCTATTGATTATATATATATATATATATATATATATATATATATATATATATATATATATATATGATGCCTGTATAAAGACTGTATTTATAGTGAATCAAAGAAATAAATTACTGAAAGGGCTAGTTAATTGGGTTCGAACTCGCTCCAACAGAAAAAATGAAGGAAACTACGTAATTTTATTTAATAGAACATAGCAATAACAAATTACAAATTAGGTAGTCAGAATCAAACTTTTATTTTTCATCTTAAATTCTATTTTTATCAAACTTCTAAAATCCGACTGACTTAAATTTATATATACATATATTTTATTTTATTTTTTTTCATTATCATTCTTTATTCATAAATTTTCTATTATTTTTAATCTTTTTTATTAATTCTGTATTTAAATATTCAAATTATTATTATTATTATTATTATTATTATTATTATTATTATTATTATTATTGGTATTTTTTTACTATCCATTCCCAGCGCAGTTTACCACTTAAAAAAGTTCAAATCCTACTTTTTTTGTGCAAATACATTTAAACAGCCTAAAAA
>OY744545.1:38167228-38194728 GCA_963556195.1 Sepiola atlantica
TATGGGTTGTTTTGTTTTATTTTCTGTTTATCGGTTTAAAATAAAGTGACTCTGGGTTTGATTAATATGAAACAATACGGGTTCGTGAAGCACGCATGCGCAGACGGAAAAGTTTCATAATTCGATCAAATTGGACATCCTTCCTGAAAGTAAACAGTTTATGGTTATGAAATCAATTTTATTTTTTAATTTTTTTTTTAGGTATTATGAGTCGGAAAGAACGCCCCTTGTTGTTCTAATTCTTTGAGCAATTGGAATTTTATAATTCACTAAATCTCCTTATATATATATATATATATATATATATATATATATATATATATATATATATATATATATAATTTAAAATGTATATATAAATGAAGTAAGTTGAGATAAACAAAATTAGCATATATATTTATAAAGTAAGTTTAGATTAACAAAATTAGCACACACACATACACACATATATATATAATAAAAAAATTCAATATTATTTATTTATATATATAGACAAGCTTGTTTCGTCCTTTGAAAACTTATCAGTATAGAGTAAAAAAACTGGTTTACCTACCAACAGGTTCGAACTTACAGCTCTGTACCTTGGAACGAAATGACGTTAACACCTGGACGAGCGTTTAAATACAGTTTTAATACCCACTGGTACCGGTAATTGCATCTCAAGTATTCAACCAAGGGGAGGGAACTATAGCGATATAATTATTTTGTCCCAAATAAAAAATACTCTCCATTTATTAAGGGGGCTTACAATAATAATAAAATATTATATTGACCCAACCCAAATTCCTATCCTGACCCCGACCCTAACCCTAGCTCTAACCCTAACGACAAATCTGTTTCGTCATTTGAAGACTCATCAGTATAGATTCGAACAACTAGCTTACCTACCAACGGGTTCGAACTCACAATCCTTTGTGCCTGTGAGTAACGGACATCTCAACAACAAATAGGTATTAACATTCTTAAAAACAGACATAGAAATATCGATTGAAATCGATTAATTTGTCCACAAAAAAATATTGATAGATAAATATGGTAGATAGATATGTAGATATAATGACAGATGAATAGAGGATGAATATAATTTTAATAATGATATAATGCCGATTGATCAGAAAATAGAAAACATTTTACTTACAGAAGGTTAGATAAATAGGTAAGTATGCCTTTGGGTAAAGATAAATGGGTAATATCAGTCAGAATAGGAAAGATCTTTCTAAACTGAGGCAATTTTTATTTCTGCCCCAATTCTTTTTTGGGAGGAGGGAGCAGAGTTTTCCCCATATTAACGACCGATCCGTGTCTAACTTTGTCCTTGTACGGAGATAAGTAAATAAGGACTCATCTATCTATCTATCTATCTATCTATCTATCTATCTATCTATCTATATATATATATATATATATATATATAAATATATATATATATATATATATGTGTGTGTGTGTGTATGTGTGTATACATGTGTTTGTGTGTGTGTGTGGAGAGAGAGAGAGAGAGAACAGAATAGACCAATAGATAAATAGATATAGACAGACATAATAATATAGAAACACAGAAAGACAGAAATAGATAAGTGCAGTCAGACTAATAGATAGATAGATAGATAGATAAGTAAATAAGATCTCTCTCTCTCTCTCTCTCTCTCTCTCTCTATATATATATATATATATATATATATATATATATATACAGAGAGCGAGAGAGAGAGAAAGAGAGATAGAGAGATAGATAGAGAGAGAGAGAGAGAGAGAGAGAGAGACAGACAGACAGACAGACAGACACTCTAATACAAAGATAGAGACAAAATCATGGGTAAATAGATACGAAGAAAGAAAGATAGATAGATAGATAGATAGATAGATAGATACAGACAGACAGACAGACAGACAGACAGACAGACAGTCAGCTAGCCAGCTAGATAGATAGATTTAAAAAAATAAAAATAAAAATTGAGAAATTAAGGTCATGGCGATTTATTTTTTCTAATTTTTAATATTACAATTATTCTCTAAATAAATGATGGAAAGATGACAGAAACAGAACGGAAGGAGAAATAAAAAAAATTTAAAAAATTTAAAAAAGAGAAAAAAAAAACGCTGAAAGTGTGTACACAGATGATGTGTATGTATTAGTGCGTACCTTAATATTTCCAGTACACGATCCCACATGTTAACCATATCTCGTTCCACGGATCCCATTTTTTATCGGAGTGGTCACGCATGATAAGTATATAAATCCATCCATTCGTTATTATTCTGTAGAAGAACAACTAAAAAAAAATGGGAAAAGCTGTTGCTGTTGTTTGAAAAGTGCCAGCACCACGCCACCCTCATCAGCGTAGTAGATCGGTCAGTGTTGGTTGGAGTGGTCTGGCATGGTCTTGCCAACCCGGGGTCTGGGACGAGTGCCAAGAAGACCGCGTGAGGAACACCACTGGCCAATCACATAGTCACGTCCCACCGCCCCACCGCGTTCGGCGAGGGCAACCGATTTTGCGAGACGGGAGAAAGGGTGAGCGGAAAACATGGGAGGCAGAACCTACAAAATGCAACTCAAACGAAAACATAGACAAATGGGGTAATCACGTAGTTTAGCGACCCATCTAATTCTATCGGAAAGACGATATACAGCAGCTCAAAAATTGTATTAAAAAAAAAAAAAAGATCATGACATGCTGAACGTATTGGCGTTAAAATCAATTCAGTATTACGTATGAAATAGGAAAAAAAAACCCAACACTTTTAAAAATTAGCCGACACACAGTTCTTCCTGGCAAATGTAAGATGGACATTCTTAAGCAAATTGATCTAAAAAGTTGGAATAGAGAATGGTTAAGACGAAGCGAAAAAAAAAATTATAATTGCGAAACAAATATTTTAATAAATATTTTGGTGCTTCTGCTGTATCACAATGACATGTTAGGCCTCTTTTTTTAAAAAAAGCTAAATAAATTTATAAACTTTGTTATGTAGTTACGTGGTAGCTGAAAAGAAGACTGTACACAAAAAATACGCACATTCATCAAGTATTTATTAAATTTATAATAAAATAAAAAAAAACGATTTTATCTTTCGGTAGCCATTTTTGTTGAACCAGTAAACAAAATTTCGAGTTATCTATCTTGCTTATTTCATAAGTAGAAAATGTCTAACGATACGTAAGATCGTTGTTTTCTTTTTCTTATAATTTAATAAATACTGGATGAATTTGCGTAATTGTTTCTGTACAATCTTATTTTCAGCTAACACGTAAGTAGATAACAAAGTTTATACATTTCTTTAAATATTTTAATGTCATTGTGAAACAGCAGAAGCACCAATATTTTAATTGTTTTGAATAAATTATTTTTTATATAACTCACTTGAATAATTGAATTACTTTCGCTTCGTCTTTCACACGGAATAGAAACAACAACCAAAGAAAAGGGGTAACTTTTGTAATTTATGGGGTGACCTCTTGATTATCACCCCACCCGCAAAGTTAACCCGCTTTATTCAAATTATCCATGCTAGTGAAAGTACTTCTCTATACAAGAAAGAAGGTTATCTTAATATATTGGTTTGTTTTATGGCATATCAACACTTTTTTTTTTCATTTTGAAATATTAAGATAGAATATTGCGCCCACATTTGGAGAGGTGCCGCTTAGAGCACTCTTGCATGCCAAAACAGTGTACAAAATCGACTTCGAAATCTAGTCTTCTCTGCTCTACGGCCCCTTTCTAGTTTCTTAAATTCTTATAGCCCATTACATAAAAACTGGACATTCCACAATCAATAACGTTAATTACGAAACTAGTCACAATATTTTGAAGTGTCTAGCATAGTAATTAACATTTAGAAATTCTTAACCGTTAAAAATCATCGTTTTTAAGTTTGCAGTACTCACGTTCGCATACAACATCTCATCACTACATACGCTCATTTTAAAGTCGTAATTTACTCGCTGTTAAGAAAAATTTAGCGGTAAAGACATAGTTAGTAGACGTACCAAGATAAACCCCGCTTGATATTTTATTTTTTTTCAAACTTGGAACTTTGACAGTCCTACCCTGTCAACTTATCAATCATAATTTTTCCTCTGATGATAAGATTTTAATCTTTGAAAACCCTCGTTTAAGGAAAGAAAGAGATGAAAAATAAATGTTTTTATTAACTAAACTACTCCTTGTTTTGAACAATTGAAAATACCGATTTGCTTCCATTTGCAGGTCTTATTAATTTTCATTGACGTGCCATATTTTTGCTCTATCCAGTATATTGAGCTTACCTTTTAGTTATAATTTACAGAAAATATTTTCCTTTCCTTTCATTATGGCATGTATAATGTTGAACATTTTTGCGGCACACAGTATATATATATATATATATATATATATATATATATATATATATATATATATATATATATATATATATATTGTAGTTTATTAGCTATGTGGGGTCTTGGTATTTATGGAGGGGGTATCCTTATCAGTTAAAAACATCTTTAGAGGTATAAAATTAAGTGTGTGGGTCAGTATAGGCTTGCTATCATCGCCATTTGTGTGGTACCTTTATGGGTTCGGGTAGAGTCCTTGTATTTTATTAATTCTGTTAACTTTTATCTAATAACGTTTATGAGCCTATCCTAGAGTCTGTGTGAATATATTATGTTTAAATATTGGTCATATATATTCTTCTTTTTATTTAAGGGTATTCAATAAATATATTTCTAGGTATTCAATTAGTAAGATTTAATATATTTGATATATTTAATATATTTAAAATGTTAAAAAAAATTCAAATTGAATATGATGAGGTATCTAATGATCTATGTTATTTGTGGTAGGTAGGGATTACGGGGGTGCGAGTGTAGGTTGTATTTGGGTTGGAAGAGGAGATGTAGGTGTGATAAGTATAGTATAATATATCTGAGTAAGAAGAGGGGGGTGTTAAATTGTATACAAAGAATTACTGTGATAATGATTAGAAAAATTTGGGGGCGGAGAGTTATATGTTTTCGTTTTGAGTCCATTTTGCTAGTAGGAATTTTCTTCTTTGGAGGCGCTGTTTGAAGACCTTATTTTTGATGTTCATACAGCATATGGAAAGCTTATTGATTGCCTGTAGAATCCTGCAGTTTTCAGTGGTGCATAGTGCGCAATTCATAGAAGAACGACCACCAGGCTTTTGTTTATCAATGATCCTCATTTTATTTCACAGGGGGTACTGGACTCCTTGAGCGTCCATATAGTGGTTGCTAGGAAGGTGTTATTTCTTTTTCCTGGATATTTGAAGGTGTTATTGTGGGCGTAGAACCTCTGTTTGAAAGTGTATTGAGTCATTTCGATGTAAATTTCTCCCTTCTTGGAGTTTTAACCGGATATGACTGGCTTTATACACTATACATCTGATTGTACAATACTCCCCCACGGGGAAACCGTCGCCTCTTCTGTATGAGCAGCGGGAGTTACGGTGATTGATCGGAGTCGTGGGTTTTGAGGCTAGAAAGTATCCAACAGAGGGATAGCAAGAATAACTCGTTTTGACTGTATTTCTATTATAAAGTTTATAAAGCTTATTAGATGGTGGAAAGTGTTTATCTATTAATTGGAAAAATTGTTTACCTATGTTATACTTGACACTAAAGGAATAGGGAGGAGTGGACCAGATAATGTTTATTTTCCTATAGTGGATGTGTTATCTGTTAGATTGGGTGGGTATGTAAGAGATTTCTTCTCTATAACCACTTTCGTGGAGAGCTTTGTTGTAATATGGGGCGGCTTATTCGAAAGTTTCGGGGACAGGTTAAAGGTAAGAGATTATTTTGCTTATGTTGGGGATAAGGTTATTAAAGACAAGATAAAGTGACAGGATTGGGCGTTGACATACCTGAGCGCTTCGGTGGATTTGTGGTATGTTCTAGTGTATTGTTAGGTATATCCAGGGTTGCGTATGATAAGTCCACACTAGTGAGATTGGTATGAATCGTAATACATAATCCAAGCTCTTTGGGGAATGCTGTCAGTTGCTTTCTAAATCTGTCGATTTCTTAACCGTAATTGTGGCGGGAGAGACATAGTCTATCGTCTCGGTAAGGGCCAATTTCTTGGTTAGGGAGCTTGGTTTGTAGAGAGTGTAAGATTAAAAGCCCGATCAGATCGCAAACATCCGCACATTTTAAACGGAAAAAGGTCAATCCATGTCAATGAAACCATGGTGCATCTCTGAAATATGTAACATATAGTTTTTAAATGAATAATTTGTATTTTAGGTCGTCTCACATTTGCGATTCAGCAGTTTTAAAAATTTATTTTCAACATGCCACGAAACACCCGCCAACTCTTAGATGAATTGACAGAAAAACCTGTGATAGTTGAGTCAGCCAGTGACATTTTGTCCTGAAGCATTCCCATTTTCAGAGATGACGTTTGCTTTTTTATAAGCCAATCAGATACATCCCTAAACAATGTTTCAGCCTTGTCTTCTATAATTTGAGGACTACGCACATCAACTCCTCTCTTTGCTTCTAATTTGCTGTGTAATTGAGGATGTTGGTATCTGACCCATTGATGTTGTCTATATGCCTTTAAATTAGTGTCCATACCCTGTGCTGACGATGTATCTTATATTATTAATAAAAATACATGGTCTCTGAAAGGATCGTGAACAATTCTTTTGTTTGTTGATTTTTTGGAACGCTAATTTATCATGTAAATGGGTTTACATAAAGCTCTATCATAAAGGATATCGAGCACTTTGTGCGTGCAAGTGCTGCTGTCTTAAATCAGATATGTTCCAATTCTCAAAGTTACTTTTCATGTGCTTTATATATATATATATATATATATATATATATATATATATATATATATATATATATATATATATATATATATGTACGATATTTTTTTTTATCTACATACGTATACGTTTCATCCTTACGGGATTCATCAGTGTAGACAAGAATTATTCATACCAGTCACCGGACTCGAACCCCGGAACACAAGTCATGTTTCAAACTCAAATTCCGACGTGTTAGCTCACACGGCCGTTATCAACAACCCGGTAAATCAGCGAAAGATTAATCCTATTTAAAAGCCACTTGTCGTAAAGTATTTATCTATTTAAAGGAACATGCATTGAAGCAACGATAACACCTGTGTTAATACTACTCACTACATGGCTCGGCCTAGATTATATATATATATATATATATATATATATATATATATATATATAAAGCTATAAAAATATATGTATGGCAATTAAGCTACACAGAGGCTCCCGCGTTTCATCCCCGGGGGAATCTTCAGGATGAAACGCGGGAGCCTCTGTGTAGCTTAATTTCCATAAATATATTTTCATAGCTTTATACCTAGCTCTACTTACGTATTGAGCACTGTTGAAGTAAATACTGAAAATTGATACATAAAAAAATATATCTCTTTATAAAATCTTTTGTGTATACATTAAATACTAATATATATATATGTATATATATATATATATATATATATATATATATATATATATATATATATATATATATATATAACTTTTGTTTATGTTGACTTCTTTGAACTTTCTTTATTTTCTTAATTGTAATATATGTAATTGAACGTAAGATAATAAATGTCTTTTTAGACCACGTTTTCAGATGCAATATTTTATTAAAAATAATTTAAATGTGTTGGATGTTTACTTTTTTTAAAATTTCGAATGATAAAACATTCTTCTTCAGAGAAAGAAGGTCAGAATCAATTTAAAGCAATACCTTAGATTTTATGTGATGGTAGATTGACTCCTGTAATATATATATATATATATATATATATATATATATATATATATATATATATATATATATATATATATATAAAGTGGTGTACTAAAAGCGAACTTTTAGGAAAGGTAAAACCTATTGTGAATAGTATACAGCTCAATATCCAGGATAGAGCAGGTAGATATGAAGAAGAATGGAAAGGAATTAGAGAAGCAAAAGCCAAATCAAAATTCAATTCAATTGCTCAGAGCAAGGTATATTCCGCAAAAAGGCAATTTATTCAAGTTAAATTTTCCTTAAGCCAGGCTTTTCAAAGATCAAAATCTTATCATCAGAGGAAGTCGCTGGGATAGATAAGTTGCCCTGTGTTTCTTTCCCTACAACTTTTATTTTATTTTTTCAAATTTTAAATCTTGGCCTTTGCCAACTTATCTATCACAGCGACTTTCTCTGATGATAAGATTTTGATCTTTGAAAAGCCTGGCTTAAGGAAAATTTAACTTGAATAAATTGCCTTTTTGCGGAATATACCTTGCTTTGAGCAATTGAATTGAATTTTGATTTGGCTTTTGCTTCTCTAATTCCTTTCCATTCTTCTTCATATATATATATATATATATATATATATATATATATATATATATATATATATATATTTGTTTTTATCTACATACGTATGTGTTTCATCCTTACAAGAATCGTCAGTGAAGAGAAGAATTATTCACACCTGTCGCCAAACTCGAACCCCGGAACACGAGTTATATTTTAAACGTCTTAGACCACATGGTCATTGTCAACAACCCGGTTAATCAGTAAGAGATTAATCCTATTTAAAGACAGCTGTCGTAAAGTGTTTTACTATTGAAATGAACATTGCATTGAAGCCACGATGATGGCTGTGTTAATACTACTTTCTACAGGCTACTCACTATATATATATATATATATATATATATATATATATATATTGAAACTAGAAAGTTGACCTTGCATTTACTTTCGGTAGCCTCGTAACTCTTGCTTCCCTTATTTTGTCCTTTAATCTTCAAATTCTATTAGCGATGTTTCTGACAAAGGGGGAATAATTGCTATTTTCTCGGTAGGAATCAATTCATCTGACACTTATCGTTGGCTAGTGTTTGTACCTTGAAATAGTATTATTTTTAGCTCCTCACCTCAAGTGGGTTCATGACTTTTCTGGAGCGATTACCGTAAAAGAAATAAAATAATATTACTACATGAGTAGATATTTTAAACTATTCTTTATCAAATATTTTCCTCGTAGTTGATTGGCAATAGTGAAGAAATTAAATATTAAGTTCTGTTTTAAAACAAAGCCGATTTGACAGTAGTTCGCCGCAAGTTGATAAAACGTCATGTGGGCTTATTAAAATCAAAAGCTGAACATAGTCCAATAATTTTTTTAAAAGATAGTAAGAAGAAAACGGAGAGAAAACCGTCCTTCTTTTTTCTTTCTTTTCTCGTCAAAGATTACAAACTATACCGCTCTGATGTTCGTTTCTAACAAACAACTTGTGAAAATGATGTGGTGTGTGTCCACATTAACGATATATCTATAATCCCCGCAATCGATGTCACACGTTCTGAGAAAATATTGAAATGTATGTCTCACAAAATCAAATTGAACTGCTACATTTAATGTTACATTTATCGGATTAATGAAAATGTAATCGCAAATTCATAACTAAGCGAAATTATGCTTAATACAACTAAAGTAAAAAAAACCCCACTGATTTCCGCCTGTGAATGCTGAAAGGTTTAGGTGTGAATTTTACATGGGTAGACGTTTCTTTTAACAAATGTTATACTGAAAATCACATATGTATGTTATTTTACGGTACACTCTAATCAGCATCTATTTTTAAGATTATGAAAAACTTTTTTGAAAACCTTACCTGTTTATTTTCTAGAAGGGTCACGGTGTGGGTCTAGTTTACTATGCTAGTTTTACATAAATTGACCACCAACACAATAAACTGTCATGCCACGTGGAGGTGAATTTACGTCAAACTTACATAGCGAACTGACCTCTCATCATATAAGTATTAAATTGGTAAATTCACTTTTTTTATAATAATCTTCACATTTGTGGTGTCGGGAAAATCCGGTAATTTTGACAAGGTAGGATAGTTCCGAATTAGCTTACTATAAATTGGGGAATCGCAATTGAATCATGAAAATGATTTACAGTGTAACTGTAAATAGAATTCTAATTAAATTCTGAATAAATTACATACGTGTAAAAAAAAAAATACTAAAACTACGCAAAGCTGAACTAATAATTTCTTTGAAATTCTGGGTAAAAGTGGTATAAATGTCCAGCACACAAAAAAGGTATTTTGTTAGCAGATGCTCGAACCATGGCATTCGTAAAGAGAAGGCCATTTCATTGAGTCGCGTTTTTCTGCTGACATCACAGTGGTTGGTGCTAAGCAAATAAACAGGACGCTTCGAAGGGTTACAGGCTATATGTAGACATATGACGTTTATTTCATCTCTGATCAAGTAATTGTTTGGTATTTAAAAAAAGGATACTTATGGTTTCAATCATGGTGTTTTAAAATTTATATATATATATATATATATATATATATATATATATATATATTTCTGATGTTATATTTAGTGATAGAAAATTGAGATAAATAATTACACAATCAGAAATGAACGAATGATGAAAGAAGGCAGCCGTTAGAAACGAGGTTAAGAACGTCGAACATGGTCCGTTCTAAGGTTTTTTGTTAACGATTGATGAAGAGAAAAAATCCGTTTGAAGGAGATTAAAAACGGCAAACATGGACTTTTCTGATGCTGTTCCAACACTCGAATTTTGAAATAAACATTGTTGGAAGCGCTGATCTTCTGATGAATATCAAGACATTTTGATGTTCCTGAAGTGAACGCTTAATGAAGAAAAGACAAATCCGTTTAAACGAGATAAAGAACATATGATTTTATGATGTTTGAGCAGTCGAAATTTGAAAATAAACATCGTTGGAAGCGCTGATTAGAAGTGATAATATCAAGACGTTTTGGCGTTGTGAAAGTGAACGAACACACACACACACACACACACACACACACACACACACATATATATATATATATATATATATATATATATATTAGACATATGTCGTTGAAGACCACGGAGTTCTCCCTCTTTATGATCTTTCGGGTCAGTTTCTCGACTCTGCGAGCGATTTGTCGGGTTTCTGGTATCAATTGATGGATCATGGCGCCTAATGTTGTGCCTTGGGCCATTTCTCTAGCGTTTTCGGTCTCGCGACCGTCTTCAGGAGGTTGTGTGTTGTTGTTGTTTGTAAAGAGCCGAAAGCGCTAGAGAAATGGCCCAAGACACAACATTAGGCGCCATGATCGATCAATTGATACCAGAAACCCGATGAATCGCTCACCGAGTCGAGAAACTGACCGAAAGATCATAAAGAGGGAGAACTCCATGGTCTTTAACGACACATGTCTAATAAACGATTTGCTGCCGAAATATAGATATATATATATATATATATATATATATATATATATATATATATATATATAACTTCTTTGTAATATAGCAGGAAAAATCCCAGCAGAGTGCTCGATTAATTAAGAATTAAAGTTAAAAATTACAAATTAAAAGCGTAATACTTATTTATTTTAGTACAGAAAAATTAGTACAACATTCGTACCGTCGGTTTCAAGCACAGAAGGACTGAGCCATCCGGCTCTTTTCAGCTTCTGTTGTCATCTGTTTTGGAAATGTGAAGTCACGTGTCACTCTCGTTTGGACGCATTACAACAGAAGCTGAAGAGAGCCGGATGGCTAAGTCTTTCTGTGCTTGAAACCAATGGTACACATGTTGTACTAATTTTTCTGTACCAATATATATATATATATATATATATATATATATATATATATATATGTGTGTGTGTGTGTGTGTGTGTATGTATACATATGTGTGTGTTTATATATATAAATGTGTGTGTATAGATATGTTATTTTTGAAAATAAACAACAAAACCAAGTCACTTACATCGTTTTGTTTACTAAATGCTTGCGGTTTGATTAAACCTTTTTTAGAAGTATGATATATATATATATATATATATATATATATATATATATATATATATATATATATTGTTTAATATATAGTTTTATTTTTTTTTCCCCATTGAGGGATTTGAAATTTTCGCCAACCCATGCTGGCTTTTACAACCAAACGTAAAACACTTGCAAGAATTGCGTCACATTGTTCAACATTTGGTTTCAATAGTTTTATGCTTTGTTCTTCTATTTTCTTGCGTCTATTTTTTTCGTCGGAAAATATGCCGGTGCCAATTTGTGTGTGTATGTGTGTGTGTGTGTGTGATTGGTTTATGAATTGGCCTGTTAGTGCCGCAGCTTTGTACATATGGCTCTATTGGCAAGCATCGAGGCTATTTGTGTTTTCCACTGGGAGCAAATCAATCCACACGTTCAGATCGATCTATTCCCAGTCGAAAGATCAATAGAATATAATCATCGGATCTGACTTTTAATTGCGATACTGAGAAAGGAAATCAAAAAGGCTAAAAGAGTCTTTGAAAAGGCATTGTGAAAAGGGCAAGAAGGGGGGGGGGCGAGTGTTAATTATATTAAGAAACCAAAGGAAACATTCATTAAGATTAGTTTAACGACGAAAATATTATTTCAAACTTAAGTATGACAAACTGCTAAATAGGATATTTAAACATTAAGCGTGAAAGCCTGATTAAAATGCTATATATAAACGTATGCGTCTTTCTCTCTCTCTCTCTCTCTCTCTCTCTTTCTATATATATATATATATATGTATATATTCATTTTTGTAGTGAAACTTTTAGTATTTAAGCTCAATGGATGTTAATGTATAATTCCAGATCATTCATAAATAGATAATAGAAAAAAGCAGATTTCAGTTATGATGTTTTTATTTTTCAGTAATGAGATTAATTTTTAACAACCGTTTCTTCATTTGTCCAGTCAATAAAGGTTTTCAAGCATATATTGAATCTTCTAGAACGATGATTTATCAGAACTCCATCCCCTAGGAAAGTATATAAAAATTCGAAAAATTCCTTTTAAAAACCTGTGTGTTTTCATTACATAGTATAAGCATATGTAAACAGCAGTGCCACTGATAGGTCGACTTAGGGTTGTATGGGTTTCACCCGGTAGGGCAAAGTGTTAAAATGAAGAAAGAAAGAAATGTCTAGTGTTTTCACTCCAGTTTAAAAAAAAAATCTGAACATTGTATGATTGCAATTAAAGTCCGTTATTTACAAACCTCAGTCGAGCTTTCGATCATGTAGCCTAGTTGTTTACTGACTCTAAGACTACTGATCTGGCTGTGTGCCAATACAGAGACTATGTGTGATGACTTCAGGTTCTCTCTGTGCGTCTCTGGCATTTTGTGTAGGGGGCAATAGAGAGTTTTAATGAAAATAGAGTTAAAAAAAAGAAGAAACAAGAAAAATGAAATACTGGAAAAAGCTAGGTTTGAACCAGAAAAATTTAGCCAACTTAATTTGTATACATGAAAACGGCATACGTGACACCTAAATAATGTCACTGGCCAGACCCTATACGTAAAAGGGGGATAACCACCTGGCCCATCAAAATAATGCAGCATAGAAAAGCCGAAAATTAATATTTTCCAGCGCCGAAAGTCGAAAAAACATGTTTGGAAAAAAGTCAGGTAATCTGAAAAGTTTAATTGAAAGCGACAACATAAGGATTATGATTGTAAAACTAGAGAACTTGAATGCTCAATGCTGAGTGATAAGAAAAATAAACAAACCAGAATGAAAAAAAATGGAAAGGAAAAATAAAAGTTTAAAGAAAGAAAGAGTCGAGAAATGAAAAAAAAGAAAATTAAATATTCTTTTCAGAGAAAGCCAAATTAAGAGTCCCCCAGGTGACAGCAGATAACAGTGGGAGATGGAGCTGAAGGTAAGTAGAAGTAAAAATGGGAAGAACTTGGTCAATAAGGGGATTTTTTTTCGGGGACCCAAAGAGGGGGTTGTTAACTCTCATCGGATGAGAGAACAACAAAAACGGAAAAGCTAGAAGATCAGTTCGGTTTGCTATAGCCCAACCGACTTTGGTCTGAAATGAAATTTCATATAAGCAAGTAGATTTTAAAAAGTCAGAGAGTTAGAATCTCGACGTCGTAAGGACTAGATGTTTCATACTTGAGCCTTTTGTGACTAAAAACCCTGAGCCTAAACAGCTAGAGGAAAATTGACCTACAGATAAATTATAACCAAGTTGTGAAACTCACAGCCCGCGAGCATCCACTGTAAAAAGACTATTTACCGATATTTGCAACTACTTTGACAGATAAAGAACAGGATCAATTGTTACAATCAACTCTTGTGAACACTTAATAAAGTTGTCGGTTCATTAAACTATCCTTTGCAGCTAACGTCAGATGCAAACTGGTCGATACACATGTGGTTACCACGGGCCCCGGTTAATAATTTCTCTTAGCCAAAGTTTACGCAATGACCTTGTGTTCTGCACAATTTTGAGATCTGACCATGAGGGCGAATACCTGGCGATAGAAGCGTTACACGTATACTACATGTTTTGCATAGGGGTCAAGTAAACATTCGGCCTTTTGATTCGAACTTTTAACCATGTAACAAAGTTATGCATTAGTTTTTACTTCGAATGTCACTTTTATTATCTTTATTGCCTTGACAGAGTACAAAACTGGGTTCTGCAATCTAGTGTTGCTTAAAAGAATGACGTCAGAAACTGACGTATCAAAATGTAATGATATATCTTTATCGTCGGTGACGGTGAATGAGTGCGGGTGAGTGAGGAAGAACACACGCAAAGGAATTAATGGAGTTGTTTTCTCGGACCCGATCGCTAGTCGACTCTCGGTCTCAATTTCTGGTTAGTTTATATAATAATTTGTGATACTTACGCAGCCACCTGTACACATCTATTCTGGGATTTCGCCTTCACTGTCAATGTAGTCACGCCACGAAGGCGTTTATTTAACGATGGGGTATTTCCGTCTGCAGGTAATCTTTGTGGATAGTATAACCTTTGTGGATAGTCTTGAATCAATCATTAATCAACTGCGTTTTGTTTCTTCCGTCCAGGTGCGTGTCTGTGTTAAGTACGTCTTATTTTTGCCAAATAATATTTCCTGAATACACGGTCCGTATATTCAACAGTTGGAGATCATCTCTTCTCTTCCCTAATGTATAATATATATCAACTGCGTTTTGTTTCTTCCGTCCAGGTGCGTGTCTGTGTTAAGTACGTCTTATTTTTGCCAAATAATATTTCCTGAATACCCGGTCCGTATATTCAACAGTTGGAGATCATCTCTTCTCTTCCCTAATGTATAATATATATATATATATATATATATATATATATATATATATATATATATATATATATATATATATATATATATATATATATATATATATATATATATATATATATATATTATATATTGTTGAATATACTAGACAACTCATATCTAGATATCCTTTGTTAGATCCTTACAATAGTCTGAATCAGGATCTTAGTTTCGAAGGGGAATTGGCTGATTAATTTGCCATAGTTTGGATTTGTCTCCACAGTACTTTAAGACCTATTCGGACTCATCTTCAGGAGAATGAGGTAAATTATGTACAGACCATGTGTTAGTATTATAGAAGGTTTTGGCGGGAATTATCTAATACTTACGAAATTATATTTAGAAGTATAGACATTTTAGTATATTATTACTGATATTAAAGTTAATTTAAGGGGTTTTTTGGTTTTTATATATAAGGTTTCTAATATATGGAGTTTTTGTTTGTTAGTACTATATTCTAAGATTTTGGTATTTTCTACTAAGAGTCTTCTAGATTCCAATCAGGGATAGGAGTGGCCGTTAGTTAGGATATCTAGACATGAGTTGTCTCTTATATTCAACAATACTTGCCTGCAAGAGAAGATGCTGCCTATATATATATATATATATATATATATATATATATATATATATATGATATTTGTTATTGTTTATTATCTACGTCGTTATACGTTTCGTCTTTTTTAATCTGGACTCATCAGCATAGAGATATGACTATTCACTACCGGTCATGCGATTCGAAACCCCGGACTACAAGTATTTTTCAACTCCAATCCCGCTAGACCAATTGCGAATAAACTATGATAATTTTAACACCTTACGGCGAGCTCAACGTCTACACATTCTACTTCTTTTTTTTTAGGAAGGAACGATGCATTATAAGAAAGTGACGTCATGCTGTGTTAATACTACCATTACAGTGCTCTACTTTTTCGAAGAGCGACAAATAGATAGATATAGATATAGATAGATATAGATATATACATGTATGTATGTATATATATATATATAATCTAAAAAAATCGTGCAGAATCTATATATTAATACGATAGCGTGTGTGTTCGTGTGTCACGCTTCCGGCAAAAGCTCTGCGCATGCGTGCCGCACCTAGATTTTGAAAAACATTCAAATCGCCTAATTTTCGAGACATTTTCAAGTATTTCCCTTTAGCGCAACGGTTAGCGAAGTAGTATTTTTTATTTCGGCCCGACTGGTTTATAGTTCGATCCCAACCAACCTCTAAGATCTTTTTTCTACATTTCGAGGGGAAGGGGAAGAGAGAAAGGGAGGGGACGACCGGGAAGACACATATCAATACAATAGCGTGTGTGATTTTGTGTGTCATACTTACATCAAAAGCAACGACCTTCCGAATCTTTGTATGCTACTCGTGAATTGGCTTGGCCTTTTGGCTAAGATAAAAGTGTAGTATCTGTTCCGATGGATACTGCACTCCATAGACTGATATTGTTTTGGCCTTCGAGGCTTGATTTACGCCGGTCTATGGGTCTGTCCCGTGCAGTTCTAGGAGGTCCACCCTCCCAGGCTTCGCCTCCCCTCTTTGGGGAGGAGTAAATTTATTGCTTACTGCCGTGGGCGCCCTACCGGGGAATGCCAACGGGGCTGCCCAGGCAATTTATAATGGCCAGAGTGCTTACCTTTTCGTGCGCTGGCTTTTCAACCCCCAACTTTCCCGACCCGACCTTGGGCCACATCTTACTTGTGGGAGTAAGATAAAACTGGCCTTGTGCCTAACTCCTAGAGAGGAGTAAATAAATATTCATGAATTGGAGTCAAATTTAATTTAATCGAAAGTAATTAAATAAATACTGGATGAATTTGCATAATTTTTGGTGCACAGTCTTTTTTTTCATCTACCACGTAAGTACATAACAAAATTTATACATTCTTTGGCTGTTTTATTTTTAAGAGCGATCTAACATGTCAGGGTTGATATGCACAAGCACCGGAAAAGGACGTCGACACCTTCCTGCAAGAACTACAAAAACCTAACGTCGTCATCTCCCCAAACCAGGATATACCTGCAACTGGGGACTCTCACAAGACTTCCTCCTTTGTAGGAAAGCGGTTCAACCCGTCCAGGATGAATGCCGTACCAGATGCAGATACAGGTAACGTTAGATCTGGGTCGATAAGAGAGGTGCCGATATTACTGACGGAAAAGGAACTGGAGATTCATTTCTCTTGCCATCACCATCAAGCTCGGAACATAGTAAGATAAAACTGGCCTTGTGCCTAACTCCTGGAGAGGAGTAAATAAATATTCATGAATTGGAGCCAAATTTAATTTAATCGAAAACATTTACAAAGTAAGGTTTAGTCGTCGAAATATTACCTTCACTAGAAATATTGTATATAAAGAAGTTTTGTAAATTGTTTCATGTATTGTTCATTTAAAAAAAAAATATATACAAGTCCAAATCTTATCATATTTTATTCCAACATGTATAGGTTAGCAACGAGATAATTAGTATTAAAAACATCATTTCGTGTAATTTACACGGGTCCCGCTAGTATATATGAATTCTATAAGAAATTCTCCTGAATATTTCATCAGATACAGCGAAAAATGTAAATTAATGTAAAATATGAGTTTGCTAGACATTTATACGAGGCTTTTTTATATATATTTTAATGACACTAAGTAAACTTTTAAATACTTGTAGGTACTGGGATTGAGTTATGTTTGAAAACAATCTATTTTAATTGTTCAAATTAGCTGTAATTTGCCATTTACTGATGAAGTCAGCCGTCTCTTATGAAGTTTCTGTCTCTCACTCTCACCCTTTTCAACGTATGTTATTTAACACCCCGCTTGGATTTGACACAGTTCCTAACCTACCTTATCTCTTTCTCTCTCTCTTTCTCTCTCGATTTTATTACTTTGGAATTTTCGTAAACAAACTATAAAACAGAAGATTGAAATAGTCCATTATAAACAATAGGAAATAATATCAAAAGTTTTAATACTATTTACCCCATAGCTGGAGAGAGAGAGAGAGAGAGAGAGAGAGAGAGAGAGAGAGAGAGAGAGAGAGATAGATAGATATGGTTTACAGAAATAAACTAATGTCGGAGTTTGTCTTTTTTATTTTATTTTTTTAATTATTAGAAATTATTATATTTATTATTATATATAAGAAAATTAGAATGAGTTTTCTTTTTATTAAGAATTGGCATTTCACACTGGCTCGCTAACTTTATCGTTTCGAACGAGCGGGAATCATTTTCATTTGTCGGAAATGTGGAGCTCACACATTTATGCGAAATCCAGTTTTTGTTTTATTACGGGGACGACGAAAAGGAAAGAGTAGCTTTCTACGTTCGTTCGTATAACATTTCCACCTCCATCCAATAAAAATGATATCAAATGCAATTGTAACATACACTTTATGGGTTAGCACAAACTTTAAGGAAATCCTAAAAAAGCAGAAATATAAACACAAGAGTAAGGTGAACAAATAGAGAAAAAAAGAGAGTAACGTATACAAGCTAGTAACGTTTTACGTTCGTTCGGATCGCATCTCTACTTCTCTACAAGATAAGACGTCCAGGAAACATTTCTTTTAATTGATCATAGCGAAATTATTATATTAGTGATATGGTGATCTACCCTATTGCGTTACTACATGGACTTTTCCCGACACTATGAAGAGTTATAATGGTGGTAACAGGCGAATCGCTATGGCCAATTCAGAAACAGTCTCTGGAAACCCATTACTTCTGTACTTTATGTGAATACATACTTTTGTTAACTACTTCCTTGTTGTCTTATTTCTTCTCGGCTCCGTAAGACAACAACAGTTAATTATAATTGATAAGGGAAATGAAAACGGTGAAGCCTAGTCTAGCGATTGTATTCATTCTCGCCTCTCTATCGCAACTACATTACGCACAGTGCCTACTCCAAATGTGGGAAATCTTAATGCCCCACCTGGTATTTTAAAAATAAATCAACGTTCTATGTCTTCTATAAGTTTTAGACTTATTTTTCAAAATAATGAATTTTGAGACACCCTGTGTATAGTATTGATTTACTCCTCTCCAGGAGTTAGGCACAAGGCCAGTTTTTATCTTACTCCCACAAGTAAGATGTGACCCAAAGTCGGGTCGGGAAAGTGGGGTTTAAAAATTGCCTGGGCAGCCCCGTCGGCATTCCCCGGTAGGGGCGCCTCAGGCAGTAAGCAATAAACTTACTCCTCCCCAAAGAGGAGAGGCAAAGCCTGGGAGGGTGGACCTCCTAGAACTGCACAGGGCAGACCCATAGACCGGCGTAAATCAAGCCCCGAAGGCCAAGACAATACCAGTCTATGGGGTGCAGTATCCACCGGAACAGATACTACACTTTGATCTTGACCAAAAGTCCAAGAAGTAGACTTGACAGGAACTGAGTTCTGCAATCTTTCGCAAACGTGTTTTGCTGTGTGGATTACCTACTGAAACTCAATATCTTTCTTTGATCTCTCTTGTTTAACTTTGCTTGTATTCCGGTTTCCTTTGCACTTAAAATGATTCCAGTAATTCCAAACATCTCTTGGGTGTCCGGAACACTGTTGCTGGAAATCTCCAACCCCCTGGTTATCTCTTGTATCAGCGTACATTTTAGCCTTGATTTTTTTTGTAAGTAAATCAAACTAACACTCAAGTACAATGAGTTGCGAATAAAACCTTACAACAGGCGTAGAAAACACGCAACGCATGCGCCACGTGTTCGATTATTTCATATGCCACGGAATAAATTCTATATACAAGGTGTTGAATCTATTCTATAGAGGTCATTAAAGAAACGCTATACAAGGCCGTGTATGTTATATATGACCTCAAATAAGTGCTACGGTCTAGTTTAAGTTTAACACAGAGATTGTGTAGGTCTTGTCTTGGCCTTTTGGCTAAGATCAAAGTGTAGTATCTGTTTCGATGGATACTGCATCCCATAGACTGGTATTGTCTTGGCCTTCGGGTATTGATTTACGCCGGTCTATGGGTCTGTCCTGTGCAGTTCTAGGAGGTCCATCCTCCCAGGCTTTGCCTCCCCTCTTTGGGGAGGAGTAAGTTTATTGCTTACTGCCTGAGGCGCCCCTACCGGGGAATACCGACGGGGCTGCCCAGGCAATTTTTAAACCCCACTTTCCCAACCCGACCTTGGGTCACATCTTACTTGTGGGAGTAAGATAAAAACTGGTCTTGTGCCTAACTCCTGGAGAGGAGTAAATCAATACACATGACTATGGTATAAAGAAGAAAAAGTGCAAAGGGAAGAAGAGGAAGAAGATACAAAGATAAAAAAGGAGGAGAATATGAAGAAGAAAGAGAGAAAGAAGAGAAAGAAATTCCGTTTTACTAAAACACATCAGCTAATATTATCATCCATTTAAAAGTAAAAATCGGGGTATTATTTACTCAAGTCAACAGAACAAAAAGAGGTTAAACAACAAATATACAACAAATAATTGTTACCAAAGGCAGGATAAGTAACTTTTCTAGCTACATGAATAAGTTTATTTGTGTTTTAACTTATTTTAAAGCGTTTTTTGTTTTGTTAAAAAGAAACCTAGTAGCGTCTCTGTTCAGTTAGAACAAAAAAAAGATGGCACTGATAAGGCCTGCAGGAGGGCCGCTGATTATCGTTCAAAAATCGAAAATTAAACAAAGTATTGGCAGAAACACATCGAATAAATGTCACCAATCATGCGAACCGTTTCACTAAAATAAAAAAATACCGTTTCACTTAAAGCACACGAGCTCATATTATCAACTTTTAAAAATAAAAATTCTTCATCGAAATTCCCCCCGAAAATGCTACATCATCTCATCAACAATGTTTTAAACTCTATCAAAGACAGTTCATATGTAAAATGTATTCAATCTATATCTCGAACGTATACAAGACCTTATATACAATTGTTATCCAGACCATTTGTTGGACGTATTCAAAGGCATACGTAGGGCATTCAAAGCCCTATGTGGAATTTACTAAAAAAATCCAATATGTAACAAACTAAATACGCTGTTTAAGACCCATTCAAGGCTTGATATAGTTCCTCTTTTTATTTTATTTTTATTTTCATTCATTTGCTGGGGACGGGGCATTCTTCCAAATGCCATACGATCCCCCGCTATTTACAGACTCCAACCGAGAGCTCTTTTCAGGATTCTGGCTGTTCCCTTGAGTGCAGTTGTTTGGATTTCTCTTGCACTTGGTTCACCAGGTATACTTGCTAAATACTTTTTCAAGTTCTTCTTCATGAGTCCAGTGGCTCCTATGATAACTGGAATGATAGAGATCTCTTTGAGGTTCCAGTTTCTTTTCATATCATACATTAGACCCTGATATTTTGTTATTTTCTCCCTTTCAGCTCTATTTAGGCCCCCATCACTAGGGACACTGACCTCAACCAAAGTTGCCACTCTCTCTCTCTTGTTCCATATTACAATGTCAGGTTTGACAGCTGCGTTTTCCAGATAGGTAGCTGTGGGGATTTCATGGTCATAATTGATGGTGTATGTCTCATTCCCCACAGTTCTCTCAGGTAGATGTTCCCAGTGCCTGCTGCTACATCTGATATTCAGTTTCTTACAGATGGTCCAGTGGAGGTATCTGCACACTCCATTATGTCGTGCTGTATAGGAGCCATCTGCCAACATGATTTTGCAACTCGATATCAGGTGGCTCACACTCTCCACTTCAGTGTGGCAAAACCTGCACTTGTTGTCCTGACTGAGACCAGTTCCCTATATGCCTTTGAATGTGCTATATAAGGCCTTGAATGTTATATATAGAACGTCAATAAGTTATATGCATATTGCTTTTAATAAATTTCTATATAGGGAATTGAATGAGTTCTACATATGATGATGATGATCATGATCATCATCACCATATTCGGTTTAATGCCCGTTTTACATGCTGGCATACTTTGGAAAGCTTAAAAAATTGACTTCCAAAGTATCTTCTCATCCATTCTTTAAACGTGTCCAACCAAACCAAATCTACTTTTCTGCACACATCTCCCTATATTCTCTAGATTTAATCTTCCTTTGAAGTCAACAGACCTACGCCTTTCTTTAAGACGCACATTACACATCCATCGTATCGTTCTCATATCATTTCTGTCCATGCAACTCATGTCCTCAACCCTCACTGGCCACATTTCACTTTTATACATTATCAAATTCTGTGCACATGCCTGATAGACCCATTCCTTGGTTGACAGTGGCAACTCTCTGCTAGTTAGTGATGGCAGAAGTTCCCAGAACTTACTCCATCCACTCCTAACTCTACACTACAGCATAAAATACAAGCATAATATGAGAAATAAAATAATAAAATAAGACGAGGATGTCAACATGCGCAAGGCTTAGATAGAGGCTACAGGCCTTCAGGTGGGACATATTTACAGAAAGGATACCACCTAAGAAATGGTTTGACCACCCGTAATTAGATTTCTTCACTTGGAAAAGTTATTGAATCTTTGAATTGGGGGGTCCTGTTGAGAAATTATACGTCATCACAGTACGTACACATGTTTGGTAGACTCTTCTTTTGGTCGACAGTAGTTACTCTTTACCTTTACATAAAACCTTAAAAGGACTTTGAAAAAGTTCTACATAAGGCCTAATTTAGGTTGTACACAAGGCTGTATATGATCTACATATGGCCGATATATATAGTGCCTTGAATATGTCTTGTATAGTGTCTGGAATAAGGTCTATATAGTGCCTTTTAATAATACATATATGGCTTCTTGAATGAGGGTATTGTATACGTTCTACAAAGGCAACGAATACTGATCCAACGGGGCACATGTAGTCTAGTTTATTATATTATTCGAATGACGGTTTTATTTTCTTGTCTGTTATTCAGCCATATATCTGAGACTGTATACGGCAGAATCACGTTGACACACCGGTTCCCGTTAGATCACCGAAGTTAAGCGACGTCGAGCCTGGCCAGTATTAAATGGGTGACGATTTGGGAATACCAGGTGCTGTATGTGCTCTCTGTTTATCTCGGCATTGTTTCCAGTCGTCTTGCTTGCCATTGGAATGAAGCAGTGCCGACTCAGGAGAGGTGTTGTTAGGGATTGCACAACCCTTGCTTCATAATTACACGCGGAGGGCTTGACTTGATCTGAGACTCAACGCTAAATTATATAAAGATTTGCTGAGAAATGGCGCCATTGTTACAAGATGTGTCCACTAAGATTTACATTTCTTAGAACAGATTGTACTCTTGTGAGTCATAGACTTCTATCTTGGGAATCCCTGAGCTAGGTTATTCACACGATCATTCATCATCATAAAGGAGCTCTGAGAATGAAAGAATCCTTAGAGGTTGTTAAATGATACGCATGTAGGATAGGTAAACAAGTGTGAAAGAAGGAAATGAGTTGTTGTTGCCTGTTGTTAACCATCGACAAGAATAGCGCAGACGGCAGCGAAAAGTGATGCTGCTCTTGTGTAGGTAGATACGTCATCTTGCTTACAGTAGTTTGGGTAAAATATCTGAATCGACGTTTATTCAAAAAATAAAAGGCAGTAGTACAAATGGCTAGCTTATAACTGGCACTATGGGGTTTGATTTAAAAATTAAAAAACATTTTTAAAGATTTTTAATGAAAAATAGTTTCTTTACGGAAAGTTATTTTGAGGGTTGGGGGTTACCGTCGGCTAGCCTTAATGATAGGAAAAGCCCACCGCACTCCGTGCAGGTGATAGAAAAAAACAGTCTTGTAATTCAGAACTGATTTTCAATAAAAACCAAATAAATTTAGCAAAAAAGTTAATTTTAAAATTAAACTATATATTTTCTTTTAACTAGTGGATACTTTGATTATTTCGATTATTCAGACTACTGCTCTCGTCTTGGATGTCATTCTCACAAAGTTTCGGCCGATTTTACCTCTGACCTTTATCAGATGCGTCTTGTCTGTGAATTATGAGTTATCTCTCTTGGACCATTTGGAGATAAGCGTAATCTCCCTTTATTCGGGGTTGACTATATAGGTTGAGTTCTGATAGAAAGTAGAACTCTTCAATATTTATGACGAAAGAAATTGTGTTGCTGTATTGATGATATAGACAAACGTGGCGAACTTTGACATTGTCCAACTCTGGAATCTTTACGTCGAACTCAAGAATCTGTACAGAAGTTCGAATGGAATGCTTCTTGTAAAGTCCGTTCCCTCTACCGCTCCAAACACTATCTCACGCCTGAGTCAATTCTTTATTCCTACAAATCTACTATCAGACCTTGTATGGAGTACTATTGTCATATTTAAGCTGGTGAATCTCTGCCCCATTTGAGGGTTCTTGATAATGTTCAGAAGGGTATCTGTAATTTGGTTGTCCCCATCCTTTCTTCTTCTCTGAACTCTCTCTCTCACAGACGTGATGTTATTACCCTCAGTCTCTCCTATATCTAATATTATGGTATGTGCTTTTTCAAAATTGTCTGATTTATTCTCTGCTTCCTTTGTTCCAGCTCGTTTGACTCGTTGGTCTAATGGTCTTCATCAATTCGCTATTCAGGTACCTCGTTATAATACATCTTCCTGTTCTAGGAGTTCTTTGCCAAAATTTAGAGCGGCTTTCATAAAGAAAAGAAAAGAAAAGATTGCAGTTAGACATATTTTGTGACGGTTTGGGAGAAGAGAACACCCCACAATATGGTACATTGTTTCACATTTGTGTCACATTTTATTTTTTGATTTTAAAGATTTTTTTTTTATTCTGAAACGTTAAGATACTTCTAAATAAAATGTCTTCATTTTATTGTACCAAAACTTCAAATAATTTTTATTAGAATAATGGAACAAATTCTATAAAAACCTGCAAAAAATAATTGTCATACTAATAACAAAGGATTTACGGCAGTTGCTTGATTGTCGTGTTGCAGAGAGCGATTAACACCCCTTTTATAATGGACTATTCCAGAGTGTATATAGTATATAGTAGGCCGATTAACCAACAATTATTCAGTTAGTTGAAGTATAGACCCTTTTTTACCTTTGTTCATCCAAATAATACATATTGCCACTGAAGTGTGAGGAGCTATTGAGATTGGAACCAGATTTATAGAAGGACAACTTAGGTGGGGAGTTAAGCAACCAGATTTTTGTTCACATTACATTTAAATTTCTACATGTTTGTATGGTCAGGGGAAAGGGAGCAGCAGGCAGGTACTACCAAAAACAAACGGTCCAAGGAAATAGGACATCTTCTGGCATTTAGGGATCTCTACAGTGAAGAAGGAGGATTTTGTAGCTAATCGGGTGCGCATGTGTGTGTGTGGGGGTCAGTCCTAGGAGATGCACACTCCCAGGCTTTACTATCGCATCTCTAAAAGCCTACTCCAATTAAATACGGAGCTGGGCAGGCTGGCACTAGTCCTGGGAGAGAAGCACAATACTTCTAGTCTCGAAAACATTCCGGTGTATATGTCCATTCTATCCTTATGACGCGAATATTTCTGGCTGATAGGAAAGTAAATGGGGAAGAAAAACTACTAACTCTCATCTAAGAGTAAGATATGTCCTAACATGGAGTACTGCTGCCACATGTGGGGAGTAGCCGCTCAGAATACTATTTCTTACCTTGACAGAGTTAAAAATTGACTGCACAATCTAGTGGGAGATGATCTCTTTTCTTCTCTTCAACTCTTTCTCACAGAAGAAATGTTGCTAGTCTTTCTCTACTCTATCTTTATTTCCATGGAAGGTGCTAGACTAAGATCCAATCTCTAGTATCTTCTTGTATGACATTAACTAATCTTAAGTCTGGGTGGCAACGAGAAAACTGTTGGAAAAAGACATGTAAAAGTTTATAACTTAAAATGTAAATATCTTGCAAACTAGTATTTTGCGATGGATTTTAATAATATATTCGTTTTTTAACCTCCAAAAATATTTCAGAAAAATCATTTTTGAGCCCGGTTTGGAGCCAGGAGTTATTCTATAAAAAAAACAATAATATTACATACGATGTTTTAAAAGGTGTTGAGATAATGATTAATAATCTGGAATCTTTGATTTATTCGGACTACTATTCTCACTTTGGCTGTTATTTTCACAACGTTTCGCCTGATATAACCTCTGAAAGTCTTCAGGTGCATTTCTTCGAAATTAGGAACCTTCTAATCAAACGCAAGAATCTTCATGTCAAACTTGGAAACCAGTTCGAAATTTGAAAGACATATGATTATGGTTCACGTCTTGCCTAGAATCTGTGGTAGAGGCTCAACACGGTTTTTTTTAGTGAGATGTATTCAACAAAAGATCCTCCAAGAGATGTACTTGGAACTATGAGAATACATCAGTTATTGGGCAAGATATGGACCTTGGGTTTACTTTCGACAGCCTCGTAACACTCACTTCCCTTATTTGGTCCTTTAGTCTTCACATTCTATGAGCGATGTTTCTGACAAATGGGAAAATAATTGTTGTTTTCTGGCTCAAAATCTATCTATTTAACACTTATCATTGGCTAGTTTTTTTACCTTGAAGTAGTATATTTTTTTAGGTAATTATATCAAGTGGCTTCATACCCTGTCTGGAGCGATTCCCATGAAAAAATATGACAGTGTTTTCCTTCCTTTCCAAATAAGTCTCAAACACTTTTTAGAAAGTTCCCGTGTTCGAAAAGACACACTTGGAAAAGCTCGGAGGTTCCATGTTGTGAATATAACAACCAAGAAACCTGAATAATCCAAAAGAATCCAATATGTAATATTATATTCCTTCGTTCAGTGAAAATAAACCCGCTTAAAAACTCTCCATAACTGCAAATAAAAGTCTTGTTTTCTCTCTAGATGACGCCATGTTGTTTGTTTTTTTTACCGTTTCCAATCAAAGTAACCGTTTCCTACATTTTTGCAATCACACAGTTTCTGGCTGTAACAAAAACGCTGAGAGGCTCCAAAGAACACAATGCAATTACTGAAAGAATATATTTTCACACGAAGCGCCTCAGATTAAATTACTTTAAAAACGAAATCGAATTCCGCACAAAGGTTTCTGCGGCAAATTTATTTTTAGAGACAGTTGTTTTATGTTCTTTTGATCATGCGATGGAGAAAATCGGCGAAACGTTTCTACGGCAAATCAACCGGAATTTGTGGTTATTAAAAAAAACAGTTGCTTAGTGGCATCGAGATAAACACATAATTATTCTAATCAGTAGAGAATTAAAGAAATAGATATTTCTTGCATCATCATCATCATCATCATCATCATCATCATCATCATCATCATCATCATCATCATCATCAT
>OY744545.1:38197228-38272228 GCA_963556195.1 Sepiola atlantica
TTAGTAGCCACGGCTACTACTTTTCCTACCCATCATGTCAACCCAATACTTCGATGTACTTGCATGACATTTTTCTTATAATAATCCTCCTGAAGAAGTCTTACAATAAAGAGGAAACGTTGATGAATATATAAAAAATATCTCTTGGTATTTCCTTTCCCATTACGTCGGATTACTCGTTTCTCATATATATATATATATATATATATATATATATATATATATATATATATATATATATATATATATATATATATATATATATATTATCGCCTATAAACTAATTTTATTCAACTTTTTGAAGAAACTGTTTCTGTCGTCAATCTAACCGTTAAACAAAAACTCTTTCCCCTGTTTTCAAAACTGATTGACAGAACCAGGAACACAGATCGTAGCTCGGCCAGCACAAGCAAACAAATATAGGAGCAATAACAAGCGAAAAACCTGCACCAAAAATCTGTTCCCTGGCTAGCTAATCAGCGATTACAGATTGAAGCTCCAAGAAACTGATAAATAAGAACAAATAAATGCAAAAGATAAGAACATTTATATATGCCAAAACACACACACACACACACACATATATATATATATATATATATATATATATATATATATATATATATATATATACACAACTCATGCTGTAATAACCATGATTAAAGTAGATATTTTGGTTAAAAACAGCAGCAGCAGTGAATGTTATTTTTACATATCGATTCTCACCTAGACAAAATCTTTCATCAGCAGTTTTTTTCTGTCAATCAGACACAAGAATATTCACTCCGAATTCCAGTGCATACTACAAAAACCCATACATATAACTTTCTTTCTCTCTTTCTTGTGTACACGTCACAATACAGCCTGGGACCCTGGAAAGCCAAGGGCAAGTTGCACACACATATCGACAGACACAGCGACAGTAGATACACACTGCTAAATGAACTCATTTATTATATATTTTAAAACTTTAAATAATGTTTAATGTTAAATGTTTATATATATATATATATATATATATATATATATATATATAAACATTGAGAATGGTCTATGCAAATGCAATTACGTTTCAGAAAGCCATATGCTTCGTCAGGGCCGAAAGATAATAATGAGAATAAAAATTGTGCAATGTGCACAAAAGACAAAAAATAGGGTTATGAGATAATCATTCTCTCTATTTTTTGTCTTTTGTGTATATTGAATGATTGTTATTGTTATTATTATCTTTCGGCCCTGATGAAGCATATTGCTTGCTGAAACGTAATTGCATTTCTGTAGGCAATTCTAAATGTTTATATAATGTATACTTCTGCATTTATAAAGATCTACTTTGTATTGAACACTTTAAAAAATATCATTTTATCAATATATTTGAACTTGTTTAATTTATATATATATATATATATATATATATATATATATATATATAGTATCAGTGTCTGGTGTTAGTAAGAAATAACTCCATCAAAGTGCCCAATCGTAAGTCATACAAGAGCTAATAAAAATTATTTAATTTAAATACTAGATATTTCTGTGTGCATAATGGATCCCCAGGTTTTTACTTCCGATTTAAAGCATTTTCATCAACCTTCTGCATTAAACAGGACTGACGAGTCTATTTGGAGGAAGAATAAGCCAAAATTCTCTATAATTCCAGGATGCCCAGATGGACGAAACCCGGGCATCTCTATATTCCCAGTAAACACAGTAATATATATATATATATATATATATATATATATATATATATATATATATATATATATGTATTGTCAAACACATAACTATATCAGTTATATCGGCTGTAATGACTATCACATGCGATTATGCATTTGTGCATCGGACTTACCCTCGAAAAGAAGTTGCATCGCCTGGTTGAAAGCATTCGAAAGTATTTGGTAAAGATAAGGATGGAATCTTGCAGGAATTGGACTGAGGTCCAAGACAAACCCTAGAAATAAAAGAAGAACTGGATATATCTCTATTCATATAAAGTGAGGGATATGTATATGTTCATATATTCGTATGTATAGGATTCACTGCTAAACTACTTAACTCAACATTATGGAGTTTTGAACACAACTGCTTGGCATAAGGGTGAGTAATGGGGACTATATTATTCAGTTTAATTCAGTTTTATGAAAAGGGGATAAAAATAAGGCGGAAGCCCTTCGTGAAAATTCGATACCTCTGAATTTTGTGAAATTTTTACAATACATATTAGACATCAATTAATTAATATTAACCAAATTTCACTTAGTTTGGAGCATTTTTAAGGGGATTTTAGGGGTCATAATAAGAGTAGACATTCCATCTGAAAATTCAAATATTTTAGATTTGCATTAAATTTGATCCCTAGACATTAGCAAGATTCCCTTAATTTCAATTTTTTCTTGAGCCTCCTTGAGTTTAAGACTTTAATTCTAGACATTTCCTAGAATCAAAATCATATAATGGATTTTGATCAGAATTGGAATAAAGATTCTAGACGTAAGGTTTATTATCAATATATTTGATCTTTGTAAGAAGACATAAAAGTGGTGCAAGACTGTTTTGCTCGATGAATTCATTTTACATGTACTGTGTCGACGTAAATTCACTAGACCAACTCGACAATCAACTAAATCTCATTCATTCACTGTGGAGGTCCCCAGATGCCGGAGAGCGTTCTACTCAAATAGCTTCTTTCCTCGTGCTGCTGGCCTCTGGAACTCCCTCCCTGCCCCCTGTTTCCCCGACAGTACTGACATGCAGAAATTTAAAACTAATATAAACAGACATCTCGCTGCACAGATCCCAATTTAGCTTGACCCCCCCCCAACCTTCCCCCCTTTTCTTTTTTCTCAGTAGCCCCTTACGTCTACAGTGGCGGCCTGCCTTGTTTGGGGTTAACTATGTTAAAAAAAACAACAACAAAAAAAAACATATAAATGTATCATTGTCCTAAATCGAAGTAGGAGCCACTGGTATTTGAACCTGAAACCCCATTGTGAAAATGTCACCAGCTGTCGCCTCTCACACTGTTTTGTATGATGGGTGCGACATGCCGACTACAAAATGCACGATCGATTATGTTTATTTATTATTATTTAACAGAGAATTTAAAGTGCTACAGACAAGCATTCTTTCTATTTTTTTTTTCAATACTGTGATCCTAATCACGAGAGTCAACATGAAAACACGTTAAAGAACCTCTATTAATCCCCTGAAAATAGAAGTTCATTTCAGGTATTTCGAAATCTTGTTAAGAGACGGCTAGCACCAACCACTGTGACTTCACCAGAAAAACGAGACTCAATGAAAAGGCCTTCTCTTACGAAAGCCACACCTGAGCAAACGTATTTTGTATAATGGGTGCGACAAGCGGACTACAGAATGCACGATCGATTATGCTTATATTGGGACCGATCATTTGCTTGGATGACGAAATAGTATTGGAAAAGTCTAAGATTAAGTTTCTCTGTTTCGTGGTAGATGCGATTCAAGCGAACGCCAAAAAGCAAATGGCTTGAATAGCCACCCTTTTTTCCTTCTCTGTTTTGTTTCGATACGCTTTCCTCTTCACTTTCAAAAGCAAGTGAGTTTCGGAGGAACGTGTTAACTTAATATATTTTCAACCAATGAATATCGTTTTGAACCCAAAATCTAGCAAGCCTATGTCAAAATAACAAAGCTTATAAAAGCAGTGACTGGGTCAACAAACAGGAGAGTTCTCCAGAGATCCAACCAGATGCACCTCGAAAGGACCAAGAAATTATGCCCCCCCCCCTCCCCTCCGTTCCTTTGGCTAGGGGAGGCGAAAAGAAAAGAACACTTCAAAGCTCATGTACAAGCTCCATACTTTCGCGCACACTTACACACGGACTAACAAAACAAGGTGAACCAACGCATACTTACACAGTGCCACATTGTCTAATACTCACATACGCATATTAATCACACACGCATATTCACACTAACAAATATATATATATAGACAAACACATCCTTAACCATCGTGTTTGCTTATTCACGGAACATTTTCTTATCAAAAATACGAATTGTATAAACTTTATTAATGACTATTTACTGACGAAGAATGATTTTATATTCATTGCTACAGTTCTATAAATGTTTAGTTAAGTAATCATGATTTTCTTAATTTTTCATTTACAAAACTCTGTTCATATTTGTAATTATTACTTGCTAGCTGGTGACCCTAATATTCCTCTCAAATCAATATTTCTTTCGATTGTAATATGCATGCACGCCCGTATATATATACCCATGTTCTTTCCTTTGCCACAGTTTCATTCGCGACTCACAACTAATCGCAAGCACACTCAAATGTTAGATTCAATTTCAATTTATAAAGTTTCCCCTTCAAAAAAGGAGTGAATTCACAGAAAAAAGACAATAAAGATGATAGTATGAAACTCTATAACTATCATCAGATAATCTATATCGATGTGTCTCAGCTTTTACCTCAACAATGCACGATACTTAAGCAAGCAAAAGTGTATTCTACTTAACAGCAATAAAGAGGTGAAAAACAAACAAATATATAACAAATAACTGTTACCAAACGCAAGTAAATCAGTACATCAATACAAACAAATATATTACAAATAAGTGTTACCAAACGCAGTAAAATTAGTACATCAGTACAAACAAATATATAACAAATAACTGTTACCCAACGCGAAAAAATCAGTACATCAATACAAACAAATATATTACAAATAAGTGTTACCAAACGCAATAAAATCAGTACACCAGAACATCAGTACAAACAAATATATAACAAATAACTGTTACCAAACACAAGAAAATCAGTACATCAGTACAAACAAATATATTACAAATAAGTGTTACCAAACGCAATAAAATCAGTACATCAGTACATCAGTACAAACAAATATACAACAAATAACTATTACCAAACACAAGAAAATCAGTACATCAATACAAACAAATATATAACAAATAAGTGTTACCAAACGCAATAAAATCAGTACATCAGTACATCAGTACAAACAAATATATAACAAATAATTGTTACCAAACGCAAGAAAATCAGCACATCGGTACAAATAAATATATAACAAATAACTGTTACCAAACGCAATAAAATCAGTACATCAGTACATAAGTACAAACAAATATATAACAAATAATTGTTACCAAACGCAAGAAAATCAGTACATCAGTGCAAACAAATATATTACAAATATGTGTTACCAAACGCAATAAAATCAGTACATCAGTACATCAGTACAAATAAATATATAACAAATAACTGTTACCAAACGCAAATAAATCAGTACATTTCAAAACACACACACGCACATACCCCCTCTCCGAAATCCTGATCTCTACCTTCTTGTCCTTACTTTTAGTTGTGAATCCGCCATCTTACCCACTACTTTAACCCCTTTCCTTAATCATTGACCACTACTCCGTATGTAAACTCAATATTTTATAGTCACTACATTTAACTTAGAATATAAGTAAAGTAATTATTTCATTTTTTACTTTCGCTTATTTTCATAATTGTTACTTAATCTTTATCTGTATTTCACCTCTAATTATCATTTTTAAATTCCTTGTACAGGGTGGGCCAAAATAAGGGTCCTATCTTTAAATTTGAATAACTTGAATTTGAATAACTTCCACAAAATAAAAGTTAAACTCACCAAACTTTATGTGTGTGTAGACTGACCCTTCCGAGATTTTTTGAAATAAACAAAACAAATTTTAGCCGAAAAACACTTCTTAAAACTTACAAAAACTAAAGTATTGTTTTTTACACTGTTTTGAGTTTTTTAAGCAAAAATAATGTTTTCTAAATGAGGGTACGTTCCTTAGGGCTAATACGGCTCATGCTTGCTTCGGAAGGGGTCCTTTACTTATTCTAAAAAAAATAAATAAAAAAAATCAATAAATAAAAAAGTTATGAATTTTTAAAAATAGGACCCTTATTTTTGCCCACCCTATATATGCAGCAAGGCAAAACACAACATTTTCCCAATCTATACCGGAAAAATTATCATTTCTAAATTCCTTGTATATGGTTCTTTGTTTAAACTGTTATTCTTGCCTTCATGCTTCACGACCCGGCTCTTATTCATCAACCACCTATATGCTCAGTTCTTGTCGGCTATCAGTCGGGTTTCCATTGGCCATAGGGTCATTTAAAATTTTTAATTTACTTAAGAAACTTTCTGATGCAAAACCCACTTAGATGACCTAATTTGTAACCTTCCATGACATTCAGAGTTTACCAAGGTCCACTTCACATAACCCATGGATATTGCACTTTATAATGGTATACAACACTACCATATTTAAATAAGATATGACTGCATTTTTCTCCAGTTTTTCCATAGATAACTGACAAAATAATAGATAAGTTGCTTCCCTGGAGTATTGATAAGAGAGATATCTTCGTATCGCCAGAAAGTCTCTTTTTTTAACACCACTTCTGACCTCGGCAGCTGCGACCCAGCGGTTTACTAATACCACCCTCTTCCGACCTAGTACACGTGACGTTTCTATGGTGATGCGGACTTAAACAAGTCTATCCACCAGGGCACAGTATTTATTTATTTATTCTTTGCTTTTTTGCATGCCTAGCAAAAGATGACGGCATAATCACATTAACGCAACAATTCTCGTTAGATCACCGAAAGTTAAGCAACGGTGAGCCCGGTCAGTACTAGATGGGTGACCATTTGGGAATACTAGACGCTATACGACAAAGGGGTGCTTGTGCATATCAACCCTGACATTGAAATATTTAAAGAATGCATAAACTTTATTATATACGTAAGTATTAGCTGAAAATAAGATTGTGCAGAAAAAATTACGCAAATTCATTCAGTAGTTATTAAATTATAAGAAAAAGAAAAAAAATGATTTTACGTACATTTTGACATTTTTGTAAACAATGGAGACCCCAAACCCCGAAATCGTGAAAATGAGTTATCGTCCTTGATCACTGGAAAATCTAAGATACAAAATGGTGGAAATATCTACGGAGTGATAAAATCGTTTTTTATTTATAATTAAATAAATACTGGATGAATTTGCATAATTTTTGGTGTACAGTCTTTTTTTCATCATCTTATTTTTAAGAGCGATCTAACATGTCAGGGTTGATATGCACAAGCACCGGCAAAGGACGTCGACACCTCTCTGCAAGAACTACAAAAACCTAACGTCGTCATCTTCCCATACCAGGATATACATGCAACTGGGGACTCCCACAAGACATCTTCCTTTGTAGGAAGCCGGTTCAACCCGTTCAGGATGAATGCCGTACCAGATGCAAATACAGGTAACGTTAGATCTGGGTCGATAAGAGAGGTGCCGATATTACTGACGGAAAAGGAACTGGAGATTCATTGTTTGACAGGAAACACCATAATTATGTCCGGTCTCTTGCCATCACCATCAAGCTGGGAACATAGTCTCGACAATCAGTCCAACAGTGGCTTTGTTGTTGTCGCGTTGAAGTGTGGTTCTGCTCAGCCCTATCGAATCCAAATTCCCAGACTTTATCGTCTTTCTGAGAAAGGGGTTAGTTTATTGTTAATCGTCTACCAGGGAATTATCGACGGGGCTCCTCAGGCATTTTTTATAGGCCAGAGTGTTTTTATCCTAGTGCGCTGGCTTTTCAAAACCATATCTGACCTTGTGTCTAACCTCCTCTGCAGAAGAAGTAACTATAAACTTCCTATCACCCCTGTTAAAATTGATGGGGTCTAATATAACAGGAAACACCCTAGGCTCATCAAATAACCGGAAACATCCTAGGCTCATCAAATAACCGGAAACATCCTAGTACTATCAAATAACCGGAAACACCCTAGGCTCATCAAATAACCGGAAACATCCTAGGCTCATCAAATAACCGGAAACATCCTACTCATCAAATCACCGGAAACACCCTAGGCTCATCAAATAACCGGAAACACCCTAGGCTCATCAAATAACCGGAAACACCCTAGGCTCATCCAATAACCGGAAACATCCTAGGCTCATCAAATAACCGGAAACATCCTAGACTCATCAAATAACCGGAAATATTCTAGGCTTATCAAATAACCGGAAACATTCTAGGCTTATCAAATAACTGGAAACATCCTAGGCTCATTAAATAACCAGAAATACCTTAGGCTCACCAAATAACCGGAAACATCCTAGGCTCATCAAATAACCGGAAACACCCTAGGCTCATCCAATAACCGGACACATTCTAGGGTCATCAAATCAGCGGAAACATCCTACTCATCAAATAACCGGAAACATCCTAGGCTCATCAAATAACCGGAAACATCCCAAACTCATCAAATAACCGGAAACATCCTAGGCTCATCAAATAATCGGAAACATCCTAAACTCATCAAATAACCGGAAACACCCTAGGCTCATCAAATAACCGGAAACATCCTAGGCTTATCAAATAACCGGAAACGTCCTAGGCTGATGAAATAATGTAATTAATCAACGAGTGATAAGGTATCTCTGCCCGAACACTCACGCGACAAAACAAACAGCGGAGGGCAGAAAATGTGTCGACGACATTTTCTAGGAGGTGCACACTCCCAGGTTTTGCCTTCTCACCCTTTGAGAAGGGGTTAGTTTATTGCTAATCGCTTGAGGCGCCCCTACCGGGGAATGCCGACGGGGCTGCCCATGCAATTTTTAAATAGCCAGAGTGCTCAAATTCTCGAGCGCTAGTTTTTTTCCCACTTTCTCGACCTTGTGTCGCATCTTACCTTGTGGGAGGAAGATAAATCGAGACATTTATGCTATAAGTAAATCCTGAGTCTAGGATAATCAGAGAATCAGCAACGTTGAATAATCCGAAAAACGACATTATTTTCCTACCAACCTAAGAGTACAAATCGAAAGTACACTCAGTCCACGCAAAATCATTTGTGTATTAATTACGCGTAGCAACTGTATCCAATTCTATGGATTCGTGCTAGATCATATTTTTAGCGCTCGCAATCAAGTATGTCATTACATCAGATGCAGTCGATAGAAAGAAGTCGGTTATAATTTTAGCTATCAATAAATACCTGACTCTATTCTGTAGGATCAATATTTGCTTTCGTCACATGCTGAATCGCAAAAAAGTTATTTCTATCTCATCAGAAAGGACGAAACAAAACAACAACAACAACAACAACAACAACAACAACAACACCACCACCACCACCACCACCACCACCACCACCAACACCACCACCACCACCACCACCACCACCCGTAGCCGCAACACAGTTGTTTCAATAATTAGTATATCGGCCGACCAAATTCGACTTCAAAATGGCGACGTAAAGCTTCTTCTAAATTTAGTGTTTCACTTCATTTCTCATTCAACAAATCGACTTCATTCACCGACTTTTCTGAACTATTCCACACTTCTTATTCACAGTCAATGACGTGAAGAATTATGGGCCGACCAAATTTATATATTGCATATACGTATATACTAACTGAATCGAGCCGAAGTTGCCCGGGAGTCTTTATATTTTCAATTTTCAATTCAAGAAGCCGTTATTTGTACCGTAATACAATACTCTATATCCCGCCTATTGCGTTCTCTTGACAGCTTGCTGAATTTGCAATTTAGACCTTAATTAACTCTCCCATTTTATCGGCAATGCGTGGTGGACACATCGGTACACGCTCCGACTACTGAGTCAAATATGATTTTCGTATTGGGATTCGAACCGGGTGACCGACAGTGATTGTTTCATCCCAACTGATGATTGCAAGTTTGACATGAAACACATATGGATTAATTTGAAAATATTATTCATAAATAATTATATATATATATATATATATATATATATATATATATATATATATATATATATATATATATATAATTTTTTTTTTAAATATACATTTTATACACATCGTAAAACATGACAGATTTCATCAGCTGGTTTATACCGTTTTTTTGTATTTTTATATATTTGTTTCTATATATATTTATGTTTATTTATTTAAATTTGTGTAATCATCATATGTGCTTTTTTTTCAGGCAGTATGTCGTTTACAATTGAAGAGCGAATTTTTATTGTTATTCATATCGCCAAATTTGATGAATCTCCCACACTTGTTGAAAGGCAATGACGACCTCAAATCAAAAACTACTGCCGAGTTTGTTAAAATTAATCAATCAAATATGCTACAAAAAGTCGTAAATTCTTTGCAAAAAAGAATGGAGCTATGCATGCAGAACGAAGGTGGAAATTTAGAAAATTTGCTGTAATTTTAAACTCCCATAAATGAATTTGTTGAATACACATTCTGTTTTGTATTACCGTATTTTTTAACTTTAGAATTTCAAAATAAATAGCAAAGTGACTTATGAATCACTCTGTATATATATATATATATATATATATATATATATATATATATATATATATATATATATATATATATGCAAACATTGTTAAAAATAAAAGAATTCGTCTGTTTAATTATACCTTTTTCATTTTTTTCAATTTTTCTGGTGATCTATTTTGTATCAAAATAATAAAAAAATGAATAAATGTAGTATAGGTTTGACGAACGTTTCCGATTCTTTGTCGAATTATCCACAGATGTCAAAAGTAAATAAACAAAAAAGCTTGAGAAAGAAGAGAATGTTTTAAAATACGGTAAAGAAACGCGCACAGAACGTTTTTTGCATTTTTCCAGGAAAGACATTGACGATTTAAATTCAGTGACGCTAGGGTGGCATCACAGAATAAAATCGCATTACGTTAACCATTTATATATATATATACAATTAAAATTAAAAAAACACGGAATAACATTATTACCGGTGCAATAATTTATTTCGACCCTGTGGTCTTGTCAAGAATCCAATGATGTGATTACATTTTTGAAAATGTACATATATATATATATATATATATATATATATATATATATATATATATATATATATATATATATATATATATATATATATTATTAATGTATATATATAGATATTATTAATCTCATATATATATTATTAATATCATATATATTATTAATGTTATACGTACATAAAAGTAATCTATGGATACGTGTTTTTGGCTCACATCATCAGCATGGCTAACTTAAACAAAGATCGAACCTTCGACGTTGATGTCAATAGTCTAGCATTTCACCTCTGGATTATGACGCCTTGTCTAGAAATATGTACGGTTTTCATGACATAAATATTTAATGTGTTTTTATGTAATTGTTTTTCTATGTGATTGCAGCGTTTGTTACTTTGCTTTGCATTATTCTAGTTGTTCATTTCTTAAGTGATGCATATTAATGCAGAATGTTTTGACTGAATATATATATATATATATACAATAATATTTTTATAAATAAATATTAATTATTTAAATACCTACAGACATCGATGTTTCATGCTAAAGTAATCTTCAGTGTAGGAACTCATTCTCAACGGTCGGTAGGCGCGAACCTCGATCGCAAATCGCCACTGATTCGTAGTCGGGGATTTTACCCATCGGCCATAGCCAATTAGTTAGTAAATATAGAGGAACTTTAAATGTAAATAGCGAAAATCGGCGGCTATGTACCAGGCAGTATAGAGTGATCTACGAAACGGCGTTCGGATCGTGCATATAGCTATTTGTACTGCTTGTTATTAAAGCTACTCGAGAGTGCCCAGCCTTTGTGGGAGGGGGCTGATAAACAATAATCTTTTTATAAATAAATATTAATTATTTAAATACCTACATACATCGATGTTTCATGCTAACGCAATCTTCAGTGTAGGAACTAATTCTCAACGGTCGGTAGGCGCGAACCTCGATATATATATATATATATATATATATATATATATATATATATATATACATGTATTGTATTAGTTTCTGTAGATGTAAATCCGTTGAAACTCAAGTGTTTATAAAATATAAGGTTTGTAAATAGATTAAAACTTTGCAGTGTTAAATAGAGTTGAAAAGTATCCAGGCTAAGTAGGTAATAAAAGAATGAAAAGGGGAAAGAATAAGAAGGCAGGTAACAAAAAAAGAATAAAAAAGATAAAAACTAATTGAAAGAGTTAACAAGTAAAGTATGTAATCCGATACTAATTCATAAAAAATAACCTATCCCCCCAAAAGATTTATTTAAAGGAAAAGTTTTCCGAATCTATCCCACTTCTCTGGAGTTTTTGGTCTGAAGAGGTTCACTCTCTGCGAAGAGTACAACCGAAACATGTATGCACATATGTAACTAATAATGTTTGTATAAATAAAAATGTATACTTATATATATATATATATATATATATATATATATATATATATATATATATATATATATATATATATATATATATATATATATATATATATATATATATATATATATATATATATATATATATATATATATATATACGTAAGGATGAAATGTATACGTATGTAGATAAAAACTAGGGTGGGCAAAAAGAAGGGTCCTATTTTTAAAAATTCATAACTTTTTTATTTATTGATTTAAAAAATTTTTTTTTTTAGAATAAGTAAAGGACCCCTTCCGAAGCAAGCATGAGCCGTATTAGCCCTAAAGAACGTACCCTCATTTAGAAAACATTATTTTTGCTTAAAAAACTCAAAACAGTGTAAAAAACAATACTTTAGTTTTTGTAAGTTTTAAGAAGTGTTTTTCGGCTAAAATTTGTTTTGTTTATTTCAAAAAATCTCGGAAGGGTCAGTCTACACACACATAAAGTTTGGTGAGTTTAACTTTTATTTTGTGGAAGTTATTCAAATTCAAGTTATTCAAATTCAAAGATAGGACCCTTATTTTGGGCCACCCTGTATATATATATATATATATATATATATATATATATATATATATTTGTTTTTATCTACATACGTATACATTTCATCCTTACGCGATTCATCAGTGTATTACATATACAGATACAAAATTCATAATGATCGGTTTATTAGTTTAGGAGTGAATCACATATACTTAACTTTTTATAAATAGAAATATACGGATTTAGTATATAGGGCGACGTTATTCAACTAAAAATACTTAAGTGTGGTATCTTCTAAATCTAGTGTTGACGTCATATAACAGTCAACAAATCTATTGACTTTTCTGAACGACTCAACACTTCTTGTTCAAATCTAATGACGTCTATTTTTACTCTATACATCTGTAATGAGGCGTAATATCAATAGTGAGTGCGTAGATTATGTGTTTATAAAAAGTCATCGATAGGTTGGGGGCAGAGAAGAGATAGTTCAACCAAAAATGAACAAAAGAACGCCTATGTTTTTAAACATACTTACAGCCAATAAGTAGGCACGTGATTTTTTTTCAAATATATAGGTGGTTCGATCAATAATCTCTAAGACACAATCAGAAAAAATACTCGTACAGAAACACCCATCTTTTTACGTAAAAAAATCAAATTAAAGTATTATTTTAAAATTTTAGGACCAGAAATGAATCAAGGGAGGCGCGAGAGCGCTCTATCCCTTAATAGACTTTACGAATGGCCTATGCTGGAAATCTCATTTCTTTGATCAATCATAACTCAAAAACCAATAAACCAAATTAGTTAAAACTTTGCACAAAATTTTTATTTGATAGGTTCTATAAGTGTGTTGAATTTAAGCATCATTAGTCAAAGCAACCCAGAGGTCCAAAAAGTTAGATCATGAAATCATGTTATCTGTGTGTACGTACGTACGTACGTATGTGCCACACTGTATCTCATCAACTATTTGATGGATTCAGCTGATTTTTGGCAAAGATAGAGGTTTTAGGGTCTAGTTGATTGCATTTTAATTTCAACTTACCATATATCTTAGTTTTCCAGAAAATTCCAAAGAACCTTATGAGAAGGCATTGTATTGAGGCATAGCCTTTACAAAAGTAGTGACATTCCATGAAAAATGCCAGTATACTGAAATCATATGCCCTTAACAGTGTTAAGATGAACATTCATATACACTAAATGTACAAAAGCAAGGAAATTCCCAAATTTTTACACTTTTATTGTCATTAAGGGTATGACTACATATCAACCAAACCATTTCATTATCACATCACTACACTATAAATCTCTATGCATGAGTGGATGAAGTGTGTGAGGTGCGCTGAAGAAAAATTCCTACGAGTAAAATACATAGGCCTGTTGTGCTCGCATACCCTTAATGACAATAAAAGTGTAAAAATTTGGGAATTTCCTTGCTTTTGCACATTTAGTGTATATGAATTTTCATCTTAACCCTATTAAGGGCATATGATTTCAGTATACTGGCATTTTTCATGGAATACAATTTAAGATCAACGATCTATTTTATCTCGGCGAAAACTAAACGAAATAAATGAGATATTCTTACGGTCTATATGCTAAAATTGAGTCAAGTTTTTAATTTAGTTGTGTTTACGGTATTAAGACGTAGACGTTGTGGGACGACGTCGTAATGAGCACGTAAATATTTGAAATATGAAGTTTTTAATCTCAAATGTTGGAAATTAATAACATTTCAATTAATTCCATTTGAATGAAACATTCACAGCAACACCGCAAGAAATTACCGACACGTTTGTAGACATTTGAATAGTGATGAGAGCAATAGTTCGAACAATCAAAATAATACATATTATCTATCCTTATCTGAAAAACAAGAATTAAAAAAAAATTAATACCAAATCAGTACGGACCTGAATTAATACAGAAATGGAAACTACTCAACGGTCTTTCCGTTTCCTAAGTATATCAAAGATTTTGAAATTCTGATCTCGGCTTTTTGGTCAAGATCAAAGTGTAGTATCTGTTCCGATGGATACTGCACTTAATAGATCGGTATTGTCTTGGCCTTCGGGGCTTGATTTCCGCCGGTCTATGGGTCTGATCTGTCCTGTGCAGTTCTAGGAGGTCCACCTTCCCAGGCTTTGCCTCCCCTCTTTGGGGAGGAGTAAGTTTATTGCTTACTGCCTGAGGCGCCCCTACCGGGGAATGCCGACGGGGCTGCCCAGGCAATTTTTAATGGCCAGAGCGCTCACCTTCTCGGGCGCTGGCTTTTCAAATCCCACTTTCCGACCTTGTGTCACATACTCCTATTGTGGGTAGGCGTTAAATACCGGCCTTTTGGTCAAGATCAAAGTGTAGTATCTGTTCCGATGGATACTGCACCCCATAGACTGGTATCGTCTTGGCCTTCGGGGCTTGATTTACGCCGGTCTATGGGTCTGTCCTGTGCAGTTCTAGGAGGTCCACCCTCCCAGGCTTTGCCTCCCCTCTCTGGGGAGGAGTAAGTTTATTGCTTACTGCCTGAGGCGGTCCTACCGGGGAATGCCGACGGAGCTGTCCAGGCAATTTTTAATGGCCAGAGTGCTCACTTTCCCGACCCGACGTTGTGTCACATCTAACTTGTGGGAGTAAGATAAAACTGGCCTTGTGCCTAACCTCCTGGCGAGAAGGTAAATAAAATGGTGCATGCTAGAAAAGAACAAAAACATTTTCCACCATTCAACAATAACAGCGATTGTCAAAATACACTTGATGAAAATCAGAGGTTATATCGGCCGAAACGTTGTGAGAACAACAACCAAGATGAGGACAATAGTCCGAACAATCCAAATAATACACATTTGTACCATTTGGATTATTCTGACTACTGTTCTCATTTTGGATGTTATTCTCACAACGTTTTAGCCGATGTAACCTCCGGCGTCGTTCAAGTACGTCTTGTCGAACTCGAGAATGTGTATGTCGAACTCGGGAATCTGTACGCAAGTTCGAACGTAACCCTTTCTTTAATCCACGGGGGTAGTTTGCTCTCGTTCTCTCAGCCACAACCGAGTAGAAGTCTTAAGTAATTCGTGATACAAATTATCAATCCTCGTCCACATAAATGCCGATACATAACACATTTGTTTTAACGTTTTACTTTTGTTTACTTTCGTCGGTACCATTTATACATGCGACTTGTACATTTAATTCCCTAGAAACTTTCTCCCTTTCTCTCAGAGGAAAAGTGCCTTTTGGCTAAGATCAAAGTGTAGTATCTGTTCCGATGGATACTGAACCCCATAGACTGGTATTGTCTTGGCCTTCGGGGCTTGATTTACGCCGGTCTATGGGTCGGTCCTGTGCAGTTCTAGGAGGTCCACCCTCCCAGGCTTTGCCTCTCCTCTTTGGGGAGGAGTAAGTTTATTGCTTACTGTCTGAGGCGTCCCTACCGGGGAATGCCGACAGGGCTGTCCAGGCAATTTTTTAAATGACCAGAGTGCTCACCTCTCGGGCGCTGGCTTTTCAAACCCCACTTTCCCGACCCGACCTTGCGTCAGATCTTACTTGTGGGAGTAAGATAAAACTGGCCTTGTGCCTAACCTCCTGGAGAGGAGGTAAATAAATACTCTACCGTTATTCCCATGGAAGGTGCTCGACTGAGCTCCAATCTTTTGTTCTTCCTTATAAGACATCCACAGTAACAAATTGCATTTCGTATTGCTATTTCAACGCAAAAATACTTCCCTGTCTTTCTCCATGTATCTAGCGTCAGGCGGAATATCCATTCACGGGTTTCACACCCGTGGAACACATTACTGCGGGAATGCTTCCTTGCTAATTAAAACTGTCATCTTCAAATCCAATGTCAACAAATGATTGTCCTATACCCCCAAGTAATCAAACTCAGTTCATACCATTGATCAATGCTGGTACTCCCATAGTGCTCCTCATCTTTCGCCTGGTAATCATTTCATCTCATTAACCCTTTCTTTTAGTGAGCTACATGAAATAATTTATTGCGAAAAGACAAGGATCATGTTGTGAAACAAATATTTTCATAAATATTTTAATTGTTTTAAATAAATTATTTTGTATATAACTCACTAAAATACTTTACTTCTTTTCGTCTGAACTATTCTCCTTTCCAATTTTTATATCGACTAGATTTACAGACGGCCATCTTGGATGCAAACCAATATGTCGGCTAATTTATTAATTTAAAAGGTGTTTTTTTCCCTACTTCATACGTAATACTAAATTGATATTAATGCCGATACGTTCAGCATGTCATAATCTTAAAATACAATACCTTTTTTGAATTACTGTATATCGTCTATCCAATAAAATTACATGGGTCGGGAAACTGCATGGTTACCGTAAAACTATTTGGAATAGCCAAGCTAAAATGCGTAACAGAGAGTAAACGCGTAATAAAAGGGAGCATAGCTTGTATCGAATACAAAAATAGTATATTACAGGTAAAATCGGAAGATGAAACTAAGAAATAAATCAGCAACTAGGAGTCCCTTATCCTCGAGTGGCTTTGACCTTCATAAGTGGTGACTCAATAGTGTGCTTGTGCTGATGAGCGGCCGTACGAAAAAATCATTTTTTATAAAAACAATATTATATACTTATTCAGCGTTATATTCTTACTCACTGTACAAAAAAGTAGAAAAAAATATCCACTAGAACTTTAATTACAAGTATTTTTCCATTCTTCGTATCATAACAGCGATTCGTTCAGTAAGCGTCCATCTTTTTTTCTTAAAAATAATTCAAGGGCAGATAATTATCAGGGGAGATAATCATGCAATTAAAAAAAACAACTACATATATAAAAATTAAATTTATTGTTAATAAAGGTTTATGGTTGGTTTGAAATGAAAATCATGTTTTCGTGCACAAAACGGTGAAACTTTGTTACCGCGAAAATGATGCCCAGCGCTTCTCTTTCTATTTGCGAGTATCTCTTCTCCGTTGGTAAAAGTGTACGAGACACATGTGCTATCGGCTTTAGCGAACCGTCGTCCATTTTGTGTAAAATACATGCTCATATGCTGTATGAACTCGCATCGGAAGCTACGAAGATTTCTCGTTCTGGATCATAATGGGTTAAAACTAAATCAGACGTGAGAATGTTCTTTATTTTCTTAAATGTCGTCCAAATCCAGTCTGTATCCATATTCATTAGTTCATTTAAAAGCGCTCGTAGGTTGTACATACCTGAGATAAATACGTTATAGTAATTTACTAACACAAAGAAACTCTACAGAGACGATATATTTTATGGCGCTGGCATAGTCTTTATTGTGCCTGATCTCTCTGGGTCTGATCTTCTATTATTGTTTGTTATTTGTTCCATATATTTAATTTGTTCCATAAACAATTCACATTACTCTTCTTTTAGTTTGAAACCATAATCTTGAATTCTTTGGACATTTTCATGCATGTGCGCGTCATGGTGCTCCGTAGTTTTACTAATTATTAAAATATCATCCAGATAGGCCGTAGCAAACTATAGGCCGCTAGGTAATGTGTCTATTACCTGCTGAAATATAGCCGGTGCCATCTTTACTCCAAACAGTTGTCTTTCAGATTTGTATAACACTTTATGTATATTTATACACTATAACTTCGAGCCTTCTTGGTCCACTGGGATCTGCAAATATGCGACGCTTAAATCCACTTTCGAAAAAAGCTTTCCCTCTTTTAGCTTCGCGAATATTTCTTCAGACTAAACAACGGATAATAGTAATCTCTCAATGCCTTGTTCAAACTCGTGGAAAAGTCTGCGCATACACGAATTTATTACTTTTTTTACGTAAACTGTCGTCGAAGCCCATTTGCTATATTCAACATTTGACAGCACTCCACTTTTCTTGAACCTATCCCGTTCCATGTTGATTTTTTCTTCTGGTGCGAAGATCGGTTGTATATTCAGTTTCAACTCAAATTTTGCAATTACTTTGTTGCATCTACCAAGCTCACCAGAAAAAACCTTATATAACATTCTCTTTCAATTCTTTTTTATTTTTCTGTCGTGGCTTCTTTAGTTTTTACATTCTAGTAAAAAGAATTTATCGGTAAATCCCAAAGTTGGAATCATGACAAATACTTTTAGTTGTAGCGTTTTTCCTTGAAGTGTAACTGTTGTTATCAGTTTGTCTTCGAATTTGCTTTTTACGATTTTATTGGTTCTCAATAAAATTACCTTGCCGATTCTCTTCCATGTCTGCAGATTTATAATTGATAAATCAGATCCGGAGTTATGTTTCTATTTAATATTTTGACTTGAGCAAACTTCCTAACATTTTCAATTTCGTCACATTTGGTGATTCTTATTAAAACATCTTTTGTTTTATTTTTATTATATATATTATTTTATTTTTTTCAATGCGTATTTTTATGCCTGACGTGATCGCATCTAAAACACTTCTTCGTTTCATATGGGTAATCTCTGTACAAATGTATCTGTCTGCAACTGAAGCAATGTTTAGAAGGTAGACTACTTCTCTTTTGACTATCAAATTTTACGGCGGAAGTCATTTTGTTTTATTTTGTGGATTTTTCTGGTGTGGGACACTCTAGACTGTTTGAATCCTGATGAACGCTAATAAACCACTATTTACTGTAGTGTTAAATCTGGCTCATTTTCAATTTTGTTAAAGACTCTCCTAATTTCCTAATCCGTGTTTAACACCAATCGTTGTGCAAATATGAGACATATGAAGTTATTAGCACTTAATTCCGATAACTTGAAGTCATCACTGTGCTTATTTACTACCATTGCAAAAGTCGTGTAGTCCTCATCATCCTTTCTTGTAAACTTCATGCACTTCCACCTTTTGTGGAAGAGAGATGTTTTTGGACTAAATAATTTGGTCAACAATTGTATCGCTTCACACAAATTTTTGCTCGCTGGTCTTTTGAGGTACTGAAATTGGTTTCACTAATCTTGAAGATAGGATATTATCAAAAGACAGAATTACAATGTCTATTCATCCAAAATAATTACATTTTTATTGACAACTTTGTTACGATCATGAAAGATTAAAAGTTTGTGAAGAATAAGAGTACACCGCTTCTTTCAGTTGTCACCGCTTTGGTTTACGTGTGTGTAAATGGGATAGACATAAGATGTGTGTGTGTGTGTGTGTATTAACGTGCCTGTCTAATTGATATTTTAATGACCCAACAATATCGTAATAATTACACTGTATTGTTGCCACATCTGGGCTGGTGCATCATCTACTACTCTCTCCCTCCTTGACAAGGTACAAAAAAGAGTCGCCAACCTAATAGGTCCCTCACTGTCAACCAAGCTCAAGTCCCTGTCCCATCGCCGCAATGTAGCATCCTTGTGCTTGTTTTACAAATACTTCAATGGATTATGCTCCGATGAATTGGCTACTCCGGTGCCCCCTCGACGTAAATTCACTAGACCAACTCGACAATCAACTAAATCCTATTCATTCACTGTGGAGGTCCCCAGATGCCGGAGAGCTTTCTACTCAAATAGCTTCTTTCCTCGTGCTGCTGACCTCTGGAACTCCCTCCCTGACCCCTGTTTCCCCGACAGTACTGACATGCAGAAATTTAAAATTAATGTAAACAGACATCTCGCTGCGTAGATCCCAGTTTAGGTTGACCCCCCCAACCTTCTCCCCTTTTCTTTCTTCTCAGTAGCCCCTTACGTCTACAGTGGCGGCCTGCCTTGTTTGGGGTGAACTACGTTAAAAAGACAAATATTATTTTAGCCAAATTGTTATAAAACTCACATTAATTTGGTTGAGATAATGTTGTTTCAGTTGCAGTCAGCTTGAAGCTGACACGTTCAAGAGCATTTAGCTGGGTCATCGTTCAAGTTAATAAAACATTTAGCTGGGTCACCGTTCAAGTTAATAAAACATTTAGCTGGGTCACTGTTCAAGGTAATCAAACATTTAGCTGGGTCACCGTTCAAGGTAATCAAACATTTAGCTGGGTCACCGTTCAAGGTAATAAAACATTTAGCTGGGTCACCGTTCAAGGTAATCAAACATTTAGCTGGGTCACCGTTCAAGGTAATCAAACATTTAGCTGGGTCACCGTTCAAGGTAATAAAACATTTAGCTGGGTCACCGTTCAAGGTAATCAAACATTTAGCTGGGTCACCGTTCAAGGTAATCAAACATTTAGCTGGGTCACCGTTCAAGGTAATAAAACATTTAGCTGGGTCACTGTGGAAGAGGGGAATGTTTGGGGTTTGCAAAACAGACAAAAGTGCTGGACTTGAGAGACTTTCAGACCGAGAAAAGGGGCTAATACTAAACTAAGGCAGTTCGGCATTTCTTATGATTAATCTGCAAATCAACATTATCGACGTTATCGGATAAACTTGAAACCGGCAACAGATGCCGTGACCTTCTTTTTCTTCTGAACGGAAAACAAAGACAACACTTTTGCATAATTCTCTCTTTTTGATTTCTAGATCGGCATACGTAGACATTTAGTTTGTATCACGGTTGGATATTCACTTGCTGAGATCCTAAGCTATATAACATCTGAAATCAGTTTCTAAAAAGATTTGGTTAGAATTAAAAACATAATTATTATTTATCAAACACTAGCAGGGTTATGGAAGATGACGGTAGACTGATCAACTGGGTGTGCCGAGTTCTAATCCAGCTCGTTCCACAGAAACACTTTCACTTAGGATGTTGGCAATCTTCATATGGTCCCTCCCGTAAATACCCGAATGTATTTCTAGAAAGAATTCTAACTTGAAATATATCGGGGAAACCAAATGCCAACAAGCCGCGCGTGCATGGTCCCCCTCTGTATGTGACTCGATATGACGAGTTTAAATGCAATAAATTTGGGCAATTTGGGGTATTTTTGACTCCCCTTTGACGCCCTGGGGCGCAAACCAGAATTTTTCTGAGGTCAAGGATGCTCATTTTATATCCAGAACAATTGCCTCTACATTTTGGCCAAGTTTCAGAAAAATTGAATGGATGGATCACACCTTATGGGAGAAAAGGGTCATTTTTTGCCATTTTGGGGGCTTTTGACCACCTGGGGGTGCGAACCAGATTTTTTCCAAGGTCAGCGATACTTATTTTCGATTAGGAACAATCGCCTCCACATTTTGGCCAAGTTTAAGAGAAATTGAATAGATTGATGAAAAGTTATGGGGCAAAAAATGTCATTTTTTGCCATTTCGGGGCGTTTTGACCCCATGGGGGGCTAACCAAGTTATTTTTCAAAAATCAGAGAATGTCACTTTCTAACCTGACCAAAGTTACAACTTCATGCAAAATTTCAGAGAAGGTTGCAGAGAAAAATCCGGACGGACGAACATGCATCAAAACATAAGTCCCCCCTATTTTATAAATCGGGGGACCAACAATAGAATTATCTGATTCATACGAAATGAATGAAGGAATGTGCATTGCCAAGGCATAATATAAAAACCAAACCAATAATGAATAAGAAAGTGTCTAATCTCTTTATCAATAAACTTGCGTGCCCACTATCCGTGTGTCTATGTATGTGTGTGTGTTTCTCGTCTCTATGTAACTTACATATCATCTTTTTTTTTTACGATTAATCGATTATTTATTGAAATCAATAATGAAATAGCAAAATATACTAAAACGAACTAATCAAAAATTCTATTTGAAAAATAATTAAATCCACTACAATGCATTTCCGTTTCTTCATAAACAATGCAGTCATTATAACCTTTTGTAAGAGTTGAAAAAAAAGAACAATGAATTATATTGTAACCTTTCGAAATTTGAAAGGAATTTGGAAGCATTTTTTACCTCTTTCCTTCAGGTCAATTCTTATAACTTCCATCACGTTTACTTTGACCTTCCCATGTGAACTGAACCTGCTACCTCAACTGTTCTACATCTACTAACTCAAGAACTTTCATCCATTCTTTCAACACTGCCATACAATCAGTCTCCTCTTCTGAACATATCTCTCATACTGTCTAGATTTAATCTTCCTCTGAGGTCATCAGAACTAAGTCTGTCTCTAAGACTCACATTACACATCCATCATATTATCCTCACATCATTTCTCTCCATGCAACGCATGTCCCCAATCCTCAATTGCCAGGTTTCACTTCCAGATCTAACCTTAACATTGAAAGCAAAATCAATGTGCATTAAATCCTTTGTATATCGAATATATGTATTTATATTCTTATATTGATTGGTTTTGAAATTGAAATTACGTAAAGTAAAACAAAATTTGATAAATCATATTTAAAAAAATAATTTAATTATGGAATCTCCCATAATTCATTTCCGTTTCCTAAAAAACAAATCAGTCATTTTAATCGTTTCTTAATAGTTGAAAAAAAAATGAATGAATTACTTCGTAACCCTTCGAAACTTAAAAGAAATTGGAAAGCTTTTAAACTGTCGAATAGAAAGTTATTTCTGACTTTAAAATTCTTAGCAAATCCTCATGTATTAAAAGATTGAAACTTTTGGAAAGTTTTTACATCTAATCATTGTATAGAAAGCTATTAAACCAACGTGTATACCTTAATAACAGTTAGTTATGCTTTTATAACAATTTGGTTCAAGTAATGATTTAATGAACAAATGATACAGTAATAATTGAATCTAACTCTCAATATTCTATTTTAAAATAATAACTTGGCCAAAAAACAAACCGCATAGTTAAAAAACGAAAATTAGTCCCTCGCAATGCCGAATGAGTTAGTACGTAAATAGATAAATAAATAAATAAATAAATAAATAAGTAAGAACATAAGTCATTTGTGAGACTGACAACGTAAGGATGGACCAAAGTATTATCTGGGCCTTACTTCTCCATATTTATGAAGCATATCCGAAGTTATGCCATGGAAACGTTGATAACTTAAAAACTATTTATCTGATGAAACTGACATCTTGCATGGTGCTTGCTGTTATTGAAGAACAACAGATACATATATCAAATTTGAAAAACGAAGATGTTGAAATTCCGTCAAAATTTCAACCATGACAAAACTTTCCCAGATCAAGGTCAATAGTCAAAGTTATATAATATGCGAGACATCATTGGCTACAATATGGGCCAAGTAGCGAGTCTCTACGATATGAGACTTCATTGGCTACAATATGGGCCAAGTAGCGAGTCTCTACGATATGAGACATCATTGGCTACAATATGGGCTAAGTAGCGAGTCTCTACGATATGAGACTTCATTGACTACAATATGGGCAAAGTAGCGAGTCTCTACGATATGATACTTCATTGGCTACAATATGGGCCAAGTAGCGAGTCTCTACGATATGAGACTTCATTGGCTACAATATGGGCCAAGTAGCGAGTCTCTACGATATGAGACTTCATTGGCTACAATATGGGCCAAGTAGCGAGTCTCTACGATATGAGACTTCATTGGCTACAATATGGGCCAAGTAGCTAGTCTCTACGATATGAGACTTCATTGACTACAATATGGGCAAAGTAGCGAATCTCTACGATATGAGACTTCATTGGCTACAATATGGGCTAAGTAGCGAGTCTCTACGATAAACAGAACAAAAGTTGTAGTAAAAAGTGTGATTTTCAACTTTTCGGTTACCTTGACCATGACCTGGATCTTGACCTTTGATCTTGATATCCCAAAATGAAATCAGTTCTAAGTTAGAGCATGACCGATATTTTGACCAAGTTTGGTGACGATTGGTCAAGCGATGTTGACAGTCGGTTGTACAAAACCAAGCATAGGGACAAACTCGACTGTAAACATAACCTCCTTGGCGGAAGTAAATACATAGTTAAAAAGAGAAGAAAAAGCAAAACAGTATTGGAAGCCAAAAGAGTTCCGGGCAACGCCCATTAGGTACAATTAGTAAATAAATAAATAAATAAATAAATAAATGAGCCAATGCACTTGTCAAATAAGTAAGATCAACAATGAACTTCAAACTGATAATATGCAATAATTCTCTGCAGGATGTGTATTTAGCTAGTGTATATAATACGTTTTGTAAGTAAAAATAATCCCTTACCTGGTTTGAAACAAGTGACATGAATATTCAATTCAGGTATTTGGCGCCTGAATGCATATCGGATGATGGCAACATATGTGAGGAATGGCTGTAGAAATTATTGCTGGACATTTCATGTAAATTTATGCTAATACACCCACAGTCTGTGCATTAAATTCTATAGGGTCTGAACTGTATGTTGACTTATTTAAAATTAATCTCTCTCTATATATATATATAAAGTAAAGTACCACTTCTCTCTCTCTCTCTTTCTCTCTCTATCTCTCTCTCTCTTTCTCTCTATCTATCTATCTATCTATCTATCTATCTATCTATCTTTCTATCTATCTATCTATCTATCTATCTATCTATACCGATGGCTATGAGTATGTGTTCTGGGGACCGGCTCAGTGTTTTTGCACTTGTATACAGTGCTTTATGCCTTTACAAACAATATTTAGAGTACTTAAAATGATGTGTCCGCTTGGTTAGACATAAATAGATCTTAATTCTCTTCCTTCAACATGGTTGGTTTATTGGCCACAAAGTTCTAGATGTTCAGACGAAATTTAAAATGTTGACTTGGGTCTGAGGGTTTTGCATCGTGCAAACGGTAAAGCAATCATCCTCCACACTGATGATTCCCGGGAAGAGATGAAACACATGTCTATGTGGATAAGAATTTAATAATGTCTAAGCAAGCTGACACATCTAGAATGCTGTCATCAATAGTGTTCAATGACACATTAGACTGTAACTACGTATTACACATATGACATATATATATATATATATATATATATATATATATATATATATATAGTAAGCAATGAAAATATATATGGCAATCAAGCTACACAGGATATATATATTTTCATTGCTTACTACCTAGCTCTACTTACGTATCGAGCACTGTTGAAGTAAATACTGAAAACTGATACATAAAAAATTATATCCCCTTATAATATTTTATGTGGATACATGAAGTACTAATATATATATATATATATATATATATATATATATATATATATATATATATATATATATATATATATAGTACTTAAAAGATTTAGATATTTTTAGTAGGCCATAACAACAGTTTCCCGCTCTCAACGATCCTAAGATGGCCCAAGGCATGGATTAAATTTGTGTTTGTTTTTGAATAAAAAAGAAGAAGAATTCTGAATTCGAGTCCTCGGTCATCTGAGAATCACCAAAAGTATGAAACCGTCTTTATAGTCTACTAAAAATAAACGTAATTCTTTTAAGTACTGTAAAGCTCTGTCTGAGAAGGCATAAAGCACTTTATACAAGTGCAAATCAAAAACACTGAGCCGGTCCTCAGAACACATACGCATAACTATTGGTATATATATATATATATATATATATATATATATATATATATATATATATATATATATATTAAGTGACCTCAATTAAGGCAACACCACATTGTGTATTGTCAGTTGTTGAAACTCTTATTCCAGGTACTTAATCTCCCTCATGATCTGCCAAGCAAAGACTTGCTTGGTAGTGAAACACGTGTAGGAAAAAACTCTTTAATTTGAGTATATATGATAAATAAATAATCTTTGAAAGAAAAAGTCTTTTGTGATGATGATTGGTCTCCTGAACGGAATGCTTTGGTAAGTCTTCAAAAAATCACATATAAATGCCCTGTACTTTGTAATCGAGTATCATCGAGCTTATTTTTATTGGCCTAATCCCGGTCTTCACAGAATAAACTATCTTCTAAGTGAAAAATCTAAATCTATATATATATATATATATATATATATATATATAAAAATATAAATATATATATATATGTATATATATATATATATATATATATATATACAATATTACAAGAAATATTATTAAATTCTTATCAACATACACATGTTTTTCATCTTTTCCCGGGAATCATCAGTGTGGAGGATGATTGCGCTACCATTCGCACGATTCAAAACCTTCAGACCTAAGTCAACATTTTAACTTTTGTCTGAACGTCTAGGACCCTGTGGCCAATTTACTGACAACATTGAAGCAAGAGAATCAAAATCTATTTATGTCTAAGCAAGCAGACACATCTACAAGTCTGTCATGAACAGTGTTCAATTTCACGTTAGGCCGGAAATTAGCATTACGCATTTAAATTTGACAACCTAATAATAATTCTTTTAAAGTGACCGTCTTAGCATTAAATGGTCTATGAACAATATTACAATAAATATTATTAAATTCTTATCCACATACACATATGTTTCATCCTTTTCTAGGAATCATCAGTGTGGATGATGATTGCCACCTCCGGTCACACGATTTCAAACTCTCAGACTTTTGTTTGAATGTCTAGAACCCAGCGTCTAATAAACAAGCAACTTTGAAGGAAGAGAATTAAGATCTATTCATGTCCAAGCAAGCGGACATATATAGAATGCTGTCATCAATAGTGTTCAATGCCACGTTAGGCCGGAACTTAGCATTACGCATATAACAATTTCGAAATATACAAAATTATGACATATTGATCATTGAGTATACAAGTTCCAAACATTCAACATAAACACAGGTTTACTGTACGATCAATTCTGAGACCTTTTTTTAATTATTAAGTCTCTGAATCAGCACACATTAGAAGGAAAGTCATCAAACATTTCGCAAATAGTCCAGTCAGACAGCAGAGTCACCAACGGAACATAGACACCTCAGACACAAGTCCACAACAATATTAAAACAACAAAATTAAACAATATTTTTCATTATTTTTTAACATGGCTGGCTAAAAAAAAGGAGATGTCAATTCATATATATATATATATATATATATATATATATTTATTTTATATGTACATAAAAGTACTCCATAGACACGTGTTTCTGGCTCACAGCCGTCATCAGCATGGCTAACTTGGACAAGGATCGAACCTTCGATATTGATGTCTGGGGTTTTACCTCCGAACTTGCCCGGAAATATGTACGATTTTTATCACATAAATATTTAATGCATTTTATGTAATTGTTTTTATTGGTGATTGTAGCGTTTGTTGGTTTACGCTTACTACTATTTCCATTTTTTCACTTCCTACGTGATAAAGATGTAGAAGATTGCATTATAAGTCGCTCTGAACTTTATTTGTCGTTAATATATATAGTTTTATTAATTTTAATCCATCGGCGTTTGTTTCTCGCTCACAGCCGTCATCAGCATGGCTAACTTTATATATATATATATATATATATATATATACATATATATATATATATATATATATATATATATAGAGAGAGAGAGATATATATATACATATATATATATATATATATATATATATATATATATATATATATATATAAACATTTAATGAATCAAAGCATTACTTTTACTGTCCATTATGGCATACGATCGTTTCCAAAACAGTTTGGAGATATTCTATTTTATTTTATTTTATAATTTTATAAAGTTGGTCTAAAATGTATCTTCATCAGCGCCAATAGCAACACGTCTTACAGAAAATCAAAACAACTTAGTTCTAGAGAAACAGAGAGCGCTGGTGATCAAGATCTCGCTGATTCTCTCTCTGAAGACCTGTCGCATATGGGGCACTGGAGAAAAGTGAGTAAAATGGTGGTATTAATAACATGCAGAAGCTAGAGAGGATTTGGTTAAAGGTGATGCATAAATGCGCATGTTGAAATGTAACTCTAAAACTATAGCCTATAGTAGATTATGTTCCAGTCTCTGTCTCTGCCCGAATAATGTACCCGAGATAATAAAAGAAAGACCTATATATTTTGGGTACAGACGTCTTGGCATTAATTATTGGTAATTACCAACAATCAAAGATCTTTAAAAGAATCATCACCAGTTCTGCCCAGAAGAACAGAACTGACGATTCAGCCAAGTAGGTCGTTTCTTAATCTATTCATCTCATCAGACACTCATCATCATTATTGCCAGAAGTTAGACGATATGCAACAGTAGGACTGATAAAAATGCTCAATACCTTTCAGATAGAGTCAGATATAAAAATATTTTGGTGCTATTTTCCAGTATATTTTCCGCTAGGACTCAATACATAGTCGGACATATAAATGATACAGAAGTGGGTACGCCAATTCAATTGTGCTTCTAACCATTAAACAGGAACTACAATTGCATGTTATATATATATATATATATATATATATATATATATATATATATATATATAGCATGTATCATAAGTTAATTGACAAAAACATATGGCGTAAACGGGAAAAATTAACACCATCCAACATAAGTCTGACTGGTGACCTATTTTGAACCTTTGATATCAAAGAGGGGCTGACACATCTTTTTGTAATGACTAATCGAATTTTATCTTGAATCCAGGTATTCCCAATCGACATGATAATGTATAGTATTTAAATAAAATAATAAATAGTTTATATATATATATATATATATATATACATTAATATATGTATATATACATATATATATACATATATATATATATATATATATATATATATATATATATATATATATATATATATTAATGTATATATATATATAACCCCTAATTTAGCACTACTGTTTCACTTAAGTTTTTTCCTTGGATTTGTTTGCGCGAATATCTCACCAATAACACCATTCGCTTTTTCCATGGCCCAGGAAGTTATCAATAATGGCCAGCTTTTCTCACATCAATTCTATTTAAGTGCGCTTAGATTTACTTCATTTTGAACACTTTCTCCACACTGCCCCTACGAAAAAAAATTAAAAAAATTTTTTTCGTCTTCTCCAAAATCTCCTCTTCATTGGACACCTTTTCAACGGACAATTACCACCTGGACAAACCACATATCTTTTTTACTGAACTTTTCTTTCACTACATTTTTAATAATATTTTTCAAATATTTGAACTTTGGCCTTTTCTACAGCCAACTTATCTATCTGTATTTCTCCTCTGATGATAAGATCTCGATCTTTGAAAAGCCTTGGCTTAAAGAAAGAATAATAAACACTAGTTTTTTACAGAATACACCTTGCATTGAACAATCGAAATTTGAAATAAATTTGGACATTCGTTACATGTTTATCACTCTTATTTCTTCTATCTCTCTCTCTCTCTCTCTCTCTATATATATATATATATATATATATATTTATATATATATATATATATATATATATATATATATATATATATATATATATATAATGAAGAGATAGTCACATTTTGAAAACATTCTGCTCTATCTAGGATATTGAACACTGACTTCCTGTTAACACAGAGTACCTTTTCTGGTATACAATAGTATAACTAAATACGGTGAAAAACTTTCTCCTGGGCAACGCAACATTTAAAAACACCTGCTGCATGTAGGATTGCTCTATCTAGTATATTAAGGGCTCCCGGGCAACACCGAGACAACAAACCTGCTCTATCTATGATATTGAGCACTTTGGATAAACTTATCCCGCTTACCAAATATAATACTGAATTATTACTATTATGGTTTCCGAGCAACACTGAGTTTACAAAAGACAGAGAAGGTCTTTCTCTCAGGCAACGCTGCATTTAAACATACCTCTTCTATCTAGGATGTTGAGCACTTTTGGATTACTATATACCACTTACAAAATGTAAAACTGTAATCTTACGTGTATTGCACCTGTTTAGAGCACTACTGAAACCACTTGAAATAAAATTCAGGATGCCTCCAGAGCACTATTAAACCACCATTTTTTACAGTTTCTTGTCCCCTCCCACCTAGTTCAAGAGAAGCTTAAGAAACAGAGAAAAAAATGTTGCGCGGAAGGAATACATTGAAATTTCAGTGTTTTTCTTTCCAAATTTCAACTGAAAAAATCGCCCCCCCCCCCCAACGAAATTTGCTCCATAGCCATCTTAGCATCTTTTCTATTTAATGAGGAACTGTAGAGTGTGGAGTGATTCCTGGCCCCTATCTCTTCTGTTTAACAAGGTAATACAGAGTGATTACTTGCCTAATCCATCCTGTTTAATTAGGCACTGTGGAGTGATTTCTTGCCTCCATATTTTCTGTTAAACAAAGCACTGGTGTAATTCCTGAACACAACTCTTCTGTTCAACTAGGCACTGTGGTGTGAACACTGTCCCCTACTCTTCTTTTAACTAGACACTGTGATATGATTTCTGGCTCCCACCTTTGTTTAACTAGGCATATTGGTGTGTGGAGTGATTCCTAGCCTATATTACTTCTGTTTAACAAGGTACTATGGAGTTATTTCTGGTCCTCATATCTTCTGTTTAAGTAGGCACTGTGGAGTAATTCCTGCTCCCAACCTTTTCTGTTTAACTAGGAACAGTGGCATGATTTCTTGGCACCATTTGTGAAACTATGCAATGTGGAGAGATTCCTGGTCTTACTGTCTTCTGTTAGACGAAGAACTGTACTGTGTGGAGTGATTCCTGGCCCCTATCTCCTCTGTTTAACAAGATACTATGACGTGATTCCTGGCCTTTATCTCTTCTGTTTATTTAGGCACTGTAAAGTAATTCTGAGCCCCAACCGTTTTTGTTTAACAAGGCACTGTGGAGTTATTTCTTTCCCCCATCTTGTCTGTTTAAGTAGGCACTATGGTATGATTCCTGGCTCCACCTCTTCTGTTTTACTAGGCACTGTGGAGTGCTTCCTGTCCCCCACCTCTTTAATTTAACTAGGCACTGTAGAGTTATTCCTGGCACCCATCTCTTGTTTTAACTAGGTACTGTAGAGTGATTCCACGCCTACATCTCTTCTGTTTAACTCGGTACTTTAGAGTTATACAATGACCCATATCTCTTCTGTTTAACTAGACACAATGAAGTAATTTTTACGTCCCACCTCTCTTGCCTTTAACTAGGAACTGTGGTGTGATTCCTAGCCTCCATTTGTTCTGTTTAACTAGAGACTGTGGTGTGATTCCTGGCCCAAATCTCTTCTATTTAACTAGGCACTGTGGAGTGATTCCTATCCCCCTGTCTCTTGTTTAACAAGGCACTGTGGAGTGATTTCTGATTCCTACTCTTCTGTTCAACTAGGCGCCATGGTGTAATTTCTGGCCCTCATCTCTTCTGTTTAATAAGACACTGTAAAGTTATACCTGGCCCCCATCTCTTTTGCTTAACTTGGCATTGTTGGTGATTCCTGGCCCCTATCTACTATGTTTAACTAGAAATTGAATGGTTTCTCCTTACCCCTATCTCTTCTTTTTAACTAGGCACTGTGGAGTGATTCCTGTACCCCATCTGTTCTAGTAAACCCGGCACTGTGTAGTGATTCTTGCCTCCCACCTCTGCCGTTTTGCTGTGGTGTGATTCATAGCTGCCATCTCTTCTATTTAACTAAGCACTGTGGAGTGATTACTGGCGCCATCTCTTCTGCTTAACTGGAAACTGTGGAGTTATTCCTGGTCCCTATCTCTTCTTTTTAACGAGGCACTGTTAAGTGATTCCATTTCTTCTATTTTTCAAGGCACTGTGAAGTGATTCCTTGACCCCCCATCTTTTCTGTTAAAATATGGACTGTAGAGTGATTCATGCCTCATTTCTTCTATTTAACTTGACACTGTGGAGTGATTTAGTGGCCCCTATCTCTTATGTAACTGTGTTTTTTTTATTGGCCTTATATCTTGTTTAACTAGGCCATGTTGAGTGATTACTGATCTCTATATCTACTGTTTAACTAGTAACTGTGGAGTGATTCCTGTCCCCTATATCTTCTATTTAACTAGGTACTGTGGTGTTATTCTTAGCTACAATTTTGTCTGTTTAACTAAGCACCGTAGAGTGATTTCTGGCACCTACCTCTTCCATTTAACGAGGCACTGTGGTGTTATTCTTGGCTACTATTTTTTCTATTTAACTAGGCACTGTGGAGTGATTCCTGGCCCCCACCTCTTCCATTTAACGAGGCACTGTGGTGTTATTCTCGGCTACTATTTTTTCTGTTTAACTAGGCACCGTGGAGTGATTCCTGGTCCCTCACCTCTTTCATTTAACTAGGCACTGTGGTGTTATTTTTGGCTACTATTTTTTCTGTTTAACTAGGCACCGTTGAATGATTCCTGCCCCCACCTCTTCCATTTAACTAGGCACTGTGGTGTTATTCTTGGCTACTATTTTTTCTGTTTAACTAGGCACCGTTGAATGATTCCTGCCCCCACCTCTTCCATTTAACTAGGCACTGTGGTGTTATTCTTGGCTACCATTTTTTTCTGTTTTACTAGGCATTGTGGTGTTATTCTTGGGTACCATTTTTTTACTGTTTAACTAGGGACTGTAGTGTTATTCTTGGCTACCATTTTTTCTGTTTAACTAGGCACCGTGGAGTAATTCCTGGCCCTTGATTTATTTCTGTTTTACTATGCCTTACACATGTTTTGCGAGGGCTTATACTTTTACGTTGCTCACAAATTCAATTTTCTAGAAATTCTTTTGTTTTTCTATATAAGATTTCTTCTGAGTTTACATCAACTATGTCTGTGGTGCCATGTTACACTACTAGCTCCCCAGTCTTTCTGTGGATGCAGAGGAATGACATGGCTATGATTCTGTGGATGTAAGGTGTGCACATAAATGACACAGTAAGTTTTGACACCTTGCTATTAGGGCTGAAGAACAACCGACAACATTGTATTTTAGATGGTTAAAGTTAACAACAAACCGGTATTAGTTCCATATAGGAGCTTAACGATGTAACATACAGTGGTTATCTCATTTGTCCTTGCTTTTAAAACTTAAAAAAATTTTTTTGTGAATTATTACTAATTAATTTTATGGCCGATGATTGCAAACTGAATTAATGCGTCATGAAATCGGTTCATTCTTTTTGAATAAATCTGTATCTTATTTTCATGGGTAAAAATTAGTGAGAACAACACCCTTGCCACTTTTATTTTTATTTTAACTTAGTTCACCCCCAACAAGGCAAGTTGCCACTGTAGACGTAAGGGGCTACTGAGAATTAGGGTGAAAGTTTAGGGAGTCATCCTAGATTGGGAGCTCTGCGGCAAGATGATTGTTCACATTAGTTTTAAATTTCTGTATGTCGGTAGAGTCGGGGAAACAGGCAGCAGGGAGAGAGTTCCAAAGACCAGCAGCTCGAGGAAAGAAGCTATTGGAGTAGAAGGCTCTTCGGTATCTGGGGACCTCCACAGTGAATGGATAGGATTTAGCTGATTATTGGGTTGGTCGAGTGTATTTACGTCGAGGGGGCACAAGAGCAGCAAGTTCATCGGAGCACATTCCATTGAAGTACTTGTAAAACAAGCACAAGGATGCAACAATGCGGCGATGGGACTGGGGCTGGAGCTTGGTGGATAGTGAGGGACCTCTTAGATTAGAGACTCTTTTTTTAACCTTGTCTAAGAGGGAGAGACTAGTAGATGGTGCACCAGTCCAGATGTGGCAACAATACTCCATGCATGGGCGGATGCTGGCTTTGTAGAGATATAGGATACTGTCACGTGTGAGAAATTTTCTAGCACGGTAGAGGAAGCCCACTTCTTTGCAGCAGCTTTGGCAATGTCTTCAATGTATTTGTTCCAATTCATGTTACCTGTGAATGTTAGACCGAAGAGTTTGAACGTTGAACTCTCAGGTAGGGTGTTATTTGCCATGGCAAATAAGGTTTGTTTTTACTTTTACTAAAAAAACAATAGTCAGAGCTAACAATTTTGTGCAACAAAACTTTACGATAAGCTGTTGTCTATTAAGATAATTGACTTTTCTTTTACAACCATCATAGCGAAGCCAATGCGTATATGCATATTTGCAGAAGACCGAAGAGCAGATCTGCCTAAAATGCTATCACTGATACCTGGTGTTCTGTGATGGCTAATGTTGTAGTTTATGGCGTCATTCTGCAGATGAATCGTGCCAAAATTATTATGGATGTGCAACATATGCAATTAATCGTTTTTCTGTTGTCGTTCAGCATTGTGAATCATTTTGAAAGAAAGCCAAATTCTTCAATCCCTGTAGAATACCGAAGAGAGAGAAAAAGACAAAATCCAACCGACCTTGACTACTTGAATAGTAGATGCTTTTTTTTATATATTTGGCAAAAAAGTTGGTGGCAATTCGCAAATAAGACCTGAAAAAAAATACAGAAATTCTGGGTATCAACTAACAATTGTTTGCGTTATGGTTTACCGTAGTTGTACTTCAAATGTTCATGTGCATTGAGTGACTAGCAAATGTAACTGAGTATAAATAAAGGGTGACCCTCCAAGGATTCCTTGTCCCTAAAGGTGCCACACCACAAAGAAAATCTGGCCCTGCGCACACTTTTTGTCATATATTTTTCATTAATTCATCAATCAGCCTCATTATATCCTTAAGTTCAACCCTTCCTCACAGTGATATTGGTGGTTGAAAGGTGGTAATGTTAGAGCTATGCCGTCTAGAACTCCGCTTCTTGGTAGGGCCACCCATGACTAACAGGTTTGGCACCAAGCAGTATTATGGCCAGAACCCGGTTAACAGAAATCTGGTGAAAATCCAGGAGGAGCCGGCATCGGGATCCGTCGTCCTCCGGTCTTCTCTGCCTCTTAATGGTGCCAGCAAGGACATGTCAAGTGCGGTACCGCAAATTAATGGAGCGAGAGTGGCAACGTTACTTCTGCACCATTCTGGATATTTAGGTGACGGATGAAAATAAAATACTCTGAAGTCCTTCTTCGTTGGTTGCAGATATTCGCTAGCATGCAATATTGTAGGTTTTTACCTCGACACTGGGAGCATCAAGGCTCAGCAATATCATGCGAAGTTGGGGAAGGTTTAGCGCAGAACACTGGGCCACCCATGACAGAAGGTTTTGTATCAAGTGGTATTAGGGTCGCAATACGGCTGATAGGATTCTGATACAAATCCAGGGGGACTCTCATCAGGATCCGCCATCCTCTCGAAGTCTCTGTCTCTGTGTGTGGCAAGCAAAGACATATCAGGCATGACACCACAAATTAATGGAGTGAGAGTGGCAACGTTTATTCTGCGCTATTTCTTTTGTGTGTTCTGGGCTAAACCTTTCTTGGCTTCGCATACAACTGTTGAACCTTTCTGTTCTCAGTGGCGATGTAAAAATCTGCAATCTTGCAGGTTAACAAATGAGGTAGCTGCGACCAATGAGGAGGACTTCATGCAGACCCGACAATCCTGAGGCACGGTCTTTGTGAGCTCTATGCAGAAGGTTGACTCGCCTAACAACAACAAAAAAAAATCCCCTTCACTATGCAAAACATGCCGGTAGTGAACACAACTAGATCTCAAATGGAGCTCCGTCAAAGAATATACTACTTCAAACATTACTGTAAGACAGGTTCATTCAAGAAAGTGAAGGACAAGTTCGTACATCAGTTTGAATATGAAAAAAAACCCTTCACGACGAGCATTCAGGACTGAATGGACCACTTTGAGAACTATAGGACAGTGAAGAACCAAAGATAATCATCCAAGCTATTCAAGAGGCCCCAAGAAGTATTTAGCTGAGCTGATCAATAGTGTGAGAGTTAGTTCAGCAGAGCATGTTCAAGAATATGCTGCAGACCCTATACCCGTCCATATTGTAAAGTTCTGGTAACAGCAAGATGGAGCAAGCGCTTGCATCTGAAACCTGTCCCAGGATTGGCTGAGAGATACCTTTAAAGGCCGTGGAATCAATTTCAAGACTCATTTTGAGTGGACACCTCACAGCTTAAACTAAATCCCCTCTCAGACGTCTTTTTCTGCAACTACCCTAAAGACAGAGCTATGCATGGAGACCCAGGACCATCACAGAACTGAAGGAATCCATCAAGAAGGCCAGCGCCATACTTTGCTCGGTTTAGGTATATTTGTGTTGTACCTAAAAAAATGCACAAATCAAAATGGAGAAAAAAAGACTCCAAATACGCTCATCATTTGGTACGATGTTTTAAAAACAATAAAACAGTTTTCATCAAAGTTTCAATTAATTCTTGCAGAACATAAAGAAATGAGGTCCATCGAAATTTGGGGCCTGAATTTTGTGGGTCACCTCACATAATACTTTCTTCCCAAGTAATTGGACAAGAAAAGAGGGTGGATGAAGTAAAAATTCAATTTGAATAATTATTTGTAATAAAAGCAATAACAGGTTAGGAATATCAATGGCATGTCCTATGGGACCGGTAGTTACTGTGGAATTTCATATTTTGAAAAACAAGCTAGCTGTGGCAAATGTAAGAATTAAGAAAAGATGTTTATCAATAATCAAGAAGATGGTCGTGTGAGAGAAATTCTATGTTCATATTCTTTCCTTCTGTGTTTGAAGAAGCTAAAATAATTATAATAAATATAAGGAAATATTGAAAAATTAGGTTTAACTACTATTTATTCAATTACATATATAATAATTGTAAAATGAAGTTTCTCTAATCATGGTCAGGCTTTTACGGCATATCAACCCTTTTAACTAAGAGCACTGTCCGATGTATGCCAGATCTTACTGCTGAAACAGAAATGTTAATCTCAGCTCCATTACCGATTCTTTTAACCGTATACAGATCCACTGGCTTTACTTTATATATACGACGAGTAGTAGTAGTTATAATAATAATAATAATAATAATAATAATAATAATAATAATAATAATAATAATAATAATAATAATAATAATAATAATAATAATTATAGATGTCATAATGATCGACAAGAAGGAAAATCCTGCCAAATCGTAGACCACAGAGTGAAGATCAAGGAGACGGAAAAACGACACAAATGCACGAAACTTGTCATAGAACTTAAGGAATATGGAGCATGAAGAAAGTCAATATAATACCAATAATTGTAGGAGCACTAGGAACAGTCCTCACAAAACTGGAGAAAAGACTGGGAGAAATTGGAATCAACGAGATCACTGAGACCATACAAAAAACGGAAATGATCAAAACAGCTGCAATCTGAAGGAAAATCCTCGAGAGCGGAAACCAACCTGCATAAGCTATGAATGGTAACCAGTCACATGGAAGTTACAACAGGAAGAAAACAAAACCATAAGAAGAAAACAAAACCATAAGAAGAAAACAAAACCATATGAAGAACACTACCACATAAACCAAAGAACATAAACTGCAAGAAACATCATAAGCTGCCCCCCCCCCCCAAATAAAATGGCACCGACCTCGTAGAGGGTCAAGAGGGATGGGAAGATCGAGGAGGGACAGCTCTAACCAGACCTCCACTGGAAGAGTGCGGAGAGTGCTGGGATGTTGGGGAGGCTCATTGCCACCCAAATCCCAGTGGAAACCAATATTCGTTGCCAGCAAGAAATCAATGGTAGGCAACTGTTGCAATACCACAATGTCATTTGCGGTGGTGATCGAAAAGAAGTGGAGAGTACTGGAACTCTGGGGGTGCTTATTGTCACTCAGACTCCAGGGAACACTGCTGGTTGCTGTTGGTGAGAAATAACTGATGATGACTTGTGTGATGATTCCTAGCGAGCAGAAATAATAATAATAATAATAATAATAATAATAATAATAATAATAATAATAATAATAATAATAATAATAAAAAATAATTATAATAATAATAATAATAATAATAATAATAATAATTAAAAAAAAAAAAAAAAAAAAATAATAATAATAATAATAATAATAATAATAATAATAATAATAATAAGCTTAGACACCCTTTCCCTCCTACTCACCAAAAAATGCGCCAGGACTAGCATCAGTTAGTGCCGCAGAAAATGATTGTGCAGGGTTAGGGAAAAATGGAAAGACCGAGGAGGGATAGCACCATCCAGATCTCGACTGTACGGTCACAGATAGTACTGGAATCCTCAAGGAACTTATTTTCACTAAAATTTCAGAGAAAGCCATCGACTGTTATCAGCGACAACTCAACGGCCAACTCAGTAACACTAGTAATCGAGAGAAGCCGAAAGTTTTGGAAATCTGAGAAAACTTGTTTGTCACTCAAACACCAGGGAACACTAGTGTTCCGCCATGACGTCCAAATGAAGGTATAGTTTTTTGTTTATACTGTTAGAAGCAACAACGACCAAACAGGCTAATATACACACATCCCCATGCTTTCTTGGCCTTTTGGCTAAGATCAAAGTGTAGTATCTGTTCGGATGGATACTGCACCCTATAGACTGGTATTGTCTTGGCCTTCGGGCCTTGATTTACGCCGGTCTATGGGTCTGTCCTGTGCAGTTCTAGGAGGTCCACCCTTCCAGGCTTTGCCTCCCCTCTTTGGGGAGGAGTAAGTTTATTTCTTACTGCCTGAGGCGCCCCTACCGGGGAATGTCGACGGGGCTGCCTAGGCAATTTTTAAACCCCACTTTCCCGACCCGACCTTGGGTCACATCTTACTTGTGGGAGTAAGATAAAAACTGGCCTTGTGCCTAACTCCTGGAGAGGAGTAAATCAATACTCTATTTACACACACTGTAATCCACAAACCAGCAAGGCGATAACCGAAATTAACACGTGTACTCAATTTCTCCTTACAGAAAAAAAACATTCTGTCATCTAGAAAATTCTGGAACTTTTTTAACTTTTTTTTTTTCTTTGCCATACATCTAAAATTATTTTTACTTGTATTCACTCCAAACAGGGCATATATGAGACTTAAGGAGTACTGTGATTAGGGGCACGATTTATAGGAAGCATCGCAAGTGGAGAGTTGTGCACAAAGATATTTGTTCACATTACATTTAAAAGGGAGTATGGAAAGAAATTTTAAAGGCAAGCCGAACGAGGAATGAAGTTATTGATGCTAGTCAGGAGGTATTCAAATTGAGGGAGTACAAGTACTGTAAGTTCGTAACAAGTAAATTTCATGGAAATACTTGTAAAACAAGCACAGGGATACAACAGTGCAGCGATGGGACAGGGTCTTGAGCTTGGTAGACAGTGCGGGACCTATAAGTTTAGAGATTCTTTTTTGCACTCTTTTCCAGAGGGGGAGACTAGTGGTTATTTTCGTTGCCACATAAATTGTCTATACTAAAGTAATATATTTTTGTGGATTTCAAATCGAATATAAAATATACCGGATATATTATTTAAGACGTGAATAGGCGTTACCAAAACAAAGCAAAATACAACGTGCATCTACAGTAATCTACGTATATTGTATCATTTTTATTACTTGTATTTGAACATGATCTTTAAATGGTAATTCTTGTTCTGCTTGACTTATATGTCGATATAAGTATTGAAGCTAATCTTCACATAAACTATAAGACTATCTCTTATAATAAACTGTAAAGAATAAGATTGCTAAAAAAAGGAAAAGAAGGCTCTTCTGTAAACAACAATTGATATAAATTTATTTATATCGCGTACACAGTCGAGCTGTATATCTTCAGTGAAGATAGCTGTGCTCAGTGTGTAGTCGACGGGTGGCAAAAGAGAGCGTCTACATCTTTTCTTTTGTAGCTGCCTGAAAGCATTCTGACTGTTCTGCCAACCGATAAAAGTTTCCAATGGAGTCCTTAGAAGGTCCGGTCGAAATTACTACGCCCTGTAGTCTTATTGATCATCGTGTGACCAAACAACCTCACTAGGGCTGCTCTCCGCAAGAGGAAACAGATCTCAATGTTTATGACTTCTACCTAAATTGACTGTAAATGATATCATCTGAACAGTCGACACGACCGACATAATAGTTTTTTATGATCTTACATATCAGAATTTTTTGAGATGAGGATTGATAATTTGTATGATTTGGATTATTCGAACTACTGGTCTCACTTTGGATGTTATTCTCGTAACGTTTTGGCCGATGTATAGTCCAACCTTCTTCAGGCGTGTTTTGTTGGACTCGAATACAATCATGAATAACTTAAGACTTCTATCCGGTCATGACTGACGGAACGAGACCAAGATACACTAGACCAACCCGACACTCAGCTAAGTCCCATCCATTCACTGTGGAGGTCCCCAGATACTGGAGAGCCTTCTACTCCAATAGCTTCTTTCTTCATGTTGACGGTCTTTGGAACTCCCTCCCTGCTCCCCGTTTGTCCGACTGTAGTGATATGCAGAAATTTAAAACTAATGTAAACAGACATCTAGCTGCACAGGTCACAAGTTAGGATGACCCCCAAAAACTTACACCCTAATTCTCAGTAGCTCCTTACGTCTACAGTGGCGGCTTGCCTTGTTTGGGGGGGGGAACTATGATAAAAAAATAAAAAGATATGTCTGTCAATTAAATAAAGGGTTCCATTCGAAATTTCGCACAGATTCGTGTATTCTACATAAAGATTCCATAGTTCGACACCTGAAGAAGGTCGAAGGTTATATTGTCCGAAACGTTGTCAAAATAACATCGAAGATGAAAACAGTTGTCCGGATAATCTAAATCTTACAAACTTCTGGTCGCTGCACATATAACTCTTGTTGACACTTTGTCTCGCTTCTCTCGAGCAGAAATTAAGTCCTTAAGCGGATAATTAATAAATTACTGTTGCTCAACGTTACCACAACGAATAGTAGAAATGAGGCCATGTGTGCTGAGCTGGTCATTTCTTGCAATTAAAACCAAAAGCAAATATTGTAGGTAAATAAAGCTGTCGGCGACTTTGGGAAATTAATTGTCAAGAAAATGACCAAAGTTTTAATGAGAAAAAGTTTTGTATTGTCGAGGTTTTTGCCATTTTCGCATTTTTATATAACGTCCAATTTCTGATATTTCGTCTTCCTGGTTGTAGACAAATCTATATCCATGTAAAGTGAGGAATGCGCACTTGTTTATATATTTGCATGTACATGATTCACTTCTAAACTAATTAATCGATCTTTATGAATTTTGAAACACGGCTGTTTGTTGTAAGGGGTGGTAATGTGAGCTATATTTAGTTTAATTTAGTAAAAAGTAGGTGGAAGCCCTTTGTGAAAATTCTGATACCTTCGATTTTTGTGACATTTTAACAATAGGTATTAGACATCATATTTTCATTGAATTTGATCCATAGTCATTAGACACAAACTCAGCAAAGTTCACTGAATTTAAATTATTTCTTAATACCCTTAAGCTTAAGCCTTAAATTTTTGTTATTTTCTAGAATCAAAATCATTGTCCCAGATAAAAAAAAAATATTATAGAAATCGTTCCAGGCAAGGCATGAAGCCACTTGATGTCAGTAGCTAACAAGAACGAAAGATGATTATTTCAAAGGCAGGAGACGCCTATTAGTCTTAGTCTTGAAAAGACCAAGGCTATAGGTACGAGGAAGACAGTCAGCAGGAAGAGAGTTCCACAAGCCTGAACTTCTTGGAAAGGAGTTACTGGAATAGGAAGCTGTATTACAATTGATGGAGACCACTAGACTAACGAGTCAAACGAGCTGGAACAAAGGAAGCAGGAAATAGATAAGACAATTCTGAAGAATACCTGCTATAATAGTATTTATAGAAAAGACTGAGAATAGCAACATCACGTCTGTGAAAAAGGGTGCAGATAAGAATCAAATTATAGATAAGTTTCTGCACCTTATCAAGTTCCCTCAAATGGGACAGAGATTCACAAGCCCAAATATGATAACGATACTCCACATATGGTTTGATAGTAGATTTGTAGAGATAGAGAATAGCCTCAGGTGTGAGAAAGTGTTTGGAGTGATGGAGAGAACTTACTTTATGAGAAGCAGAAAGAGCAATGGATCTAATGTATGAACTTCAAGAAAGATTTGAAAAAGAAAGACCAAGAAGTTTCAGAGTCAATTTCTCCTTAAGAGCAAAGCCATCCATGAGAATCTCAGGAAGAAAAAGGACACGCCTACGATTGAAAGACACGAGCTGAGTCTTAACATGATTAAACAAAACCATTTCGTACCCCAATCCACACCTGAATTCTGGTCAACTTCTAGATCAGCTGCATATTTCGACTGATTTGAGGTGGATGGGCGAGAAGCAACACCAGAATAGAGAGTGGTATCATGAGCATAGATGTTAATTTTCTGAATATCATCATCATACTATCCTCCAAGGCATTGCCTCCTCCTTAGAGGAGGGCTAATATATTATATCTTCGCTTGTCATTATATCATCCTCCTAGGCATTATCTCCTTCCCTTTGAGGGGTATATGTTCTGTGGTAATGATACCATCATCCGAGTGATTATCTTCTCTTTCTTGGGTGGATGGGTAGCGACATACTAGCACAAATATGGGACCTCTGGTTGCATTTTTGTTGCTAGCGATCAAAGTTATCATCAGCATAGATGTTAATTTTCTGAACAATATTCTCTGGAAGATCATTTATATATAGAAAAAACAGTGTTGGGCCTAGAATAAAGCCCTGAGGAACACCAGAATTTATAGGAAAAAGAGAATGAGGAGACATCGTCCAGAATTACTCACAAGCTTCGGCCAGAAAAAAAACCTAATAATGACAAGAACCTTACTACTTATACCATAACCCTGAAGTCTATGTAGAAGACCAGAATGCCACACTCCATCGAATGCCTTCGAAATGTCATGCATAATGGCCCTACTCTCTCACGAATTATCCACAAAACGACAGATATGCCCAGTTACAACAATTAAAAAATCAGCAATTGAACGAAAACCATGAAAGGCATACTGAACATCACTAAAGAGGCCCATAGTTTCCAGAGAATGAACACACTTGCCGTTGACTAAACTTTCTGTTGTGGACTGATCCGGATTCACCCACAGTGACAGGATTGATTCGTTAGGTCACTATGAAGTCGATACCTTTTCCCTTACCAAGGAGAATCCCTTAGTGAACCGCTTAGCACGTCTGCCTAGAGCCGGTAATGGCGACCAACTTATTGCAATAAAGTATTCTTAATACAATTCCTATGCCTTTCAATTTCTGTCTTGGGTTTCATATTTACTTATTGTTATTCTTACGATATAACACTTTCAAAAACTTTGCTAATAACAGAGAGGAGACGAACAGGACGATACGTTATTGGGTCAGACCGATCACCAGCATGTTTAAAGATAAGGACAACAGAGGACTCTTTCCAACAGGAAGGGAAACAGGACTAAGACAAACAGAGACTGAATAATTTTGAAAGGATAGAAGAAAGTTTAGAAGCACAACGTTGAAAACAACAACATGAATTGAATCAGGACCGGAAGCCTTAGACAGGTCAAGATCAAAAAGAACCCTATCAACCATCTTTGGAGTGATAATGATAGAGTCAAGAGACTGATCAGTTTTCAAAGGAAAATCAGGAAGAACAGCACCAAAATCATCAAGAGAAGAATTGTCAGCAAAAAGACAAGCAAAGAGATCAGCCTTATCCTTAGAAGATGAAATAACCTGAAGAGCATTAAAAACAGGAGGAATAGCAGACTGACCACTATTAATAACACTATTGTAGATTCTCTAAAAATCACAAGAGCCAACTCTTTGAGAGGAGATAGAGTCACGAATCCTTTGAGATGAGATAGACTTATCCTCAGAGATTTCTCTCTTGCAGGCATTGCTAGCTCTTCTGCAGAATTGTCTAGAATTCTGAGAACCATCCCTACTGTTGTGGTTGCAAGGTTGAACAATAATTAGTGAGGAATACAATGAAAACGCAAGCAACAAGGAGAATGCAATAATAAGTGTATTAAAGAAAAGGTATAGTTACAGTATGTACAAATGAAGGTGTCGAGTCAGAGAGTCTTGGTGGGAGGACATGTACGCTCTTCGGCGTCACTTCCGGTGACATTTAGGTAACACACACTAAGGCCAACCTAGGCTTGCCATTTATAGTGTAACGTTATTCGTATATGCAAATGACTGGTTGCCACCACAACACCTACGATACTGATTAAAGTAATGGTTACAATGGGCAATGGCAAAAGCACAAACAGATGAAAACCATGGAGGAGAATAAGGTTTTGTCTGAAACTGAGGATGAGAAATGAAGGTGTCAATTCAAACAAAAAGCAGCAGGATTCGGATAGATACCAAAGATAGGACCCCATGGAGCGTAACATTGGTAACTGCGAAGCCCATCCCAATCTGTGTTCCTGTAGAAGTGACGAACAACAGAAGACTTCACCTCAACATCAACCTCAACATCAACAACAGCAGTTAGAAATAGATCAAATAAGGATAGTTGATTAAAATTATTATCAGGAAATTGTGTGAGGAAAAGTGACAATTTGGAACAAGTTATGAGACAGAGAAAAGTTCAGACAGATTTCACCAGCTAGATCTGTGCGGTTAGAGTGAGGGAGCCAGTCAGAATGATGAGCATTTAAGTCACAAAAAACAAAGATAAAGATTGACGCATGAAGTTGCAATGCATCATCAGTACTGCTGGATATAGCATCAAGAACAGTGCAGTCATTGTCAGAAGTAGAACGGTACAAAAAGAAGAAAATAGAAAGTGGAGTGCAGCAAAGACAACCTCAGACAGATAAAAAGATACCGATGAGATTCAAGACTGGGGGTACATGCAACGGTAAGATGCCTGCGCAGAAAAAGAAGCTTACGAACCATCTCAACGATACTGATTAAAGTAATGGTTATGATGGGTAATAGCAGAAGCACAAACACATGAAAACAAGGGAGGAGAATGAGGTTTGGTTTGAAACATACGATGAGGAATAAAGGTGTTAATTCCAATAAGAAGCCAGTTAATAATCTCTTTAGCAGCAGGATTCGGAGACATACCAAAGATAGGACCCCATGGAGCGTCACATTGGTAACTGCGAAGCCCATCCCAATCTGTGTTCACAAGTGACGAACAACAAAAGACTTCACCTCAACATCAACTACAGCAGTTATAAATAGATCAAATAAGGATAGTTGATTAAAATCATTATCAGGAAAGTGTGAGGAAAAGTGACAATTTGACGCAAGTTATGAGACAGAAAAGTTAAGACAGATTTCACCAGCTAGATCTGAGCGCTTAGAGTGAGGCAGTCAATCAGAATGATGAGCATTGAAGTCACCAAAAAACAAAGATAAAGCTTGATGGATGAGGTCGCAATGCATTATAAATACTGCTGGATATAGCATCGACAATTCAAACAAGAAGTCAGTCAGTAACCTCCCTAGAAGCAATCTTTGGAGACATACAAAAGATAGGACTCTATGGAACGTCACTTAAACATCTGCGAAGCCCAGCCAAATTACCCTTCCTGTAGTCGAACGTCTTCTTATGGAAGAAACGATCAACAGGAGACTTCACGGAAAAATCAACCTCAACATCAACAGTATGATCAGAGGAACTCAATTGAGGAGAAGAGGAGATAGAACATGAGTCAGGAACAGAAGTGAGAAAAAGATCAAGTAAGGATGGTTGATGAAGATCATTATCAGGAAAGCGTGTGGAGAAAGTGACAATTTGGAACAAGTTATGAGTCAGAGATAAGTTCAGACAGATTTCACCAGCTAGATCTGTACGGTTAGAGTGAGGGAATGAGTCTGAATGATTAGCATTGAAGTCACCAAAAACAAAGATGAAGCTTGACGGATGGATTTGCAATGCGTCATCAATACTGCTGGATATAGCATCAAGAACAGTGCAGTCATTGTCAGAAGGAGAACGGTACAAAAAGAATAAATAGGAAGTGGAGTGCAGCAAAGACAACCTCAGACAGATAAAAGGACACCCATGAGATTCAAGGCTGGAGACACGCAATGGTGAGATACTTGCGAAGAAAAAGAGAACATGCAAATGCACAGAAGAGGCAAATAACCATCCACATGTTAATCGTTACAATTACTAAACGCATCCATATTAGTCTCACAAAGAGCAAGGATGTGAGGAGATTTGTCCAAGAGAAAGGACTGAACATCAGGAAAGTTTGACCTGATACCGCTGATGTTACTATAGGAAATAGTAAGGTGTCTGTTGTGTGGATTTATAGAAGGCATTATAATAAAAAGGAAGGAAAAAGGCATAATGACCTCAAGACAAACCAAGAGGAAAGAAACCCTACCACAAGCGTTCAATACTGTAGACTCCAAACAGGCTAGCTAAAAAGTAAGTCCTTCAAGAGCCCAATATGGAGGGAAGGGGTTGCAAGACTGGCTGACAAAAAATCAACTCCTAAACTGGTTAGGTAGCTGACCAGAAATTGGTATTTTTATTGTGACACGATCACTCTCCAACAAAGGCTAAAGAGGGCTTTCTCCCCCAGAGGTAAAAGTGAACATTCCAGATACCAGCCTGGCATTTTAAGAGTCTCCAGGGTCAAGAGGGACCAGGAGATTTACAATATAGGTGAGGGTGGTGGGGGTCAGCTTCCTGAAGTATTTACATACTCACATATATGTTAAACTAGAGTGTCTCTTTTTTTGTTTGCTTTATTTTTATTTATTTTTTAGAAAACCTTATAATATACTCGAAAATAGATAACAATAATAAATAGTCAAAAGGAACTAACAATAACACCTTACTGCAGCTTCGCAGTACATCTGATCGTCAGAAGTGTATTTCTATACTACTATCCTTCACCTCTGTATACACCCGAATGCAAGTTCAAACTAACAAGTATTCGAATTTGAACGTTAGATTTCCAAACACTTACTTTTCAAAATTATTTCATTTGAAAATCACTACAAAAATTAATCTTCAATTACGGTTAAATAATATTGTTAAACCATACTGTCTCTCATTTTTTTTCTTTAAAAAACCCCATGCCATTCTACCATCAGTCCTAAACCCCATATTGATTAAAAAAATGAACATTTCATAATATTCAATTATGGGGGTGGGACCGAAAAATGTACTCAGACAGATCAAGTAAAGTGATATTAATTGAAATAAATTTCGGTAAGGTTTATAGTCCTTAACCCCCTCGAGGCACACCGGGCATTTCACTAGAATAAATGGAGACCTCTTTGCAATTGTATATCTAAGCCCTGAATTCCTTATTAAAATCTCATTTCTTATATTTTAATTTGTATAATTTTCAAGTTATAAATTATATAAAGTAAAACATCATATTTCCTTTTGTTGACCTTACGATAATAGTGTAACTCTTTTGATCAAAAAAAAATATACTTATATAAGTATCTCAGGTAATGTTGTTTAAGAATATATATGGTAATGGAGATGTATCTATAAACATTGAAGCGGATTTTATGAACAAATAAACAGACAAAAAATTATTTATTACTTACAGACATCGATGTTTCATGCCAACGCAATCTTCAGTGCAGGAAGTTAATTCTCAACGGTCGGCGGGCGCGAACTCCGATCACAAATCGCCACTGATTTGCAGTCAAGAGCGTTAACCCCTCGGCTATAGGGAATTAGCTAATAATTGAGGAGGAATTTAACTTTGTAAATAGCGAGTCGGCGGCTAATTTACACGAGCAGTTAAAGTGATCGACAAACTGTATTTGGATCTTGCATATATATATATGCTGACCTGGCCCCTGTCCTCTCCAAACTCTACAATAAATGCCTACAATAAATGCCTAGCTGCATCTTGCTTCCCCGATAGCTGGAAAATTGCCTCCGTGGTACCAGTCTACAAGAATTCTGGGAATAGAACCGATCCTCAGAACTACCGCCCAATCAGTCTACTGCCGATCTTTGCTAAAATCTTTGAATCCTTAATCAATCTAGCGATAGTACAGCACTTAGTTAATGCTAAGCTTCTTTCTGACAGCCAGTATGGATTTAGACATGCACGATATACTGCAGACATCCTAACGGTCATCTCTGAACGCATGTATCATACACTCGACAAGACATGAGAAGCTAGGGCAGTAGCGCTTGATATATCTAAGGCCTTTGACAAGGCATGACATAAAGGGCTTCTCCTGAAAATATGCTCATACGGTATTACTGGGCAATTACTTAATATAATTAGATCCTTCCTAACCAAGAGAAAAATCCAGGTTGTCCTTGATGGCCGTTCATGTAAGCAACATGACATAAATGCTAGTGTACCCCAGGGGTCTATCCTTGGACCTTTATTGTTCCTGATCTATATAAACGATCTTCATGATGACATAGAGTCTGAGATTGCTTTAATCTCGCCATATTGGCAAAACAGACGCGATCATATCCGAGGCAATGGCTGAATCCTTAGAAAATGACCTCCAGGCTGTAGTGCATTGGGGTCATAAATGGTTGGTAACTTTTAATGCCGCAAAGACAAAGCTCCTTTCCTTCAATAACTACAAGAAACCTCTCCAACCACCGATTGACATGGCAAATAACACCCTACCTGAGTGTTCAAACTCCTCGGCCTAATCTTCACAGGTAACAAATTGGAACTAATACATTGAAGACATTGCCAAGGCTGCCGCAAAGAAAGTTGGCTCCCTCTACCGTGCTAGTAAACTCTTCATACCTGACATTATCCTGTATCTCTACAAAGCCACCATCCGCCCATGCATGGAATATTGTTGCCACATCTGGGCTGGTGCATCATCCACTAGTCTCTCCCTCCTTGACAAGATCCAAAAAAGAGTCGCCAACCTAATAGGTCCCTCACTGTCAACCAAGCTCCAGCCCCTGTCCCATCACTGCAATGTAGCATCCTTGTGCTTGTTTTACAAATATTCTAATGGATTATGCTCCGATGAATTGGTTACTCTGGTCCCCCCTCGACGTAAATTTACTAGACCAAGTCGACAATCGACTAAATCCCATCCATTAACTGTGGAGGTCCCCAGATGCCGAAGAGCCTTCTACTCCAATAGCTTCTTTCCTAGTGCTGCTGGCCTCTGGAACTCCCTCCCTGCCCCATGTTTCCCTGACAGTACTGACATGCAGAAATTCAAAACTAATGTAAACAGACATCTCGCTGCGCAGATCCAAATTTAGGTTGACCCCCCCAACCTTCTCCCCTTTTCTTTTTTTCTCAGTAGCCCCTTACGTCTACAGTGGCGGCCTGCCTTATTTGGGGTGAACTATGTTAAATATATATATATATATATAATTATAAATATTTGTTTTCATATCACTCGTATACGTTTCATCCTTTTGAGAATCGTCAGTGTAGAGATGATTATTCATACCGGTCGCCGGACTTAGACCTCAGAACACGAATAATGTTTCAAACTCAAATTTTGACGTCTTAGTCACACGGCCGTTATCAACAACCTGGTTAATCAAAAAGAGATTAAACCTATTTAAAGGCAGCAATCGTCAAAGTTTTCGACTACTGAAAGGAACATGTATTAAAGCCACGATGCCGCCTATGCTAATGCTCCTCACTACAGAGCGTAGCCTAGATTTTTGGGGTGACATATAATGATAAATATTTGTTTTAATCTTAATACGTCTACGTTTCATCCTTTCAGGAATCGTCAATATAGAGATGATTATTCATACTGGTTGCCGGACTCGAACTCCGGAACACAAGTGATGTTTCAAACTTACATTCCGACGTCTTAGTTTACACGGCCGTTACTAACAACCCGGTAAATTAGCAAGAGATTAAACCTATTTAAAGTGTTCGTATATATATATATATATATATATATATATATATATATATATATATATAATGTTTAACGATGAAATATGAACATGCCGAATAAAAGTTAAACGCACATGGTACGAACATATCACCATTTGGACATTCACGTGTAAAACTAGGCATAAATAGATATTTACCTCTGGATAATATGATCAGAAAATAGAAAGTACATGAAAAATAGAATAAAAATAAAATATACTAGCAGGACCCGTGTCGCGACATTGTCCTGGGGAAATAGAAAGAATGATTTAAATTAAAAAAAAAAAATATTAGAGTATCAAGCTTACTTGTACTTTTCATTTATATTTTGATTTCTTAAAAAATCCAATATATATTAATATATCGGGTTAGTTAAACTTGATTTCTCAGTTTAGAAGGATTTCTACTTCACTGACTGAGGACAGAAAAGGTAGAGGGTAGTATACTACACTTTAATGGTAATTCTATCTTTAAAAGTAAATACAAATAAACCGAAAAGGAAAATAATATCGTAAAATCGGCAAATATTTAAATCGAGGGAAGAATTAGAGGCGGGCAATGTCGGGCATGAAAAATGTTGCCGGTTAAAATCAATTTAGTATTACGCATGAAATCTGAAGAAACAGTTTTTAAATGAATAAATATACTAGTGTTATCGGCTTATTTCCAAGATGACGAGATGTTTCATTAGATTAGGTATATATATATATATATATATATATATATATATATATATATATATATATATATATATATATATATATACTGTGTTAAAGTGAAATAAATTCTAGAAGGAAATCGGAGTATGAGAGCTCAATGTAATAAACAGAGCGAGAATAAAATAAAATCACAAGATCACCGGTGTAATAATTTATTTCGACCCCATGTTCTTATCAAGCATCCAAACGAGGTGTTTACATTTTTGAAAATGCAAAAAGAGAAATTCATACTCACCATTTCAATACACATAGACAAAGCGACAACATATTTAATACATATCTTGAGAGAGGGGGAAATGAACTATTTAAGACGTAAATTGAGGGGAGGAAAGTGACAATATATATATATATATATATATATATATATATATATATATATATATATATAGAGAGAGAGAGAGAGAGAGAGAGAGATAGAGAGAGAGAGGAGGGGAGCTTGCACGATATATATATATATATATATATATATATATATATATATATATGTTATGACTTATGTCAGTCAAAAGGTTGAATATGTCGTAGATTAGTTCGACAAGAAACACAACAGGAAAACGAAGACTTAGTAAATGTTTAAGTGCCAGCAATAAACAAAGAACTGCATTTTAAAAATATTTATTTGGACTTTTAGCCGAAGAAACGTCTGTGGGTGTGTTTTTTGGTAATTTTTGGCATCTAATTTGTTCACTTTGAAGTAGGTGGTGCCATTCAAGATGAAGATATTCACTAAAGGCACCTACCTGCACAGACACAATAGAAGAGCGCCAAGAATAGATGATAGCCGCGAAACAATCCCAAGATGCTCTTCAGCTATCAGCCTAAGATGTTCCAGACACACAATAAACAAATGATAAAACAAAAGAGACGATATCAGGAGAGAGAAAAGTGTGTAAAACATAGTTTTTTGACCGCTGCCAAACCAACAAGCAGTTATTTATGAATATCAGACGTTTCTAATTACGGATGGCCCTAATTGTCACAATTTACTTAAGCGTATTATGTTTGGTGCATTTGAACTTTCTTGACTTGGTCACTTTCCTTTTGGTTATTCTCGGGTTTGTATTTTCTCCTCTTCTTACCGATGTTAAGTCATTTTTTGACTCGATATCCTTTTAGATTCCGAATCATGTTTTCATTGGATAATCCTGTTAGCGACAATTCAGAATCTATTAAATATATTTTTTCAAACTATTCTTTTACTAATCATTTGGATTTTGATTTTATTTTTAGAATTTAGAAAGGAATTGTTTAATCGTTTTTTCTTCTTTTTTGTTTATACAGTTTATTTAACGCAAAGTGTAATTTTTTTCTTGTTTGTATGAAATTGTTTTTAAGTGTTTTGTAATAATGTTTTTAAGATTCTTTTCTAGGTTAATGAAGAGAATATTTTTTAAAATTATTTGATGTGAAATAAACTCGCTCCCTGAATGTATGCATTCTTTCGCAAAAATAAGACCCACAATTAACCCTGACTCTTACTGGCATTTCCATGGAACCACAAATGCAGAAATTTTATGATCTGCTTCAATTTCCATTTTGACCTAAAAAGTATATTCGACACGCATGGCATCTCAAGAAAAATCCGCCAAAAATTTATAAAATCCGCCCAAAACCTATGAAATCCGCCAATAACTTATGAAATCCACCAAAAACACATGCAAGGCGAAATAGTAGCATTTTGGTGAAATAGAAAGTTTAAAAAATATCTTTCTCGTTACAGTCTTATTTTTTTAAGCTAAAAAAGTAACGTTACAGATGGATAAAGAAAAATGCCCATCACGTCCGTCGCAATGAAAATATATCAAATGGAATATTCAATATTCTCGTTTTAAGAGTTGCTGTATGTTTGTAACCGAAACTACATCACTTTTTGCATCATGCTTTTCAAGTATATAGCGACATAATCTCAGAGATTTAACCATCTAAATTTCCTTTGTCCACAAAGGCCTTCTCCTCGTGTATGTGGATCGACGCCACTTATATGAGCTTATTCATTTTAGTCTTAAGTCAGTATTTGCTTCCCTTTACAAATCAAAAGTTAAGAAGACTACCGGTCATGTGCATTGAAAGATTCCGGAAATACGGAAAACTAATCAGTTTAACTCCGGCACGAATTTCTTTTTTACCCTTTGTTTAGACTCGTAAGTCGAATCTACGACATTACATCTGGCGACGAGAATTTTTGTTACGTGCTCAAGTTCTTTGCCATTAAAAAAGTCTACACAAAAAGACAAACACACGGCTAACAAATTGGCTGTTTTTCCAAATTTCAGGTCAACTGCGTTTATGCTTGCCGCTTCTCTGGTGGTCGCTGTTATTTTATAAAACCGCAATGAGCATTAGACAAACGGCATTTGCATCGAAACCAGGTGATAGTCTTAGACGCAATGCCGCAATCTGACCCGGTTCATGTAAGGTACTAAATTTTATTCGTTATTATTTTCCGCGTGGGCGGAATGCAAAAAATTGAACAATGCCCCGATAACCAGAAATGATTTATAGCCTAACCGTCATCTTCATTTCTTTTCAAAAAGGCTGACCGATTTTATTTGTCTGTTTTTTTTTCATCATGGAAGGCTTTACCATAATTCAGGACCGGCGGCACAGTTATAAAAGTGTGTGTGTGTGGGGGGGGCTCTCCTAAAAAGTGTGGGGGGGGGCGGTTAAACACATGCATATATAACTTCATTATTGATAACCGTAAATTCGGGGGGGGGGGGAGTCAAAAAGTGTGGGGGGGGCTTGAGCCCCCCTCCCCCCCCGGTGCCGCCGTCTATGCCATTTTCAATTATATATTTTGCGAAGAATTGCTTCTAACCAGGTTTGATGCGAATTAGAATCCATATTTCTGCATAGATTTGTCCAAAAGAAAGAAAGAAAGAAACAAACAAACAAGATGAAAAACAAAAAACTAAAAATCAACAAGAACTACCCCCCCCCCCCCCAAAAAAAAACAAAAACAAAAAAAAAACAATTGTTTTGTCACCCTTCAACTTCCGGCAATTCAGAATGAGACCGTATCACTTTGATAAAAATACAATTGGCATTCGCTGGCAAAAGTAGGTAGATGAACTGGAAAACTTGTTCATCACCTTAGATATTGACATCGATAAAAACGAAAAGCTACTTTTATACATTACACCGGAGACGAAGTTTTCGACCTTTTTCACGACGTTTTGATGCGAGATGCACGAAAACTTGGAGTTATACAATGCCAGGCTATAAACTCTAGTATCCGCATGCATCTTCCAAGATACATATCGGAAAATATTGGCCCAGATACTGCAAGGGTGTTCGTCCTCTAAGGTTAGAAGAAGGCCGCTAAGAGACAATTTTACTCCCAAACAAATACTAGACGAAGCCAGAGCCACTGAACACGCTCGCACACAGGCTGCAGACATAGAACGAAGGGAAATCGATGCACTTTCGTCCTATAGCAACAGCGAAAATCGCAAGCGGTATACACGCTGTAAAGGAAACAGCAAATGTATCAACAACTCTAACAGCAGGCGTCATCTCGGATATACACAAAATAGTAGCCGCCATTTTATCCCGAGACCTCGACCACGTTGGAGACAAAATAAAAATGGCGGACAAACCTTCTACTCCTGCGGATATTCGTCAACACACGTGACGTGTCCCGCTAAGAGGCAGGGGTGTAGGGACTGTCTCAAAAGGAACCACTTCGCTCAAATTTGCAATTCCAAGTCGGTGTACAAAGAAACAGTTAAGTATTGAATGTATGAACACCAGAACGAAGACAAACGGAATCTCAAAGTAAAACTGAAAGAAAAAGAACTGTAGCATCAAAATACAATTAAAACCTTCAAATTGAAAAACGACGAAAGCGTGAAGAATTTACAAAATGCATTTGATTGGAACGCCAAAGAGATTGGAGCCAAATACGTAAAGAAGATGAAGACTTTAACAAGACGAACTTGAGCTGAAACGTAAATTTAAAATCTATGAAATTGAAGCGAGAAAGTACAGGCAAATAAACACTTTGATCAAGAATCACAAGAAAGCGTTCAGTGACATCTAGAATTACTACAATGATGTTACGCTCATCAACTTTGGTTTGATTAAGGTTCTTAAGAAACAGGTCGATATGAAGTAAAAAGAAAAACTAATGGAAAATAAAATGGCTAATTTTACAACCGAGAACAAACGATTAGTCGAGCCTATCCAACACGCCCGGAAAGAAGTGGACGAACTACGAACAATTTTGGCGAATAATGTAAAAGGATAGACAGAGTTTAAAAATGATCAAGACCCGTTTAAATGTAAAAATAGAGGGACTAAAAGCTCTAAAATTGGAACATTAGGTATAAGTAAAGGAGTTATTTACTCCTGTGTTGAAAGAGTAAACGGGGGTTATCTCCCCCCTGAGTATGGTATAAAGCAAGCTGGAAAAGTCACCATCTTGTTTTTGAGTTGTAAACAGTGACGGACGTTAGAAGGGACATCTTCCATACTCTACATGGCGCTACGAACAGGATTATAAATACTGTAAACGTGGATTTTTTTTTTCAAGCACTATGTCACCATGGAGCATGAAAATGTAATATTAATGAAACAATTTATCGAGCTGCAAAAAGAAAATATCGAGCTCCGAAAAGAAATGCTTCGCGGTCAGTCTAATATATTGCGGGTTAAGAGATCAGAACGACCCTCAATAGGATTGGATACCACAAACGGAGAATGGGCATTGTTTTTGAAAACATGGGCCCGATACAAGGATGTATGTGGATTGGAAGACCCAGCCGCAATCCGGAACGAACTACAGGAGACATGTACATCGGAAACGAACTGGCTACTCTTCGAACTAGTAGATCCATACTCTACAATTAGGTGCTTTAACAAAGTTTCGAGAAGATCAAAACGGAACGTGATGAACTGTGCAGTTGATTTATGAAGTTAATCCGTGAAGTTCAACAGAAATGCATATTCAGCAATATTCCTTTGGAGAAAAAGTTACCTACACTGGGTGAACTGCCCGAACAGAAAACTTAATTAAATCCTCTTTGCCCCAACCTTGACACGCCCACCTTCAACATTATCACACGAAGAAGGAAGTTTTATTATAAAATAGTACTCTACATTCACACACATATTGACTGTTCAACGATTATTATATCTTCTACCTACAACACGAATGCATACCATAGTCGTAGTAAACAAAATGGACCGCTTCCCCCTTTTCTTATCATACATATAACGCACACACACATGGAGTCTATACATTACGGTTTATATTAATGAAAGGAGGGATTTAGTGTTCAGTCAAAATTTCCTCTGTTTTTGCAAATCGGAAGTTAAGAAGACTACTGGGCATGCGCATTGAAAGATTCAGGAAATTAGGAACGCTCAGAGAAAACTAATCAGTTTGACTCCGGTGTGACTTTAAAATATACGTATATCTATTTTCCTTGTTCTTTCTTTCTTTTTAGCCTTTGTTAAGTCTCGCGAGCCGAGTCTACGACATTACATTTATCACGTGACCGTCTAAAAAAAACAACATATCTCTGAGATTTGTTCGTCTGCTGATTGGTAGATAAATCAAAATCCAAATATTTAAATTTTGATCCTACTTACCGGGCTAACCACCCAGTACTTTTCCACTGTCTTAGCTGCGTGCTGCTTTTCTCGCATAGGAAAATAATGAAGTAAAGAATTTAAAAAAAGGAAGAACAAAAAACACATAGTAAGAACATTATGTAGAAAGGAAGAAAAGTTGGTATCTCATCTCGACATGCTCGCTAAAAAAATATTAATTTAAATCCTCGCTTCACAAACGTGTTTTTCAATAATTAATGGTGTATAGAAATATGTGTCTTTGAGAAAGGAAAATACTTCTGCAAAGATTTTCAAGAAAAATAAGAAGTGTAGTATGTTACATGGCGAATAAGGCTGTTGGCCATACAGAATACAAATGAAAAATAAGAGTCGCAACAGCCAACACAACATAAACAAGGGTTCGCTTTGAGTAATATCGGCAACGTTTTATTCACGTCAAAAGAAAAAGAAAGGAAAATGGCGCACGTATTATTCTCGATGTCTTGGTCCGGGTAATCTCAATAAAAGGGACAATTGGTGTGGAGTGGCGAAAGCTAACGAAAAATTAGGCGAGACAGAATCAAATAGTGATATGTCAGATTTGGGTTTTACTTTGAAAATGCGATTGATTTTAATTACATATATATATATATATATATATATATATATATATATATACATACATATATATAGTAATACAGGTTAAGTAGACACCCACAAGATAAAAATCCACGCAATTTCAACCAGGCTTGTAGAAAAGTGCTCAATAGTAAATAGATCTATTTATATAATCATTTTTATTCATACAAATATGTACAAAAAGCCGCTATACTGGCAAGTCGATGTTATCGATCAATAGTTATTATAAACTAAGATCTCATCATTCGGAAAAAAATATCTGATCTTTAACCCAGATGTTTATTTTTGGATAAAAAATTATTAGAGTTTCAACGTAATGAAATAACTTACCGGTCCTGAAAAACATTCATATCCTCCTTGGTAGTGTGTACGTATCTATATACACACTTTTCTACATACCTATCGTGCATACACATATATACCTCCTTTACAAAGTACCAACTCATAAACATATATATATATATATATATATTTAACTTTTCACACACATACACGCAGTGATATATACCTTGCTCATAGATATTAAACCGATATACTACTGCGATATCGTTTTGAAATTAAAAGTCATGAGAATTCAGCACAAATAATATAAAATGTACATGTAAACAGTGATAGAGGATTACCCTTACAGATTAACAAATTAAGAAGTTAAAATTTAAATTTAAAAATTATTCAATCATCATTATAATTACAATTTTAAAAGTTAGGTGATTTAAAACACCGGCAATCAAAATAACAAATGTTAAAAATATAATAAAGTTATAAAAATATAGATAAACTAAACTAAAGGGAGTATGGGGAGAAGAGGTTGTGAGTAGAGATGTATTTTCCCTTTGTGGGCAACTAATACGGGTTGTTCAATAATCTGCTCAGTATATGTTTTTATAAGTGTCTGCAGTTAAGCATGGTTTTATAGCTAACATTAAGTAATGTGTCTTTCTCCTTAAATCTTATAATATAATCTCAAGTCTCTAATTAAGGCAAACAATAATTATTAGTGTTTTTTGTCCCTAATTAATTTAAGCTTGCATAGTCTCCCTAACTTCTTGCCTTGTGCTACATCTTCCGGTGGTGAGAAAGAAGTAAATACACTCTAAATTAAACACTTACTCATATCATTGTTCTTCACAATAAATCAAAACTGTGCCTATATCACAACATTTTTGCTTGCCGACAATGTAGGCCCAGTGAAATAGTTATAGTTTTATTCATACATATGAGAGTGTTATTAAAGTATTTTCGATTATACCATTTTGTATCATGTTCAAGTAATAATATATGATAATATATATAATAATATGTATAATAATATATAATATATATGATAATATATATAATAATATATGATATATATAATAATATATGATATATATAATAATATATAATATATATAATAATATATATATAATAATATATGGTAATATACAGGGTGGGCAAAAATAAGGGTCCTATTTTTAAAAATTCATAACTTTTTTATTTATTGATTTTTTAAATTTTTTTTAGAATAAGTAAAGGACCCCTTCCGAAGCAAGCATGAGCCGTATTAGCCCTAAGGAACGTACCCTCATTTAGAAAACATTATTTTTGCTTAAAAAACTCAAAACAGTGTAAAAAACAATACTTTAGTTTTTGTAAGTTTTAAGAAGTGTTTTTCGGCTAAAATTTGTTTTGTTTATTTCAAAAAATCTCGGAAGGGTCAGTCTACACACACATAAAGTTTGGTGAGTTTAACTTTTATTTTGTGGAAGTTATTCAAATTCAAGTTATTCAAATTTAAAGATAGGACCCTTATTTTGGCCCACCCTGTATAAATAAATAAATTATACATATCTTCCTCTAAAATGCTAGGAAACTTCTCAAAGAGACAAGTTTCCTATATCTCTATAAATTCACCATTACATGGAGCATTGTTTGCACCTCTGGGCTTGTGCTTCAACGACTATCCCCTCCCTCTTGTACAGGGTGCAAAAAAAAAGAGTCCTTAACCTAATAGGCCCCGCACTGTCTGCCAACCCTTAACCCCTGTCCAATCGCCGCAATATAGCATTCCTATATCTTTTTACTAGTACATCCACATAATGTGCTTCGATGTACTTGTACCAACTTAACGTAAATAGCCCGATCAACTCGACTAACATCAGCATCCCACCCCTTCACTGTAAAGGTCTGTAGGTACCGGAAAACTTTTTACTCTAATTGCTTCTTTTCTTGAATCGCTTGCCTTTGAAATCTCCTCTCCTGCTCCCTGTTTCCCCGACTTTATCAACATGCAAAAATTTAAATGTAACGTGAACAAATATCTAGCTAAACAACTCACCACTTTAGATGCTCCCTATAAATCTGGCCCTAATCACAGTAGCTCCTTACGTCTCAGTGATAATATGCCTTGTTTGGAGTGAACACAAGTTAAGAAAAAAAACTATGTACCATTAAAAAGTTATGGCGTTTTTGGAGTTTGTCTGTTCGTATGTACATAGAAACATATGATTGGTTGAAAAAAAGGAATAGACAGAGTACACATTACTAAGGCAGTAGTTTTTCGATGTGACTATCCGAGTTCGAATTTCACGCAAGTCTAAAGGATTTTTATAAACTGGATACGTTTTTTATAAATTAAAAAAATTAAAATAACATAATAACATAAAAAAAATCTTAAATAAATATTTTTTGTTGATAATCCGCAAGAACGTAGACACAAAGGTTATTTAACATAAGCTGACACCGAGTAATTTTTGCTTAAAAAATATAATTTCTAATGTTATTTTGCCAAAAAAGTCAATACGCAAGAGTAACGTATAGTTTTCTGCGAAATTCCACTAATATTTCCACCTAACACTTATCGTTGGGTAATTTTTTACCTTGAAATATTATTTCTTTAGATCCTTACACCAAGTGTCTCCCTGGTGATACCAGATCAGGCTGCCCTGTGGCTCCCTGTGACGAAATTCACCTACATTGACGTTTTTTTTTTTGTTTTTTGTTTGTAAAACTTAATTATGTTCTACAAAACCAAAACCAAAAACAACAGCCCCTCTCCCTTTCTCCCTCCCCTTTTTTAGTTTTATTCTTCCTACCCTACTCCCGGTCCTGGATATGACCTTAAACTACATCCGATGGTGAGATCCGGCTTACGGACTTTGTGGAATGTGGAGCCTCCTCTTAATTACCATTGCTCCCAGGTCCACCCTGACCCGGAGTGGTAGTACCTGTTAGGGTCCCAACTATGGGTTAAATAGAAACAGATATTAAAAAGGGAAAGAAACAAAAAAGAGAAGAAAACAAGACCAGATTCGGCATTAAATAACCCAAAAAGGGTTGATATGCCGTAAAACAAAACTACCAAACCAAGTGTCTCCATGCCTTGTCTGGAACGATTTCCAAAAAAACGATAAGTGTTTGATTGATAGATTTTAACCCAGAAAACAGCAATTCTTCCCCCTTTGTCAAAAACATAGCTCGTGGAATGTGAGGACTAAAGGACAAAATAAAGGAAGCGAGAGTTATATGGCTTCCGAAAGTAAACTCAATGTATACTTTCTACTCTCCCTTATTAGGGCCTTCCAGGATATCAGGGTTCAATTCTCAGTTGCGTCATACCAAAAACTAAAAAAATGGCACTTGATGCCCTCTCACTAAACACCCAGCATTATGAGTTGAGGATCAAGGGTAAGTGGAGCTAATGAAAAGAGAGCCTTCGGGTCGCCCTCCACTATAGTCGATCATTTTACTTCAGGGTTTTTCGTAATAAAAAAAACGTCTGATTTCCATGAACAAATGTTTGTATGGAACTCTTCCAAATCTTGCATAATTGTTCATTCGTTCCTCGGCCAATTTATCCATTGTGTTATCTGAAAAATTTATTGCCAAAGATTTGACGGGAAGTGTTCAAGACAAAGCGGAACTACTCTTATCAAGATAGTGAAGGAGCAAATGCCATTCGTTGTTAATAAGACACAAATGGCGTAAGTAAATTCCTTCAATTACAAGTCCATTTTTTTTCAGCCTATTCTAACAAGATATTTTTCACAAGATTTTTACGAGCTATTTCTATTTTTTTTTTGCAAGCTATTTTTATACAGACTATTATTTTGAAGCTATTCTTTACAAACCGTATTTTTACAAGCTATATTCGCAAGCTATTTTTACAAACTATTATTAAGACGCTATTCATTACAACCCCTATTTTTACAAGCTATATTGGCAAGCTATTTTTACAAACTATTATTTAGAAGCTATTCTTTACAAACCGTATATTTACAAGTTATATTTGCAAGCTATTTTAAAGACTGTTATAGAGGTCAACTGACACATATTTTGTAATCTTACGACTCTGTGGAATAGTGGAAGGAGTGTATCGCGTTTTAATAGATGTCATTTATTTGTGCACTTTAGTAGCGATAATTCTTCTCTTTACCAAAGTGAGGCCCTATATTGGGAGAAACATATTTTTCAAATACAATTATCAACTGCCACGTGCCTCGTCGTCTTACAACTCATCAGCGTGGCGGAACCAAGACTCCAGAGACTGAGCTTGACACTCTATCACAGAGTCAAGGCTCGCTAATAGAAGAAGTGTATCGCTTTATAATAGATGTAATTTATTTGTTTACTTTAGTTGCGATACTTGAACAGATGTCGCTCCTCATATGTTTTACAAGTACTTCAGAGGAATGTGCTCCTACAAATTTTCTACACTTGTACCTCGTAAGCGGAAATACCTCTGACTAACCTGACAAGCAGCAAAATCCCACCCCTTCCACTATAGAGGTTTGCAGATGCCTGAGAGATTTCTACTCTAATAGCTTCTTTCCTCGAACTGCTTGCCTTTGGGAATCCCCCCTTGCTCCCTGTTTCCACGACTGTACCAACATGCAGAAATTTAAATGTAATGTGAATAAACATCCCGCTGCACAACTTACCACACATTATGCCCCTATAAATCTTGCCCCTAATTCACAGTAGCCCCTAACGTCTCAGTGGCAATGTGCCTTATTTGGGATGAAATAAAGTAAATAACAAAAAATGCTAACGAGACCCGTGGAAATTCCACGGTTATATGCTTCTACTTGTTTGTGACATATTTCCATTTTTTGATGTCCGACACGAACGCAAACCCACGTTATTATTGTATCATCTTTGGACATAGCAGATACTAGACTTTTATCATAGCTCGAAGGCTAGGATCAAATTCTATTTTAGTTCGATTTTCACATTCGATACAAAAGCGACATTAGATTAAAATAAAAAAAAAACTTCTTTTGAAATGCAACTTCGGCGATCCCATTTTTTAAATAGTGAAGATGGTTATAAAGTGCATACATACATGAAATATTCCCGTTTGTCGATGCATCGAACAGGCTTTCGAGTCTTCGGTAGTAGCCGGTATAATATGACTTCGAGTGTTATTAATTCGGCCATCACTCTAGCGTTTTCGACACACACACACACACACACACACACACACACACACACACACACACACACACAGACACACACAGACATATATATATATATATATATATATATGTATATATATATATATATATATATATGTATATATATTATAGCAAGCATGAAAGGAAGACGAATTCTATCGTTATGATTAAAAGTAAATCAAGAGAGAGGAAAAAATACGGGTCTTCCATTACAGACCATTTACTTAAAAACCCGGCGTGTGCTAGGAATATTAACATGGACTCCTTCACCATTCTCAGTCATGCTTACTCACTATGAGTGGAGTGAAAATGATAAAGAATATCAAGAGGAGATTGTAAATGATGAAGAATATCATGATAGGATTGAAAATGATAAAAAATATCATGAGAGGATTGAAAATGATGAAGAATAAAGTGATGGGATTGAACATGATTAAGAATATCATGAACGGGTTGAAAATGATGAAGAATACGATGAGAGGATTGTAAATGCTGAAGAATATAATGAGGGGATTGAAAATGATGAAGAACATCATGAGAGGATTGAAAATGATGAAGAACATCATGAGAGGATTGAAAATGATGAAGAACATCATGAGAGGATTGAAAATGATTGAGAACATCATGAGAGGATTGAAAATGATGAAGAATATCATGAGGGGGTTGAAAATGATTAAGAATACAATGAGAGGATTGAAAATGATGAAGAACATCATGAGGGGATTAAAAATTATTAAGAACACCATGAGGGGATTGAAAATGATGAAGAATATCATGAGAGGATTGAAAATGATGAAGAATACCATGAGGGGATTGAAAATGATGAAGAATATCATGAGGGGATTGAAAATGATGAATAACATCATGAAAGGAATTTAAAATGATGAAGAATACCATGAGGGGATTGAAAATGATGAAGAACATACTGAGGGGATTTAAAATGATGAAGAACATCATGAGAGGAATGAAAATGATGAAGATCATCATGTGGGGATTGAAAATGATGAAGAAAATCATGAAGGGATTGAAAATGATTAAGAATATCTATGATACATGATACATATCTATGATACATAATACATATCTATGATACATATACATTATACATATCTATGATACATTATACATATCTATGATACATGATACATATCCATGATACATATCAATGATACATGATACATATCCATGATACATGATACGTATCCATTATACATGATACATATCCATGATACATTATACATATCCATGATACATGGTACATATCCATTATACATATCATTATACATATCCATGATACATGATATATATCCATGATACATATACATGATACATATCTATGATACATATTAACGATACATATCCATGATACATGATACATATACATGATACATGATACATATACATGATACATGATACATATCCATAATAAATATCAATGACAAATGATACATATCCATGATACATATCCGTGATACATGATAGATATCGATGATATATATACATGATACATATCTATAATACATGATATATATCTATGATACATGATACATATACATGATACATGATACATATACATGATACATATCTATGATACATTATACATATCCATGATACATGATACATATCAATGATACATGATACATATCAATGATACATGATACATATAAATGATACATGATACATATCCATCATACATATCCATGATACATGATACATATCCATCATACATATCCTTGATACATGATACATATCCATCATACATATCCTTGATACATGATACATATCCATGATACCTATCAGTGATACATGATACATATCAATGATACATATCCATGATACATATCCAAGATATATGATACATATCCATGATACATGATACATATCCATGATATATATCCATGATACATATCCATGATACATAATACATGATAATATCTATGTTACATAACACATATCTATGATACATGATAAATATATATGATACATGATACATATCCATGATACATACCAATGATCACAGATACATGATACATGATACATGATACATATTAACGATACATGATACATATCTATGATACATGATACATATATATGATATATGTTACATGATACATATATATGATACATGATACATATACATGATACATATCCATGATACATATCCATGATACATCATACATATCCAAGATACATGATACATATACGAGATACATACCCATGATACATATCCATGATACATATACATATCCCTGATACATACCCATGATACATGATACATGATACATATCTATGATACATAACACATATCTATGATACATGATACATGATACGTACCTATGATACATGATACATATCCATAATACATATCCATGATACATGATATCCATGATACATACCCATGATACATATACATACCCATGATACATATACATATACATAATACATATACATGATACATGATTCATATCTATGATACAGTATACATGATACATACCCATGATACATGATATATATCCATAATACATATCCATGATACATGATACATATCCATGATACATACCCATGATACATGATACATATCCATGATACATATCCATGATACATGATACATATCCATGATACATTATACATATCCATGATACATATCCATGATACATGATAAATAGGCATGATACATATTCATGATACATATCCATGATACATTATACATGATACATGATACATATCCATGATACATATACATATCCGCGATACATGATATATATATATACCTATACATGATACATATACATGATACATATACATGATACATATACATGATCCACGATATATATACATGATACATATACATATACATGATACATATACATGATACATATACATGATACATGATACATATTTATGATACATATCCATTTTTTCAACGTTAATCAGTAGTAATTTGGAAATTATCCAATGTATTTATATAATAACTTTATAAAAATGCTGACTCACTAAACATGCTCCATAATCCCTTGCCGGATGTACCCGTCTTGCCCTAAATTGTGTCCGGTTGTATCAGATCATCCCATAACTTCTGTCCGGATGCATCAATAACAACATAGGAAGGCAACCGGTAAGAGTGATGTCAGTAGTACTCAGGAGGCCTACTTGATTTGCAAAGTAATGTAGGTGCTTCTGAAGTATAACGGTCCCTAGAAATATTGGTGCTTCTAAAGTATAACGGTCCCACAGGAATGTTGCTTCTAAAGTATAATGGTCCCCAGGAATGTTGATGCTTCTAAAGTATAACGGTCCCTAGAAATATTGGTGCTTCTAAAGTATAACGGTCCCTCCCCAGGCACGTTGGTGCTTCTAAAGTATAACAATCCCTAGAAATATTGGTGCTTCTACAGTATAACGGTCCCCCCAGGAATGTTGGTGCTTCTAAAGTATAACGGTCCCTAGAAATATAAGTGTTTCTCCAGTATAGAGACCAGGGGTGCTTCTACAGTATAGGAACCAGCACCAGGGGTGCTTCTAAATTTAGGACCCGGAGGCTTCTGCAGAATAGGGACAATAGGTGCTTCTCCAGTATAGGGACCAGGGGTGTTTCTACAATATAGGACCCAGTACCGGGGGTGCTTCTACAATATAGGACCCGGAAACCTATGAAGAATAGGGACCATGGGTGCTCTGCAGTATAGCGGCCAGGGGTTCTTCTACAGTATAGGACCCAGCAGCCGAAGGCTTCTGCAGTATGGTTCTTTGATATGACCGAGCCACCTCGGAAATTTTTTTTCTTTCTTTGACTGAAAATATTTCTATGTATGGAGAAGGGTAAAAAAAAAATTTTTCTTTCGAGGGGGGTTAAATTGTTTTTTTCTTTAAATTAAAAATATTTCTAAGTAGGATGAAAAAAAAAGTTTTCTTGGGTGGTGCCAAAAAAATATAGTATGCGCACTAGGGCGGCAATAGGTACGAATATAGTATGCGCACCGGGCCGGCGATAGGTATATACATAGTATGTGCACTGGAGTGGCAATAGGTTCATATATAGTAGTGCATAGGGGTGCCGATAGGTACGTATTTAGCATTCACACCGGGGTGGGGATAGGTACGTATTGAGCATTCGCACCGGGGCGGCGATATATACATATTTAGTATTCGCACTGAGGCAGCGATATGTACATATGTAGTATGCACACTGGGTCGTCGATAGGTACGTATATAGCATGTGCACATGGACGGCAATAAGTACGTATACAGCATGTGCACCGGGCCGGTGATAGGTATGGATTTAGAATGCGCTCCGGGCCGGCGATCGGTACGTATATAGCACGTACAGTAGGGCGGGAATAGGTACATATATAGCATGCACAACGGGGCGCGATAGGTACGTATATAGCACGCGCAACGGGGCGGCGATATGTACGTATTCAGCATTCGCACCGGGTGGGCGATAGGTATGTATTTAGCATTCACACCGGGGCGGCGATAGGTACATATTAAGCATTCACACCGGGGCGGCGATAGGTATGTATTTAGCATTCAGGGGTGGCGATAGTTACGTATATTGCATGTGCACATGGGCGGCAAAAAGTATGTATATAGCATGTGCACCGGGCCGGTGATAGGTAGTATGCATTTAGCATGCGCTCCGGGGCGGCGATCGGTACGTATACAGCACGCTCAGCGGGGCGGCGATAGGTACATATATAACGGGCACCAGGGCGGCGAACAGTACGTATTTAGCATTCTGCACCGGGGCAGCGATAGGTACGTATTTAGCATTCGCACCAGGGCAGCGATATGTACATTTTTAGTATTTGCATTGGGGCAGTGATAGGTACTTATGCAGTATGCACACTGGGGTGGCAATAGCTACATATTAACATTCGCACCGGGGTGGCGATAAGTACGTATTTAGCATTTGCACCGAGGCGGGGATAGGTACGTATTTAGCATTCGCACCGTGGCGGCGATAGGTACTTATATAGTATCTGCACCCAGTGCGGCAATAGGTACTTATATAGTATCTGCACCAGGGTTGCGAAAGGTATGTATATATTATGTGCACTGGGGCGGCGATAGGTACGTATATAGTATGCGCACCGGTGTGGCAATAGATACGTATATAGTATGAACACCGGGGCGGAGATAAGTACCTATATACAGGGTGGGCAAAAATAAGGGTCCTATTTTTAAAAATTCATAACTTTTTTATTTATTGATTTTTTAAATTTTTTTTTTTTTAGAATAAGTAAAGGACCCCTTCCGAAGCAAGCATGAGCCGTATTAGCCCTAAGGAACGTACCCTCATTTAGAAAACATTATTTTTGCTTAAAAAACTCAAAACAGTGTAAAAAACAATACTTTAGTTTTTGTAAGTTTTAAGAAGTGTTTTTCGGCTAAAATTTGTTTTGTTTATTTCAAAAAATCTCGGAAGGGTCAGTCTACACACACATAAAGTTTGGTGAGTTTAACTTTTATTTTGTGGAAGTTATTCAAATTCAAGTTATTCAAATTTAAAGATAGGACCCTTATTTTGGCCCACCCTGTAGAAGGCGCAGACAGAGGTGGTACTTTTTATAGAAATAAGTAATACTATTGCCCTGGGAAACGTAGGATGAAATGGTGGGGAAGAAACAGCTTTCGCAAAAGGCAAAATTAGAAAGTAGCGGTGAAATGGGGCGACCAGGGAAGAGAAAAGTAGAAAGATAAAGAGACGGCTATAGAGAGAGGGACAGAAATAGAAGTTTTAATATAAAGATGTTACACACGCGATTTTTCTTCAATTATATGTTTTTATGACCCCGAGCAACGCCGGGTAGCCCCGCTAGTTGTATATATAACATAACGCTATTTTATTTTCTGTACTCTCTCTTTTCACCCCGTTTTTTTTAATCCCTCGTTTATTTTAAATCCCTCGATACAGCCTTTGTTAAGAGAGGGCGAAACCGGTCGGCTGGCATTTTTTCTCTTTTGATTAACTTTTAATCATGAACGATAGAATTCTTCTTCCCTTCATGCTTACTATAATAAAATTTTGTCCTCCCCCCCAAATCATGAAATATATATATATATATAAAAACTTTTTTATATAAAAGACAATTGATATTCATACACGTTAAAATATAGAAAATAGATAACAGATATATTAAAATATATATTTTTCACATTAATTATATATACATATATATATATATATATATATATATATATATATATATATATATATATATATATATATAAAAGAAATATTCATAATTGAGTATTGGTCGCCCCCAAACTAGGCCGGACTCTGTGGCGAGTAGTATTAACACAGCCGCCACCGTGAGTTAAATGCAATGTTCATTTCAAAAGTCGAACTCTTTACGACAGCTGACTTTAAGTAGGATTAATCTCTCGCTTATTTCCCGGTAGTTGACGGCGGCCGTGAGGGCAAAGACGTTGGAATTTGAGTATGAAATGTCACTCGGGCGAACGGTGTGAATAATTCTTCTATACAACGATGATTCCCGTAAAGATGAGACGAATACGTATATATATATATATATATATATATATATATATATATATATATATATATATCGGTTGATGAATTGATTTCTCATGGTAACATACTCAAAGTACCTTTTTTTAATGCAAAATATTCTTTGTTATAATAAGACATGTCTTTGCCTTTCTATCAATTAATGTTCCGACGAAATTAATTTGTTCAAAGTAAAACTGCGCATTAATTTTTCGACGATATAAATATATGATTTTTTTGGAGTTGTGGGTGTGATAGTTAATCGAAAAAATATTTATTCTGAGATAAATGTGAAGCACGTATGTGACATAAGATAGGATGCCACGATAAAACCGATTATTTCAAAGGTTGGCAGACGTGGGGGTGCTGAAGTCATACACGGTCCATAAAATCCGACAGGCCAAAGCAATCATATGTCCGATTCTGAAAAGATAAAAAAGGAAACCGTTTCGTGCTGCTCCGAATCTAAGAAATTTCTTTGTGCCATTTGTGTCTTGTTGGCTACAAAATGGTACTGGCCCTCGCTATCTCGATAATAATTAATTTTACGCTTTCTCTTGAAGCATTTCAGCGAAACCCCTGCCGTGGCATTCTTGAGATAACGGTCGGGATTGTATGCCTATGCGTTTCTCATAAACACTACGTGATGCTTTTGTTTTGTCTTTTCAACCTTATCGTCATCGTTGCATATCTGCTAACTCGTTTAACACTGCCAACCAACTTCATTCCAAGAATTTCTATCGCAACAAATGCTTTCAAGTGTGTCAAGATTCTATTCGAACACACGTTTAATGTCTGTATTTTTCTTTGATATCATTCACAATAGTTTGTTTACAATGTTAGATGTTGCCTTCTTATTCGGGAATCCGTGAGGCCTTCGATTCTGTGTGTGATTAGCCTGACTATAACCTAGCCGTGGAGCTGGATGTTCCTATTTACTTGCCTCCTGACGAGGGCAAAGTTAGACACAAAGTCGGTTTCTAATGTGGGGAAAATTCAGCTCCCCTACCAAAGGAGCACTCGGGATTGGAACAAAAATTAAGATTACCTCAGTCTAGTCTGACAGAGACAGAATAGACTAAGTGACGCATCAGAACAGATACTACACTTTTTCCTGGATGTTAGATATTGGGCGAGTAAGAATAACAAGAAATGAAAAGTCAGCCAGAGTCAACTTGATGAACCCTGGGTGAGAATTACTAGATTGTGGAATTAATAGAACAGATATGACGTCACACGGTTCAAAGTGTATTTGAGAGTACGCAGTGCGTGGATGTTTAAAATGATATGGGCTGACAAAATATGATTAAGCAGTGACTCTCTCTCTCTCTCTCTGGCCCTATCGCCGGTTAGTGATTTTGGAACGAAGATCAAGGTGAATAAACCTCCTCTGTCTTCCGCCAGTTTTTTCTCGACTTAGTTATTTTTAAAGCATAATTAAATAGCTTTGATTTCAGGACGGCAAGTTCTCAGTCTGGAAGGATCATGTACGAGAATATGCAGCTACCAAGGTATGAATACAATTTGTGAACCGTAATGTTTCTCTAGGGATTACGGCAATTTGGTTTACTGCATGTATGGAAAAGGTTGAAATGCAACACTGGTCACTGAGTGAGTTGACAGGGGCAGGTTCTACTGACTTAACTGTAGGGCAGTGACGGATTTCCTGACTTACAGAACAAATACCGAATCTTTATACAGCGAATGTTATCCGGAAGTTAGGTACACTCGCCGGATAATAAGCAAGAGAGTAACCCGACCGCCTCCATTCAATTAATCAATAAATTACTCACTCACTCACTCACTCACTCAATCAATCAATCAATCAATCAATCAATCAATTTGTTTGGCAAAAATAGCTAGGTGCAGTAAGTCGTTTAAAAGACATTTAGAAAATATATACATCCGCAAACAGTCTGAATGTGTGTCCATGGCCGCTTTAACTACTTGGATAATGTAAATGTTAAAGGAAGCATCTAAAGAACATATAATCAAGGGAGGCACGAGAGCGCTCTATCCCTTAATAGACTTCAAAAACGGCCTATGCTAGAAATCTCATTTTTTTGATCAATCATAACTCAAAAACCAATAAACCAAATTAGTGAAAACTTTGCACACAATTTTTTTTGATAGGTTCTATAAGTGTGTAGAATTTCAGCATCATTAGTCAAGGCAACCCAGAGATCCAGAAAGTTCAATCATGAAATCATGTTATCTGTGTGTACGTACGTATGTGCCACCCTGTATCTCATCAACTATTTGATTGATTCAGTTGATTTTTGGCAGAGATAGAGGTTCTAGGGTCTAGTTGATGGCATTTTAATTTCAGTTTACCATATACCTTAGTTTTCCAGAAAATTCCAAAAACCTTAAAAATGACCATTGTATTGAGGCATAGGCTTTACAAAAGTAGTGACATTCCATGAAAAATGCCAGTATACTAAAATCATATGCCTTTAATAGGGTTAAGATGAACATTCATATACACTAAATGTACAAAAGCAAGGAAATTCCCAAATGTTTACACTTTTATTGTCATTAATGGTATGCGAGCACAACAGGGCTATGCATTTTACTGGTAGCACCTCACACACTTCATCCACTCATGCATATAGATTTATACTGTAGTGATGTGATAATGAAATGGTTTGGTTGATATATAGTCATGCCCTTAATTAATGTGTACAAATTTTGGAATTTCCTTGCTTTTGTACATTTAGTGTACATGAATTTTCATCTTAAACCTATTAAGGGCATATGATTTCAGTATACTGGCATTTATCATGGAATTAATATATAAGTAACTTTGTGATCTGGCTAACCTCAAAGTGAATAGATGGATAGAGTTATGTCCCCTGAATTTCAGATAAAGACAATCTTGGATTAACACGTGTTAGAGACCTCTATTCAAGTAAGCCGTTTTGGATTAAGAAGTAATTCTTTTCTTCAGTTGTAAATGTTAACTGTTGATTTATACAAGAGTTTTATTCAGTTCTTTTTTATATTCGTCCTATATCTCACAAAAAACATCGACTACACATCAACTGGCGACGAAAGATTTTTTCACCGGACGAAAAAAAATTTTCTTTGAAAAAAATTTTTTTCTTTTGAAAAAACAAAACAATAAAAGAACAATGACGATTTCTCAAAACTTATTGGAAACAAAATTTAACAAGCTAACAGCTGTTATTTGAGCAATTACAATTAAGGATTTTAACTGCTTTAAAAACACAATTCACACAGACACTTAAAATGCAAAGCATTCACACCCAAATACCTAATGATTTTGCAAATAGCTTATCTGAAAACATTAAAGAATTCGTCTACGATGAACCTCAAGGAATTACTTTTACTTCATAGTTTTAACGTTGGAAAAACACTTTCTCAATTGATTTTTCCCATAAGGACGATACTTGAAAAACATGTTTTTTTTTGTATATCTTCTGCCGGTGTCCGATCGTGACTAAGTGTTCTGGTGAAAAAAACATCGAAAGGTAGATGAAATTCTCCATTTCTCAAGTGAAAATAGATGTAGTTATGCGAACCGTTATTTGTAGGTAAACGTGAAGAATGCCGTCACAATCCTGGTTGCCAACCGCACAACATGTTCCAGGGGTACAATATCTTTTTGAAGATAAGGATTTGTGGACATCTTTTACGTGACTCAGCAGAGTAAAAACGCTAAAAAAACAAATATACAACAAATAAAAGTAACTGTAAGCTGTAAAAGTTAGTTTCAAACTTGCATGTGCTATTTGTTTGTATTTTAAACCAGTTTGAAGTGCTATTTATTAGAAATTTATGTTCGACAGACGGTTTTCGAAGAATTCAAAATGGCCGCTCTACGTAATAATATAGAGGGACTGGCCGCTATTTTTCTTTGAGAAACTAGATGTTTTAAAAAACAAGAATTTTTTTTTAACATCTAATAAAAAGCCATTTATACTACGTAAAAATACAAACAAATTACATAGGTAAGTAGAAAAATGTCTATTCTAGACATAAGTCAACTTTACTTGTTGCAAATTTATGTTTTTAAACTCTTTCTCGTTCTTTTTTTGGACCCCGTTCGCGCCTCTGCTGAGCGTCGTAACATATACCCGGATTTGTTGCTTGGATGATATACACAACAACGAGTTGTGTCCTTCATCTAGCTTATGTAAAGAAATTAAAAGAAATACAGAATGAACTGGTACATTTGTTGCTCGGATGAGTCGTACCTTTACTCTAGTTTGTTTAGAAAAATTAAGAGAAATTAAGAATTAACAGGGACATTTTGTTTTATACGGTTATGTTTCATCACGGGTCACTAGGTCAACTGCGTTTATGCTTGCCGCTTCTCAGGTGGTCGCTGTTATTTATAAAACCGCAGTGGGCATTAGACAATCGACATTTGCATCGAAACCAGGTGATAGTCTTAGACGCAATGCCGCAATCTGACCAGGTCCATGTAAAGTATTAATTTTTATCCGTTATTATTTTCCGCGTGGGCGGAATGCAAAAAATTGAACAATGCCCCGATAATCAGAAAGAATTTATAGCCTAACCATCATCTTCATTTCTTTTCAAAAAGGCTGACCGATTTTATTTGTCTGTTTTTTTTTCATCATGGAAGGCTTTACCATTTTCAATAATATCTTTTGCGAAGAATTGCTTCTAACCAGGTTTTATGCGAATTAGAATCCATATTTCTGCATAGATTTGCCCAAAAGAAAAAATGAAAGAAACAAACAAACAAACAAGATAAAAAACAACAAACTAAAAATCAACAAGACCCCCCCCCCCCCCCAAAAAAAAAAAATTGTTTTGTCAACTTGCGGCAATTCAGAATGAGACCGTATTAAAATAGAATCGTTTAGATGAATTTTAATTAAGTTCTCGTTTCGAATTGTTTAAATTATTTAAACCAGCCGAAGTATCTATCTACACCGGGTAAGAATGTAAAGAGATTCCCCTGAGGTGATCGAAAGACCACGATACTAAATAAGCGTTATATTGTTTTGATAATTTTAAGCTTGAGATGAAAATGAAAATATAAACATTTTATTGTTTGTATGTTGCTGTTAGAGTTAGGGTTAAGATTAGGGTTAGGGTTAAGATTTGATGAATGGGTTTAAAACAATTTTCGAGAGTTACGTCACCGACCGAGAGAGAATCGGGAAGAAATCAGAGCAAGACTTGAGATCGAAGTGAGCGGACGTTCCGTCTTTTTCTCCCTCCAGCTGGAGGCTGGGGAGTTTTACTGCATCTATAAGGCAATCGTGTACCAAGATAATGTCGACATTCTACTACAATAAATTGATCGAAAAATTTAAACAGAAATTTATTGGAACACAAGCGCGTAACAATAATAAGATCGAAACGTTATGTGTCTCTTGTTAAGGAATTTTCTGGTGCTACTCTTGGTTTTGGAACTTAGAAATTTACTTCATGCCTTTGTTTCTTAGAAGAGGTCTAATTGAAAGAATTATTCTTAGTCATTTTCTATTCCGTATTTCGATCAGACGCCGATTTCGTTCACACTCTCTCTCTCTATCCCCTTCTCTCCCTCTCTACCCCTCTGTCTGCTTCTCGGAGTGACCTATTGTCTTCTGCCGAACTTTCTTAGGGACACTTCTTTTATTGATAACTTTTACTTGAAAGGGTTTTGTGATTCGCTAACAAATCATTATCATTTCCTACGATTGGTCAGTCAACGAGAGCCGTTGCTTGATTAAAAAAGGTGGATTATAACACTAATTCTATGTCATAATAATACGTTCGCTGAATCTTATTTCAAGAATAGTATTTAGTGACAGGTAAGTATATTTGCTATATATAGTAGGTGCACACACGCGCCTTTTCTAATTTGCTAACAGAAATTGCTTTTTTTATAATTAACCTTATCTGAATATTATTACTTTATAATTCAGTTTAGTATAAACA
>OY744545.1:38277228-38314728 GCA_963556195.1 Sepiola atlantica
CACACCCACACACCCACACACACACACACACACACATATATATATATATATATATATATATATATATATATATATATATATATAAATAAAATATTATGCTACATTCTAATGACCAAGATTTTATTCCCATTACATATAATTATTTAAAAACAAAAACTCTCGCAAATTTCCTGACATTTTCAGTGAAATAAGAACATCCGTTATTTGTATGTTAATATCGGATAATTTCCTCCATGGACTCATCAGAAACTAGTAAAGTTTTTTTTTAGAAAAAAATACATAGCGATGCAGTAAAGAAATTCCAAAAAACAAACAACTCAAATTGATTAAATCTCCATTCGAAGACACACACACACACAGACACACACACACACGCACGCTCTCTCTCTCTCATATATATATATATAACACTTAAAGAAAGAGGCAAAATGCCTTCAAAATACCATGTGTGAGATGCCAATATTTTTATCAGAATCAAAATAATTTATTTTCATCTTGACCTTTTTTCTAATAATTTCGCTCGGTACAACGATCCTCATCAGAGTTTTCAACAAAATAGAACTTTCCCAAATTTCTCTCTCTCTCTCTCTCTCTCTCTCTCTCTCTCTCTATATATATATATATATATATATATATATATATATATATATATTTATATATATATATATATATATATATATATATATATATATATATTTATATATATATATATATATAGAGAGAGAGAGAGAGAGAGAGACTGTAACGAGTTTTCCCTCATAAGGGTTGGTACTATAAAACAAAGGTGTTTATACGACAGTGCTAAATGCAAAGTATAGCTATATATCAGTAATTATGTTTACTTATACCAATATTTTAGCTATGCATGTGCATACATGATTCAGCTATGACTTTATTAGAGATCTAGCATCATCAGGCCACTGACAGAGAAGACTCTGAAAAGACTTATCCGTCTTTTCAGAATGTTCTCTTTCAACGGACTGATGATGCTCGATCTTGAATAAAGTCGTAGCTGAAACATGTATGCACATATGTAGCCAAAATATTTGTATCAGCAAAAATTTATACAAACATATATATATATATATATATATATATATATATATATATATATTTATTTATATTGTTGAATATGAGTGACAACTCATGTCTAGATATCCTTTGGTAGATCGTTTCAATAGTCCGAATCAGATCTTAGTTTCGGAGGGGAATTGGCTGATGAATTTGCCATAGCTTTGAGTTGTGTCCCAAGTACTTTCAGACACACCCGAGTCCATCTTCAGGAGAATGAGGATAATTCGGTACAGACCATGTGTTAGTATTATTGATGGTTTTGGCGGAAATTATGTAATAAGTACGAAACTATAGTTAAGATTATAGACATTTTAGTATATTATATCGAAAATACATGTCTGCAAGAGAAGATGCTGCCTAGGTATACATATATATATATATATATTATTAAAAATAACCGACAATTTTTGTCTGGTTATTTTAGTATTGATCTCTTCAATTTTCCGGATTAAAATCTTAATCTCGGAAGAAAATTGGCTGATGAAACTGCCGTAATGTACATGTTGGTCCAGAGTACTCTCTGACCCATCTAGGTCCATCGTCAGAGGAATAATGACACTAGTACTAATATACTTAAATGCTTATAATACCTAATAAATATAGTTTCATATTTAAATTTTCCCGCCATAATTAATTATAAATCTAACTCCAGGTCTTTACCTGTTTGTCATTATTCCACTGACGATGGACCCAGACGGGTCAGAAAGTACACTGGACCAACATGTACATTACGGCAGTTTCATCAGCCAATTTTCTTCCGAGATTAAGATTTTAATCCGGAAAATTGAAGGGATTAATACTAAAATAACCAGACAAAAAATATCGGTTATTTTTAATAATACGTGTCTTAAGGAAAAAATGCTGCCTCGATATATATATATATATATATATATATATATATATATATATATATATATATATATATATATATATATATATATATAGTAATTTATGAAAATATATTTATGGAAATTCCCCCCGGGGATGAAACGGGGGAGCTTCTGTGTAGCTTAATTTTGCCATAAATATATTTTCATAACTTACTACCTAGCTCTACTTACGTATCGTGCACTGTTGAAGTAAATACTGAAAATTGATACATAAAAAATGATATCTCCTTTAATGCGGATACATGAAATTTTATATATATATATATATATATATATATATATATATATATATATATATAGTAATCCAGGTAGGGTAAAAATCCACAGGGTAGAAATCCAAAGGGAATCAAACCGGGCTTATAAAAGAGTGCTCAATAAAATATAAAGCTGTATTGTGAATGCTTTTATTCAAACATGTACAAGGTCTGCTACACTGGCATTTCGATGTTATCGATCTACAGCTCTCAAGAGCTGAGGTCTCATCAGGCAGAAAATTATTTTGGATCAGGTTGGATCAAAAAATAATTTTTTGCCTGATGAGACCTCAGGTCTTTAGAGCTGTAGATCGATAACATCGACATGCCAGTGTAGCAGACCTTGTACATGTTTGAATAAAAGCATTCACTATACACACACATATATATATATATATATATATATATATATATATATATATATATATATATATATATAAATATGTTACAGTAAATTTAATTTCAATTTCACACATGCAAAATAAATCTTATCTTTCTACTTACCAACAAGAAATGATAGTTGAATGTACACGTGATAAGACCATCATGCCGGTAAGCATACAATAATGAGTGAATTTCATGTGTTTAAACTTAAGTTGTCCTTAATAAAAGTGAGCGATTTAGACTAAATGACGATATAGACAAACAACTAAAAGTCGTTGCGACAAATATTAAAATGTAATCGGATTCATAAATGAAACTGACTCGAGAAATAACAATAAACATGTTACTCCATTTTAGAAGCGCTGAGAAATATGAAAGAAAAAGAAAAGAAATTAAAAAAAAAACAAAACAAAACGGTATTTAAAAGACGGGAATGCCATTTTTTTGCAATAAGATATAAGTACACCTTTTTTTATTTTTTTTGTGTATATTTTATAAGCTGTCAGGTGACCCAAGCAACAATGTGGCACATCAGCTTAGACATCGCCTGACACAATGCTATTTTCATCAGTCGTCTGTAGTCAGTGCCCAACAGATCTGTTTGGTAATTCTAGATGTGCCCTGCTACCCACGCACCTGTTCATACGGCATGGAAGACGGGCAGTAAATAAAGATATAACGATTCATAAAAAAACATACGTTGCCAGTCTCTCTCTACTCTATCGTTATTTCCATGAAAAATACTCGACTGAGCTCCAGTCTTTTGTTCTTCCTTGTAAAACATTCACAGCTAGAACTGATCTCTCTACCACAACGAACAAAACCTTTCTCCCCTTTATGTGTCTAGCGCCAGGCGGAATTTTCATAGACATAGCTTTCTTACAAAGGCTTCAAATCTGTCCAACACATTATCGCGTGGCTGTTTCCCTGTTTGTTACAATATGATTGTCTTCGAATCAAATGTAAACAAATTCTTGTCCCAAACCGCAGTTCATACCATTGCTACTATCTTCAATATTTATCAAAAGTTAAACGTTACTCGGACTGGTGCCTTCTCATTGACAGCTCAACACAGTTCGACCAGTTGCTATTATTAATTGCCAGGGTGCTATGAACAGCTTAGCTGTGCTGTATAGATGTCCTCATGCATGTCCGCGAGGTGCCAGTATCCGAGCGGAGAGCCACTTGTTACCGGTTTTACAATCGGTGTTTTGCTATAATCAGGCTGACTCCCTGAGAATACAAAGTGCCATAGGAAAACATTCGACCTAGATTTATAAATTGAAACCAGTCTCGCTGGCCATAAGAGAAATTGAGAAGCTGAACCTGAAATAGAAAATTTCATAACACAAGAAAGACACAACATGGCATTGATATGCAAAATTAACAATAAGGTTGTTGATCATGAAGACCAATTAAGGTCAGTACAGAATATGAAGAGACCCTAAACGAAGATTGTGCTGACGTTATAAATGATGATATAAGTGAGCACGAAAGCGCGACGAAAGATGAACAAGTTCTTCTGAAGAGTCGAATTATAAAGCATGGGACTCCGAATATAGAAAGGCCAGATCATAGTTTCCAATAGCCGGGAATACACATAATACCATAGGGAGGGGCAGAGAATCGAGAAGAGGCGATAGATTCACACAGGGCGTAAAACTCATAAGATCCCGGGTGATGTAATGTGGTTGGCTTGGCTAATACACTAATTAGCATGGTCGGGCATTATCACCTATAACCCGGCACTCCGGAAAGACAAAACAAGGAAAGACAAGAAAGTTGAAAAAAGGAAAGATAAGAAAGTTGAAAAAAAGGAAAGACAAGAAAGTTGAAAAAAGGAAAGACAAGAAAGTTGAAAAAAGGAAAGACAAGAAAGTTGAACAAAGGAATGTAAGAAGAAAGAAGGAAAGACAAGAAAGTTGAAAAAAGGAAAGACAAGAAAGTTGAAAAAAGGAAAGACAAGAAAGTTGAAAAAAGGAATGTAAGAAGAAAGAAGGAAAGACAAGAAAGTTGAAAAAAGGAAATACAAGAAAGTTGAAAAAAGGAAAGACAAGAAAGTTGAAAAAAGGAAATACAAGAGAGTTGAAAAAAGGAAAGACAAGAAAGTTGAAAAAAGGAAAGACAAGAAAGTTGAACAAAGGAATGTAAGAAGAAAGAAGGAAAGACAAGAAAGTTGAAAAAAGGAAAGACAAGAAAGTTGAAAAAAGGAAATACAAGAAAGTTGAAAAAAGGAAATACAAGAAAGTTGAAAAAAGGAAAGACAAGAAAGTTGAAAAAAGGAAAGACAAGAAAGTTGAACAAAGGAATGTAAGAAGAAAGAAGGAAAGACAAGAAAGTTGAAAAAAGGAAATACAAGAAAGTTGAAAAAAGGAAAGACAAGAAAGTTGAAAAAAGGAAAGACAAGAAAGTTGAAAAAAGGAAATACAAGAAAGTTGAAAAAAGGAAAGACAAGAAAGTTGAAAAAAGGAAAGACAAGAAAGTTGAAAAAAGGAAAGACAAGAAAGTTGAACAAAGGAAATACAAGAAAGTTGAAAAAAGGAAAGACAAGAAAGTTGAAAAAAGGAAAGACAAGAAAGTTGAACAAAGGAATGTAAGAAGAAAGAAGGAAAGACAAGAAAGTTGAAAAAAGGAAAGACAAGAAAGTTGAACAAAGGAAAGACAAGAAAGTTGAAAAAAGGAAAGACAAGAAAGTTGAAAAAAGGAAAGACAAGAAAGTTGAACAAAGGAAATACAAGAAAGTTGAAAAAAGGAAAGACAAGAAAGTTGAAAAAAGGAAATACAAGAAAGTTGAAAAAAGGAAATACAAGAAAGTTGAAAAAAGGAAAGACAAGAAAGTTGAAAAAAGGAAAGACAAGAAAGTTGAAAAAAGGAAAGACAAGAAAGTTGAAAAAAGGAAAGACAAGAAAGTTGAACAAAGGAATGTAAGAAGAAAGAAGGAAAGACAAGAAAGTTGAAAAAAGGAAAGACAAGAAAGTTGAAAAAAGGAAATACAAGAAAGTTGAAAAAAGGAAATACAAGAAAGTTGAAAAAAGGAAAGACAAGAAAGTTGAAAAAAGGAAAGACAAGAAAGTTGAACAAAGGAATGTAAGAAGAAAGAAGGAAAGACAAGAAAGTTGAAAAAAGGAAATACAAGAAAGTTGAAAAAAGGAAAGACAAGAAAGTTGAAAAAAGGAAATACAAGAAAGTTGAAAAAAGGAAAGACAAGAAAGTTGAAAAAAGGAAAGACAAGAAAGTTGAACAAAGGAATGTAAGAAGAAAGAAGGAAATACAAGAAAGTTGAAAAAAGGAAAGACAAGAAAGTTGAAAAAAGGAAAGACAAGAAAGTTGAACAAAGGAATGTAAGAAGAAAGAAGGAAAGACAAGAAAGTTGAAAAAAGGAAAGACAAGAAAGTTGAAAAAAGGAAAGACAAGAAAGTTGATCCGGTATCCTGTAATGGAGATGAGGAGTTAAACTATTGAATGCCCTTGTGTTAGACAAGGTTGGTTCAGATGTATGATGTTTTAGAAGTAGTAAAATAATTGACCACGAAACAGATGATTTGTAGATGAGTAACATATCAGGCGAGAACATCCCGGATCATGCTAGGCGTGGTCAGGCTTTGTTCATAAATAAAGAACGAATGCATGCACGAAGAATAAAAAAACAGAAGACAAATGTAAGAGCAGAAATTCAGTATCGTAAGGCCTTGTGCTAAAGAAGACGGGTTCGAATGTCTAATGTTTTAAAGAAAGTAAAAGAAAATGGACCCTTTGAGTTGAGAAATGCGCCAGACAAATCTCAGGATGCAGATCTGAGAACTCTACTTCAGTGTGATCTATGAACCAGACTGTATCAGTCTGTGATGTTAACTCCCTCCTTGCTGTCTTTACCTGGCCTTAATTTCAAGACGTCTGATGACGAACTCATTAATGATAAACAAAATAACTTTACTTTGTATCAGTAATCATACAACGAAATAAGAAATATTTTTATTTTTATAAAGCTGTATTTTATTAGTTTCATTTTTACCGTGAAGCTGGGTTAGGGTTAGGGTTGGGGGTTACCGGTGTTACAAGTCATCCATTTTGCTACAAAAAGTGAGTATAAGAATAAGTTTTATAAGCCTTTGGGGTTGAAAAATGGCTTTACTTTACCTATGATTTAATCTCAGTAAAATCAGACGTAAATGTTTTCATTGGAGCTTTCATGTTGTGTTGCTGAACCTTTCAATGTTAAGTGCAATATTAAACAATACTTCAAAGCAATCAGTGAAAACTGTGTAAAAATAGAGCTCAGTCAACTAGGAATTGATATAAATTCGCTTACCTTTTGAGAAGATTCCGAATTGTGTCTTAATTACAGGTATGATATAAATCTATTTAAGTTAATCCATAAACTATAAAATGGTTGTTGGTTTTGGAGTTTGTCTGTTCGTACGCAAAGAGAAACATGTGATTAGTTTGCGAAAAGGAATAGGAAGAGTACCCATCAATAAGGTAGTCGCTGGAAAAAATGTTTAGACCATTTTACTGCTCCAGAAAGTATCTTACGCCTGACGCAATCCTCTAACTGTATATAAGACAAATGCTCTCTAAAATGGAGTACTGTCGCCACATATGGGAGGTGCGCTCAAAGCATATTTTCCTACCTCGACAGAGTACAAAACCGATTTCGAAATCTAGTGGGGGATGTCCTCTTCTATTCTCTACAGCAACTTTATCACAGAAGAGACGTTGCTTGTCTTTTTTCTGCTCTATCGTTATTTTCATGGTAGGTGCTCGACTGAGTTGCAATCTACGGCCACCTTCCTGTAAAAAATTCACAATAATAACTCTTCTAGCTACAACCACTGTCAATAATTTCGCTGTCTCGATCTGTGTAACTAAAACTAAACAGAGCTTCCATGAGCTAGTTTTCTTTCTTAGTGATACAAGTCTGTGGAACACAAGACCGCGGGTCTGCTTCGCAGTTGACTACAATATTGTCGTATTCAAATCAAATGTTAACAAATTTTTGTTGAGTCGTCCTCTAAAATAAAATTCTGACCAGTTTCAACCATCTGACAAATTTATTAACTCTTATCTTCGAGTGGCCTCTGGACCTTGATAAGCGGTGAATCATTAGTAAAATGAAATGTTTCAAAATTATAGTCTGTATTAAATAGCTTGCAATTATAGCGTGTTAAATAGGGTTTGTAAAGAATAACTTTTTGATAATAGTCTGTATTAAAAAACTTCCAAATATAACTTGTAAAACTACAGTTTATAAAGAATAGCTTCTAAGTAATAGTCTGTATAAAATAGTTTGCAAAAAAAGGTTTTAAAATACGGGTTGTAAAGAATAGCTTTTAAATAATAGTTCGTATTAAATAGTTTGCAAAAATAGGTTTAAAAACTACGGTTTGTAAAGAACAGCTTTTAAATAATAGTTCGTATTAAATAGCTTGCAAAAATAGGTTTTAAAATACGGGTTGTAAATAATAGCTTTTAAATAATAGTCTGTATAAAATAGTTTGCAAAAATAGGTTAAAAAAATAGAGATTATAAAGAATAGCTTTTAAATAATAGTCTGTATAAAATAGTTTGCAAAAATAGGTTTTAAAAATAGGGGTTGTAAAGAATAGCTTCTAAATAATAGTCTGCATAAAATAATTTGCAAAAATAGGTTTTTAAATACGGGTTATAAAAATAGCTTTTAAATAATAGTCTGTATAAAATAGTTTGCAAAAATAGGTTTTAAAAATACGGGTTGTAAAGAATAGCTGCTAAATAATAGTCTGTATAAAATAACTCGTAGAAATACGGGTTCTAAAGACAAATCAAATTGTTTCCAGTTTCAACCATCGTTACCAATGATCACTGTGGTATCTCACCGTCCACCTGACAAACTTAGTAAACCTTATCCCTGAGAGGCCTTTGGGCCTTGATGAGTGGTGATTCATTGTTAAAAAATGCAGTTTTACGATATCAACTCGTCAAAACACTGGAAATTAAATGCGAGGTTTATACATTTTCCATATCCGAGTTGGTATTTATCTACCTCCCACAGCGGTAAGATGTGACACAAGGTCGGAAAGTGGGATTTGATAACTAAGCACCCTAGAGGAAGAGCACTTATGACCGTTAAAAAATGCCTGGGCAGCTCTGTTGGCATTCCCTGGTAGAGGCGCCTTAGACGATTAGCAATAAACTAACCCCTTCCAAAAGAGAAAATAAAGCCTGGGAGGGTGGACCTCCTAGAACTGCACAGGACAGTACCTCAGACCGGCGGAATCAAGGCCCTAAGGCCAAAACGGTACCGGTCTATAGGGTGTAGTATCCATCGGAACAGATACTACACTTTGATCTCAGGCGAAAAGGCCGAGTCTGAATTTCACGTAAGTATAAAGGGTTTTTTTATACGTGTCTTATAAATTTAAAGGAATTAAAATAAAATAATAACATAAAAACATTACGTAAATAGATATTATTTTAAATCCAAGTGGCCCTATTTTGATAATCCTAACTGTAAATAAACATAACAGGTATTCGGCATTTGTTCAGAGTGAATTCTTTTGGCTTAAAAACATAATTTATAAACCGATAAAAACTAGAAACCGTAGCTATGGCATATCAAAAACACGTAAAAGATAATTTGCTTTTGAATTTACCGTCACTGAAAAATTTACCGTAAATACAATGTTTTAAATACTGCAAATCGTTGTCTGAGAAGACATCAACTGCTGTATAGAAGTGCCAATCAAATACACTGAGCCGACAGAAAAAGCTGATTCCCGTAACTAACCCTAACCCGCCTGCAGCAGACAGTTTGGAACTAAAAAACTCCCCTCTTTTCTTTTTTTTAAAAAAATTTTCCTTTCTAGTACATGTGTACCGGAAATAAAACAAACGATAAACACCCCCCACACACATATGACCTAAATCAGGCGACCCCTGGTTGCCGGTTTGTGAAATATTAATACTATTTATTTTAGTTAACCGTTTTCAAGAGCCCTGTTCACAGTTCAGAGAAGGTTTGAAGAAAGGAATGGTTCCCGAAAGTTTCCTACAGACTATTCTCCAAAAAACAAAATCAAAAACAGGAATTAGTATTTACTTTACTTTGTTTCTAAAATCATCCGATAAATTCGGCACGAAATTGCAAGTTGCACGTTTATTTTTTATTCTTTCTCAGTTTTGTATTCACTATTATTACTTTTGTTTTTTTTCCGACTTGTGCGCTTATGATTTCTGTTCACTAATTACACCTATATACCGATAAATACACACACACACATACACACACACACATATATATATATATATATATATATATATATATATATATATATATATAGAGAGAGAGAGAGAGAGAGAGAGAGATTAGCTAAAAACCTGAAGTTGCTCGGTCTGAATGAAGATTACTACATATACTATTTCGCTATGCTCATAACACCATATTACTTTTTTTTGTTTTTACTGTAACCTTACTGTTTCGCGCCTAGTATAGTCGCAATAAGCGGAAATGTTGGAAAACTCTCTGAATTAGTGTTTTATACATATGGTTTTCATTACATGTACACCGGATTTACGTATGTGAAGTTTTAATTGGTTTATGTACCCATCGATCACGTAGGAGTAGGGGCACGTAGATATTCGGCACATAAAGTGTAACATAGAGATGCGGGACCATTTCCATTGTCTTCCCCGGGAAGTTTTATACATATGATATACATTTCATCAAAATAGAATATATTTGAAGTTTTAAAAGAGGGTTCAGCCCCATAGCTCCGTCAGGGTTGGAAAACATTTAACGATTCGAAACCACTTCAATTGTCTTCCACAGAAAATGTGGCACATGTTCGTCTTTGTCCACTGTCCGTTTTTCACAACTTTTTACTGACCACTTTTTTTTATTTTTTCGGTGTACACTTGTCTATCAGGCTGCTAGAGAATTCTGGGGTTTTTGGAAAAAAAATTCAAATATTTTACATTTTAGGAGGGAAGATCAGTTTCCAATGTAAATTCAACGTTGAATTTACATTGAAAACTGACTCCCCTGTCTTAAAATCTCAATTTTTTTAAATTTCATTCCAAAAACCCCGAAATTCTCTACTGACATGATAAGTAATTGTACACCGAAAAATATTTTTTAAAAATTGAGATGGTCAAAAAGAGGGAGATCAGTCTACGTTGAATTTACATTGGAAACTGATTTTCCCTCCTAAAATGTAAAATATTTGAATTTTTTTTCCAAAAACCCCAGAATTCTCTAGCAGCCTGATAGATAAGTGTACACCGAAAAAATAAAAAAAAGTGGTCAGTAAAAAGTTGTGAAAAACGGACAGTGGACAAAGACGAACATGTGCCACATTTTCTGTGGAAGACAATTGAAGTGGTTTCGAATCGTTAAATGTTTTCCAACCCTGACGGAGCTATGGGGCTGAACCCTCTTTTAAAACTTCAAATATATTCTATTTTGATGAAATGTATATCATATGTATAAAACTTCCCGGGGAAGACAATGGAAATGGTCCCGCATCTCTATGTTACACTTTATGTGCCGAATATCTACGTGCCCCTACTCCTACGTGATCGATGGGTACATAAACCAATTAAAACTTCACATACGTAAATCCGGTGTACATGTAATGAAAACCATATGTATAAAACACTAATTCAGAGAGTTTTCCAACATTTCCGCTTATTGCGACTATACTAGGCGCGAAACAGTAAGGTTTCGGTAAAAACAAAAAAAAAGTAATATGGTGTTATGAGCATAGCGAAATAGTACATGTAGTAATCTTCATTCAGACCGAGCAACTTCAGGTTTTTAGCTAATCTCTCTCTCTCTCTCTCTCTCTCTCTCTCTCTCTCTCTCTCTCTCTCTATATATATATATATATATATATATATATATGTGTGTGTGTGTGTGTGTGTGTGTATTTATAGGTATATAGGTGTAATTAGTCAACGGAAATCATAAGCGCACAAGTCGGAAAAAAAACGAAAATAATAATAGTGAATACAAAACTGAGAAAGAATAAAAAATAAACGTGCAACTTGCAATTTCGTGCCGAATTTATCGGATGATTTTAGAAACAAAGTAAAGTAAATCCTAATTCCTGTTTTTGATTTTGTTTTGGGGGGAATAGTCTGTAGGAAACTTTCGGGAACCATTCCTTTCTTCAAACCTTCTCTGAAGTGTGAACAGGGCTCTTGAAAACAGTTAACATAAATAAATAGTATTAATATTCACAAACCGGCAACCAGAGGTCGCTTGATTGAGGTCATATGTGTGTGGGGGGTGTTTATCGTTTGTTTTATTTCCGGTACACATGTACTAGGAAGGAAAATTAAAAAAAAAGAAAAGAGGGGAGCTTTTAGTTCCAAACTGTCTGCTGCAGGCGGGTTAGGGTTAGGGTTAGATTTGGGTTAGTTACGGGAATCAGCTTTTTCTGTCGACTCAGTGTATTTGATTGGCACTTGTATACAGCATTTGATGTCTTCTCAGACAACGATTTGCAGTATTTAAAACATTGTATTTACGGTAAAATTTTCAGTGACGGTAAATTCAAAAGCAAATTATCTTTTACGTGTTTTTGATATGCCATAGCTACGGTTTCTAGTTTTTATCGGTTTATAAATTATGTTTTTAAGCCAAAAGAATTCACTCTGAACAAATGCCGAATACCTGTTATGTTTATTTACAGTTAGGATTATCAAAATAGGGCCACTTGGATTTAAAATAATATCTATTTACGTAATGTTTTTATGTTATTATTTTATTTTAATTCCTTTAAATTTATAAGACACGTATAAAAAAAAAACCTTTATACTTGCGGTAAATTCAGACTCGGCCTTTTCGCCTGAGATCAAAGTGTAGTATCTGTTCCGATGGATACTACACCCTATAGACCGGTACCGTCTTGGCCTTAGGGTCTTGATTCCGCCGGTCTGAGGTACTATCCTGTGCAGTTCTAGGAGGTCCACCCTTCCAGGATTTGCCTTCTAACTCTTTGAGAAGGGGTTAGTTTATTGCTAATCGCCTAAGGCGCCCCTACCGGGGAATGCTGACGGAGCTAACTAGGCATTTTTTGACGGCCAGAGTGCTCTTCTTCCTCTAGGGGGCTGGCTTTTCAAATCCCACTTTCCCGACCTTGTGTCACATCTTACCGCGGTGGACGAAACCTTGATATTGACAGAAAAAATTAATGTTTTACATTGAACAAAGTAGTAGTAGTAGTAGTAGTAGTAGTAGTAACAATAATAATAATAATAATAGAAGGAACCTCACATGAAACCAAATGAACTGAAACCGCTAGAAATGTTATAAACAGTGCCCCCTTTTCCTATAAAGGCATCGGCATCGGCTGATACCACATAAAATAATTGTAAAGAGCCAAGGAGGATTGAAAGACCAAAGAAGGAAGATCAATAACTAGGCTTCAATTTGAAGAGTGCAGACAACGAGGAGAGTTATTGACACAAAAATCCCAGAAAAAAACTAATGATCGTGTCCAGCGAGACATCAATGGTCAGCGGCTGTTGCGATAACGCAAAATTATTTGCAATAGCTATCGAAGAAGTGGAGAGTACTGGAAATCTTGGGAGACTTGTTGTCACTCAGACTCCAGGGAACACGACCGGTTATTATCAGTGAGTAATCACTGATGATGACTCGTGTAGGAACTCCTAGTGAGTACTGAATAATAATAGCACTGGGACCCTCGGGAAGCTTATTGACACTCAAATTCAAGAGAAGTCCTATAGTTGATGCAACTGAAAAATCACTGGTAAATGACTGTTGCAATAACGCAAAATGATTCGCAACGGTTATGAAAAGAGACGGAGAGTGCTGGAAATCTGAACAAACTTGTTATCACTCAGACCCCATGGAGCACCACTGGTTATTTTTACTGAACAATCACTGATAATGATTTGCGTAAAATAATAATGATAATAATGATGATGATGATAATAATAATAATAATAATAATAATAATAATAATAATAATAATAATAATAATCTATATATTAATACGATAGCGTGTGTGTTCGTGTGTCACGCTTCCGGCAAAAGCTCTGCGCATGCGTGCCGCACCTAGATTTTGAAAAACATTCAACTCGCCTAATTTTCGAAACATTTTCAAGTATTTCCCAACGGTTAGCGACGTAGTATTTTTGACTTCGGCCCGACTGGTTTATAGTTCCATCCCAACCAACCTCTAAGATTGTTTTTCTACATTTCGAGGATAAGAGGAAGGGGAAGAGAGAAAGGGAGGGGACGACCGGGAAGACACATATTAATACAATAGCGTGTGTGATTTTGTGTGTCATGCTTACATCAAAAGCAACGACCTTCCGAATCTTTGTATGCTACTCATGAATTGGCTTGGTCTTTTGGCTAAGATCAAAGTGTAGTATCTGTTCCGATGGATACTGCACCCCATACTGGTGTTGTCTTGGCCTTCGGGTCTTGATTTACGCCGGTCAATGGGTCTGTCCTGTGCAGTTCTGGGAGGTCCACCTTCCCAGGCTTTGCCTCCCCTCTTTGGGGAGGAGTAAGTTTATTGCTTACTGCCTTAGGCGCCCCTACCGGGGAATGTCGACGGGGCTGTCCAGGCAATTTTTAATGGCCAGAGTGCTCACCTTCTCGAGCGCTGGCTTTTCAAACCCACTTTCCGACCCGACCTTGAGTCACATCTTACTTGTGGGAGTCAGATAAAACTGGCCTTGGGCCTAACTCCTGGAAAGGAGTAAATAAATATTCATGAATTGGAGCCAAATTTAATTTAATCGAAAACATTTACAAAGTAAGGTTTAGTAGTCGAAATATTACCTTCACTAGAAATATTGTATATAAAGAAGTTTTGTAAATTGTTTCATGTATTGTTCATTTTTAAAAATAAATATACAAGTCCAAATCTTATCATATTTTATTCAAACATGTATAGGTTAGGAACAAGATAATTAGTATTAAAAACATCAGTTCGTGTAATTTACACGGGCCCCGCTAGTAATATTATTATTATTAATAATAATAATAATAATAATAAGAAGAAGAAGAAGAAGAAGAAGAAAGTTAATCTTGACGTAAATAGATTTATTTGAATTATGCAAGATAAATGTCTTAACAGATATGTCACAATTTATGAATTTTCGAATGGAATCAAAGTAAAATAAATAGTGGTAATGGTTGTGACCCAACGGGTCACGGGTACGTCTAGTAAACAGATATACATCTGTAAAATAATGATGCAGACATGTTGAGTAATAACGCATAAGACGTCACGCGGAGGCTAAGGGCATGACCCCGCAATAATGAAGAAAAGCCGAAGACTATATAGATTGTCAATTAGGCTAAAAGAACAACGGAAATGAATCGGTGACCTTTGAACGAGCCCACATGTGTGAGGTCGACGAGTTCATTTCAGAGTATGACGTCGTAAAAAAACCGACTCGGTAATCTTTAAAAGAGTCAGGGGCACGAGGCCAGAAGAAGAAGGCACCCGGAATGCAAAGTCAGAAATTAAAACGGCGAAGGAAGAATGGGCGCTTACGTAGCAGAGATCGAGTTGGGAGGATATAGAGAAAAACTTGTTGTGGGTCATTCCCGAAGAGAGGTACCCCCACCACGACCGAACTGCCGTAAACAAATGGCGTGGGGATCGCAAGCCTTCCATAGATTTCGGGAACAGACTTCTACAGAACGTATTGTCGTGTTTCCCTCTAGGTTGCAAGGTAAATCACTCTTCCTGGTTGTCGTGAAAATAACCTACGTTGGGTAGAGTCGAAAACCAACCTCCGTCAAGGTAAAGAAAGAGGTTTCTTCGTAAGACAAGGGAAAGAACAATAATGCCAAAGGACTTTAGCTAACAAAGAACTATTTAATTATATATATATATATATATATATAACTTACACCAGCTGGCGGTGAAGATTAAAGAAACAGAGTTTCTTGAGCACGTCCTCATCTCTATCGATGTGTTTTATTTGATGCTACCGGGTCCCCTGAAGGAACGGGTATTACAACACATTTATCCACATAAACACATATACATTTATCTCAAGAGTAGCAAGAGTAAATAGTAGCAAATATGCAATAAAGGAAAAAGCAAGGAATAACTAAAAAACGTTACAAATTTGGAACCGTCAACATTGGCAATTGTCCTGTAATTCTATGAATTGCATCTTAGAGGAAAATAAAGAATTTGTTGTCTATACCATTTTCCCTGCGACTGCAAGTAGAGATATGGATGGCATCACTTGGATGAGTTTCAAATCGGTGCAGATGCTGCAGGCATTTAAAAGTATGCTAATCTCAACCACCCTTCGCCAAAACTGCTGTAAGTTCCTTGGCAGTAAAGTTCTTTAATTGGCGAACCACGCCGTGGCCTTCGTAAAGAGAAAGCCATTCCATTGAGTCTCGGTTTTATGCTGACGTCACAATGGTTGGTGCTAAAGAAGATAAACAAGACGATTCGAAGAGAACGGTTACACACTATATGTACACATATGACTGGTAATTTCTTTCTTAAATTATTTCATCTTTGATTTAGTAATTGTTTGGTATCTACAAAAGGATACTGATGGTTTTGTTCCTGTCGTTTTCAAATTGGAAGTCTGATAATGATTTGAAGAAAAAACTATACAAGAGCTCGTTTAGACTAAAATTCAAGATGGATGACAAACCTGTCTTGATAAGAAAATATTAAAAAAAACGAATACTAGCTTGCTTTCTCTAAAGTTTTAAATATTTTTTTTACACGATAACAAGTCTGTATAACATAAAACTTTTGTTTGTCCTGATACAAAATTCTAATTTAATTTTGAACGTATATAAAATTGAACTTTTACACAATTTTTCTTTACCAATTTGTAAACAATAAAGTATTATTGACTTGTTTCTTTTTGTATAAAAGAATGTTCAAAATTTATATTTTTGGTGCCAAAAAGTTAATTGTGTCAATAAAATTCTAAAACAGTTCAAATATTTTTAGTGCTAGAAAAAGAAAACGTTTACAGGATTAAATTAGTTACATTTTTGAAAAATTTTATTTCAGGTCAAGAAATACAATTTAAACAAAGCGAAATGTTTATATATATTTATATATTTATTTCCAAATCGGTTTTCTAAAAAAATCATTATTTATTTATTTATTTATTTATCTTTCTAAATAGTTTTTATTTATTTATTTATTTATCGTTTTCATTTTTAAAATTATTTATCGTTTGTTTTTAATTTGTTTGTTTATTTACTTATTGTATTTTTGTTTGCTAAATTCATAATTAAAGTTCCTTAGCCTTCTAAACTATAATAGTATTTTTATATTGTTTCACAAATAAATAATTTAAAGTGTAGTATCTGTTCTGATACTACACTTGATCTTTTCTGTCCTCGGTCAGTGAAGGAGAAATTTTTCTAGATTGAGACAATTCAAATTTTTGTCCCAATTTAGGGGCCCCCTTTTGGGGATCTGGATTTTCCTACATTAAAAATTGACCTTGTGGTTTACTCTTTACCCATGAAGAGGCAAGCAAATAGGAACACACGTAATTACATATATCGTAACCAACAATATTTTCTACAAAAAAAATAGGTTGATATTGTAACTTTAAAAACGTATAATCGACTTTGCTTGACTTTGGATGTTTTTATTTTAATAGTTTCTGTATAGAAAATTGTTTTCAGATCGTTCACAATCAAAATAATAAAACGAATTTTAGTCTCTAAACTCCATGAAACAACATAAGGTGCATTTACTTTAATGCAGCCACAACACACAAATATAGTTTTTCTTTTTAATTAATTCTTGTTTTCTTTTGAAAATTAATATTGAATAAGTTCAGTTTCAGTATAAATCAGATGGTCGCCCTTTCTTTTCTTTTTTATTGCAATTTTTAACCTTTTCTAATCCTTTTTTTTTTTAACATAGTTCACCCCAAATAAGGCAGGCCGCCACTGTAGACGTAAGGAGCTACTGAGAAAAAAGGGATAAGGTTTGGGGGTTCAATATAAATTGGGAGCTGCGCAGCGAGATGTCTGTTTACATTAGTTTTAAATTTCTGCATGTCAGTACCGTCAAGGAAACAAGAGGCAGGGAGAGAGTTCCAGAGGCCAGCAGCACTAGGAAAGAAGCTATTTGAGTAGAAAGCTCCCCGGCATCTGGTGACTTCCACAGTGAATGGATTGGATTTAGCTGATTGTCGAGTTGGTCTTGTGAATTAACGTCGAGTAGCCAGTTCAGCGGAGTATAATCCATTGTAGTATTTGTAAAACAAGCACAAGGATGCAACATTGCGGCGATTGGACAGGACTGGAACTTGATTGACAGTGAGGGACCTATTAGGTTGGCGATTCTTTTTTGGACCTTGTCAAGGAGGAATGGAGTAGTAGATGATGCACCAGCCCAGATGTGGCAACAATACTCCATGCATGGGCCGATGGTGGCTTTGTAGAGATACAGGATAATGTTACAAAAGCTACTATTCATTATCCAAAACCTGACTTTTCGACATGTCTCGCTCGCACCAAAATGTATGACGTCATTTTCGATCAAACAGGCTTTTTTAACGAAGGTCGTGGCCACATGAGATTCTTTTATGACGATTAACTCGATATACTATAGTAAAAAGCAAGGATTTGAGGTTAGAGTCATTTGGTGCCTGAATTTTGATTTATTATTACTGGTTTCTTTTTATGTCGCTCCGGAATGTAAATATTAATTTATTGCTTTTTATATTTCAATAAATATTCGATTCATAGTAATACAAAATTACGGACAACAAAACACGAAGTTGAACCAGGGACATTTAGTTATACAGTCTAACGCTCACCCAACTGAACTATTCAATCTGGTCATAGTAAAAGTATCCAATTAAAGTTTACATGGAAGAGATGTTGTGTGTCTCCCTTGTTTTAAGTTAAAGTTTTATTTAAAATTATTACTCTGATGATTTGCAAAATAGTTTACTGCGGTTAATTTACAGTTAAAAGTAACTGTTGCAATTGTTTACACCCCTTTTGTTTTGTATTCATCTAGATTTGGGATAAAATCAATCATGGGTATATTTTTAAGCTCTTATTACTATAATGCGTACCCGTAGAATTAGCAATCGGTGAAGCGAAAATAATGCATCTTACTAAATAAATATATAGTCATAAGAGAAAGTTTCATAAAACATCCATTTCCTTAAATGAAAAGAGCAGATGACTTCTAAATTATGCTTTCTTAACAAAGCAGATTCGCAAATAAATTAGCATTGTATCTTAAAAAATAAAGGTACCGTATTTGTATTTTTAGATACTTGTATCATTATACAAACTAAAAAAGAAAAGGAATTCAATTCATCCTTTGGAGGGACAAAAAAAAACGAAAATAGTCACTCTTTTTATGCTTAGGAAAATTTTACGGTAACAATCAATACTCCCATTCCGAAAAAGGCCAACATCACTTGCTAGTTGTTGATAGCCCAGGGAGTTTTTTCAACATGAACAATACTCACAATTATGCTTTTTATTTAAAAAAAAAACTTGAAATAATAAAACATAATGGTGACTATTGTTGGTTTTTAAAAAATTATTTTTGAGCATACCATACTAACTGACTTCGCTGCACTTGTTTGCGAATCTATTTATGATTAAAGCATGATCTGATTTTTCTAATTACTGAAATAATATTTTGTTATAGTTTATGGCATACATATATGCTTCGTATAATATGCCAGGAACTTTGATAAAAAAAATCTAATATGCTGATGAGGAGAAAAGTCTCATTGCTGGAAATTTTACTAAAATGTAATTTTGTTAATAAAGCTGATTCTTGGAAACGTGCGTACATCCAGTGAACATGTTAAGTATATATATGTTAAGAACTATATTCGACTATTTGAACTTCTATTTAATATGTTTAGAATTTTTTAAAATTGTACCCTATTAATATATAGAAGTATTTATTGATTTATACCTATTATTATTGTAAAGAAATCTATTTAAAAAAAAAAACTAATTACAATATATTAAAATATCTGTGCTGTTTACGAAGAAACAAAAATGCGTTTGTTTGAGTAATTTATGTTATTGCATTTATGTTTGAAACAATGATGTATTAATATTAACAGAAAAGGCGGATACCAAAACATGAGATCGAAAGTAGGCAGGATAGTTTATATATATATATATATATATATATATATATATATATATATATATATATATATATATATATATATATATATATATAAAAGAAAAGAGCAAACTCATTCGTGGGGGAACCACTAATACATTATATATATATATATATATATATATATATATATATATAATATATACATGTTATATATATATATATTATATTATATATATTATATATACATATATATATTATATATATATATATATATATGTTATATATATATTTTATTATATATATTATATATATATATATGTATATTAAATATTATACTTTATATATATATGTATATTATATATTATACATTATATATATATATATATATGTCTATTATATATTATACATTATATATATATATATATATATATATATATATATATATATATATATATATATATATAGATTATTTATTAATTAATACATGAGTAGTGCTTAGTAGTGGTGTAGAAAATACTTTCATTTCAGTAAATAATTTGTCGGACTAGATGCATTTAGCTTAAATCATTATTTGAAAAGAAATGGAACCATTTCTGTGTAGGTCACATTCCAAAAGTACATATATATATATATATATATATATATATATATATATATATATATATATATATATATATTATAAAAATATATCAATTACATGTAAGCTACACAGAGGCGTCCATTTTCAATTCCCACAGGAAATCATCCAGTTGAATATAAACACGCGGATATTTTTAGAGCGATTGTTTTTATATCTACGTGTTGTTTACTCAAGTTAACTAACCAGTCAGATTCGTTTTCATTTCTTTCTCACCGGTTTATGTTAAAAATAAATAAACTAAATAAATTAAATGATACTTACTTATATTAAATAATAATGATAATAGTATATTAATTAAAAAAGTATAATTATAGAAGACATTAATAAATAGAATAAATAATAAGTTAGAAAAAATAAACATACGTATTATGCTGAATCTATATTTTGCTGTACACCTTGTATCCTTTAGGGATTAGCGATATTTAGATGTTTCTTTTCTGTAGATGGAAGAAACGTTTGTTTTTACTTTTTGAGAAAGGGATATTTTTTCACGAAATATTAAATTTGTTTTCATCATCTCGGATTTTTTTTAACAGTAAGTTGAAAATGTACTCAAACGGTATGTTAAACATTTATTGAAAAGTAAGTAGATAAGTTTTTGAACAAAAATATAAACAATATTGTCTATAATTATTTGTTTTTTTCATCTTCCCATTCACTATTTGGTTTTACCTCATTGCTTACAACCTTAGTAAATACCTATATATATATATATATATATATATATATTTATATATATATATATATATATATATATATATATATATATATATATATATATATATATATATATATATATATATTCGAGCTCCGGCTTGACAATGTTTACATTGAGGTATCACTTACATTCAGTCAGTGTCGTATGATAGCGCAGGGGTAGTAGCGACGACTGTCAGCTCGACGATTGAGTTTCAATCCCGGCTTGGGGCACTGACTGGTCTAACCGTACTGAAGAACTGTGATACAGCGAAACAGTCTGTATGTGGATGACTATATATATATATATATATATATATATATATTATAATATAAAATGAAGTAATAAAATAAGGTGTCAATCAAATTTTATTAGAATTCAAAGTTCAAGCAAAGTATCCTACTTTGCTTGAACTTTGAATTCTAATAAAATTTGATTGACACCTTATTTTATTACTTTATTTTATATTATAATATTAATGCTCTATCCAGTATATTGAGCTCTAGTTTTTATCCGGATGTTTCACTAATTATAAGATATTAGTTGACGCTTATATCTTTCGTTGGATTGCTTCATATATATATATATATATATATATATATATATATATATATATATATATTTATATATATATATATGTGTGTGTGTGTGTGTGTGTAGGATATATTGAAATAATGAAACAAAGGTAAAATTACATACTTTACAAGTTTATTATAATCATTAGTTGTTTAAACAAGGAATTAAATAAAATATGAGAATGACCTTTAATCCATGAGTTTTCAAAAATTACTCTTATCCTCAGAAGAAACAAACAATCATTTGTTAATTATTAGTAAGTATTAATTTGAAAAAAAAAAACAACACAATGTTTAGTCATGCTTAAAACAATAATAGTCCGAAAATGTTGAAATTATGAGCAGAAAGTCATTTGAGTATTCGAAAATATCAATACAGTTGTTGAAAAAGTGAACGGTAAAGAATTGCAATTAAATTCAGGAGCGATTTTTTTTTATAATAATAGTTGATTTAATAATCTTGTTTTTGTTCCGCATTGCTTACAGCCTTATTAAATACATACAATACACGTGTGTGTATATATTTATAATAATAGTTTTATTTATACAAACATGTATATGTTTGTATAAATAAAACTATTATTATAAATAAATGGCTCTATTTATTATTGAGCACTATTATATCAACACAGTAGATATTTACCGGATACAAACATTACCTGAAGTACCACACACACACGCGCGTGCACACACACACACACACACACACACACACATATATATATATATATATATATAAATATATATATATATATATATATATATATATATATATATATATATATATAATGTATATACGCATATGCACATTGTAAATATGTAAACCAGTAAACAAAAAGAAACCGCCGATTTGGTCAGGAAGCAATTGCCATGGTAACAGCAGACTAACAAGCTCCTCGCGAGATGTTCCTCTCGCCTGCGTTTGGCTGATGGAGAGTTTTTTGGACTCGAGCCAAGAACATCACCTGAGGACACCTGTTTGTTGTTATGTCATAAATTAGGATGTTTCTTACATCATGGGATTACTTTTCTTTTTTACTTTCTATCAAGATATATGTTCTCACTATTATTTTTATGTACGTACATTTGTCTCTTTATACCCAACCATCGTTCTGAGTCTGATCATATATATATATATATATATATATATATATATATATATATATATATAGAGAGAGAGAGAGAGAGAGAGAGAGATAGATAGATAGATAGAGATAGATAGATAGATAGATAGATAGATAGATAGATAGATAGATACATAGAGATAGATGGATAGATAGATAGATAGATAGAGATAGATAGATAGATAGATAGATAGACTAACAAAAACATGCTAATATTAAATTCTCAATATTTATTATATATAGGCAGCATCTTCTCTTGCAGGCAAGTATTGTTGAATATAAGAGACAACTCATGTCTAGATATTCTTTGGTAGATCCTTTCAATAGTCCGAATCAGGATCTTAGTTTCGGAGGGGAATTGGCTGATGAATTTGCCATAGTTTGGATTTGTCTCCCAAGTACTTTCAGACCCATCCCGGTCCATTTTCAGGGAAATGAGGTTAATCAGGTACAGACCATGTGTTAGTGTTTAGAAGGTTTTGTCGGGAATTATGTACTAAGTACGAAACTATAGTTAGAGCTATAGACATTTTAGTATAGTATTACTGATATTAAAGTTTATTCTATTAATTAGGGTTTTTTTTGGGCTTCTAATATATGGAGTTTTGTTTGTTAGTATTATATCTTAAGATTTTGGTATTTTCTACTAAGAGTTTTCTGAATTCCGATCGGGGGCAGGAGTGGTCGTTTGTAAAGTGTTGGGCTATGGCGCTAGTATCAAACAAATGCATCGTCAATCTTCTCGACAAGGTCGTGGTAGTCAAACTTATATATATATATATATATATATATATATATATATATATATATATATATATATATATATATATATATATATATATATATAATATGAAACTAAATGTATACTTTTAGAGGAAATAACCTATAGTGAAATAGTTTTAACTCAATATACGAGATAGAGCAATTATAAAGATAAATGAAAGAAGAGAGATAAATATGTACGAATGACCAATCTATTACAACTTCGACTGTTCAATGCAAGGTGTACTGGGTAAAATCATTTTAAAAACGTTTATTTCTCTTTCCAAGGCTTTTCAAAGATTAAAATCTTATCATCAGAGGAATTACATAGATGGATGAGTTGTCAGTGGAAAAGCCAAAGTTCAAAATTTGAAAAAAAATAAAGTAATAAAGAATCTGGCTTAATTAGTGTCTAATAAATATAGATCAAATTTAATGCAAATTAGAAACAACAAAATAATTTTAAAATTGTAGGCTGTTCCCATATTATGATCCTTAAAACACCCTAATGAAATTAGTGGGAATATTTATTAATTGTTATTCAATAACTACTGTTAAAACTTCACACAAATCGGAGGCATATGGAGTTTGACGGAGCACTTCCTCTCCCTTCATCCCCCCTTTTTCTATAACTAAATTAAACTAGATATAGCCTATATAACACCTAGCAAACAACATTCATAATAGTAGGTTCGTTAGTTTAGGAGTTTCTCTTGTACTACGATATATATATATATATATATATATATATATATATATATATATATATATATATATATTACTATATACTACTATATATATATATATATATATATATATATATATATATATATATATATATATATATATATATATATATATATATATTGAAAAGTCACACAATTTGAAGCGCTGGGTGAGTGGCAATAATAACGAAGATATTTTTTAAATAAAATATTTAGAAAACACCTAGACGGATTTCAACTTGGCCACGAGAATGTCTCAACCAAGAGGAAAAAAGAAATAAAAGAAAAAGAAGAAATATTCTTCTGAAGATGGTAGATTTACCGAAAGTACTCAAGTTCATACAAAAAAAAATGTTTTTAAGATGAATAAATAATTTATTTTTAAAAACAAATAATCTGCGTTGTGCAAATGTTTTCTAAATATTTTATAAAAAATATCTTCGTTATTATATATATATATATATATATATATATATATATATATATATATATATATATATATATATATATATGTGTGTGTGTGTGTGGTACAGCTTTAGAACAAGAAACATACGGCTTTATGTTCGGCTTTTTCCGACAATTAACGTAAAAAACTGGAACATGCAGAAGCGCTTATCAATCAGAAAGCGAAAAAAGCAGACGACAAATAAAGTTGTAAATTAACTGAATCGTAAATTGGCGATTTAAGAAATAAGTGTTACAAAAGGCAAGAAAATTAGTTCAGGGTTAATTTAGAGTTAGGGTAAACAAAGACGGTCTCTTGATTGTTTGGTTCAAAAGCTGACTCAGTACAGAAAAAAATATAATTTAACTTTCCCGTGAAAAAAAAAAAAATCATAAAACCGCTTTCACTAATTTTATTCGTCAAAATATCAACAACTTTTCCGACTGTTGATACTATTCTGCATTGGCAAAAGTCGGTTTTGTCTGGTTCCAAAAACTGTACCATGTAGACATGTACACATACCTTACTTTATAGACATACAACCCCAAAAGTTTTACCAATAAAAGTGCGCCCAAAATAGTGTGTCCATGTTTCTCACTGTGCTGCCTAGAATATATATATTCCAAAATTCATAATGATCCGTTCATTGGGTTGGAGATTATTTTGTACATAGAATATATATATATATATATATATATATATATATATATATATATATATATATAGTATAAGTTTTATTTATATAAACATTTTTGGTTACATATGTGCATACATGTTTTAGTTGCCCCTCTTTCGAGAGTCAACTTCGTCAGACTTTCATTTAATTTTTTCTAAAGGTCTGAAGAAGTTTACCCTCGAAAGAGGTGGCAACTCAAACATGTGTGCACATATGTAACCAAAAACGTTTGTATAAATAAATATTTATACTGAGAAACAGCTCTACTTGTTATTGAGCACTGGAGTTTCATTAGCTTAACATCTATAGAACCAAATAATATACATTTACTATATATAGGCCCTGTGGACGAGTGGTTATAGCACTTGTTCGATCCCGCTCATGCGAATTTTCGGGTCTGAAAACTGCCTCTGTCCACCAAACGTAAATGGGTACCTGACTAAAACTCGCAGCGGAAGGAGAGGGATGGGCTCCGCCTTCCATATGCTGTGCCCTAGACACGGTGATTCTTAACAAATCACCGCCGCTACGGCCATGGACAGTGTGCGATGTCGGCAACGACACTTGTGCGCATCCAGACTATGCGACCGTTACCTTATATATGTATATGTATATATATATATATATGTATATATGTATATATATATATATATATATATATATATATATATATAAGTGTTTTTGAACCTACAGACGGGTTTATGCAATGCAGTGGTGGTTGCACGCGGTCACATCGGATCGAACGCAGTTAATATATTCAGTCTAGAATCACAATACTAACGTCTATGCCCACGGGACCGCGAGAACTCGCCACAGACAGTAGCTGAAATTAACGTGCACTTACCCGGGGGCAGGCGTACTTGTTGTCAAGAGTGTTTGACGCTCGAGCGAAAGTTTGCATCGTCGCTGATGACAACAAACTTTATAATTCCAGAGAGTGCTCTACTATTAAAACTATAAATCCTAAGGGAGCATTAACTGTAAATATTTTTAAGTATTAAAGTGTTTTTGAACCGATAGACGATTTCGTTTCGTCGTTATATATATATATATATATATATATATATATATATACAGGGTGGGCAAAAATAAGGGTCCTATTTTTAAAAATTCATAACTTTTTTACTTATTGATTTTTTTTTTTTTTTTAGAATAAGTAAAGGACCCCTTCCGAAGCAAGCATGAGCCGTATTAGCCCTAAGGAACGTACCCTCATTTAGAAAACATTATTTTTGCTTAAAAAACTCAAAACAGTGTAAAAAACAATACTTTAGTTTTTGTAAGTTTTAAGAAGTGTTTTTCGGCTAAAATTTGTTTTGTTTATTTCAAAAAATCTCGGAAGGGTCAGTCTACACACACATAAAGTTTGGTGAGTTTTACTTTTATTTTGTGGAAGTTATTCAAATTCAAGTTATTCAAATTTAAAGATAGGACCCTTATTTTGGCCCACCCTATATATATATATATATATATATATATATATATATATATATATATATATATATATATATATATATATATATATATATATATATATTGTTTTACAAATACTTCAATGGATTATGCTCCGATGAGTTGGCCACTCTGGTGCCCCCTCGACGTAAATTCACTAGACTAACTCGACATTCTACTAAATCTCATTCATTCACTGTGGAGGTCCCCAGATGCCGGAGAGCATTCTACTCAAATAGCTTCTTTCCTCGTGCTGCTGGCCTCTGGAACTCCCCCCTGCCCCCTGTTTCCCCGACAGCAACTGACATGCAGAAATTTAAAACTAATGTAAACAGACATCTCGCTGCTCAGATCCCAATTTAAGCTGAACCACTAATCCTTCTCCCCTTTTCCTTTTTCTCAGTAGCCCCTTACGTTTACAGTGGCGTCCTGCCTTGTTTGGGGTGAATCATGTAAAATATATATATATATATATATATATATATATATATAATTTTCTGTATCCACATAAAAGACTTTAGCCTGAAACAAGAAGGTATATTAGGAAATTGGAAAGCATCAGAACGAAACTATGAAGACAGAATTTGTCTATTATATTGTTTATATGAAATGAAATGTTGATAAAATAACTGCGCCGACCGATTAAAAACATTTCATATGTAAAACAAACAAGGATAAATAATGTCAACTCATCAAAATGAACGAATTGAATGTCAACGCCCGCTTAGATAGTAAAGAGATATCAACGCTTCTAATCTTTTAAAAATTACTTAATTTCTACTTCTTTAGATAAAGCTTCACTAAACCGATTATTCAGCTTTGTGATTTACATGCGTTCACACCAACGGAAGAATGGTAGAATTTTCATGAATGAAAGTGACACAAGTCTCTTAAACGCTCCAGCACACCTCTTTCTTTCTCTCTCTTTCTCACCGGAAGGAGGCGAGCTAACAGTATTTACTATTAACCCTTAAATGTTTGAATTGTTATATTGGTTTTACATTGAAGATATTGATTACCTATTTAGCGGGTGTGCTGATGCAACATAACACAAATACCTACTCACACTTGCCAACAGGCTCCTTGCAGTTGTGAAACAAGTTAGACACATTTTCGTTGACTATTATACAGGGTGGGCAAAAATAAGGGTCCTATTTTTAAAAATTCATAACTTTTTTATTTATTGATTTTTTTCTTTTTTTTTTAGAATAAGTAAAGGACCCCTTCCGAAGCAAGTATGAGCCGTATTAGCCCTAAGGAACGTACCCTCATTTAGAAAACATTATTTTTGCTTAAAAAACTCAAAACAGTGTAAAAAACAATACTTTAGTTTTTGTAAGTTTTAAGAAGTGTTTTTTGGGCTAAAATTTGTTTTGTTTATTTCAAAAAATCTCGGAAGGGTCAGTCTACACACACATAAAGTTTGGTGAGTTTAACTTTTATTTTGTGGAAGTTATTCAAATTCAAGTTATTCAAATTTAAAGATAGGACCCTTATTTGGGCCCACCCTGTATTAAATAGGCATTTTGTTGGAATGTGTCATATTTGAAACAAACAGCTTTTGAGGGTTAAATTGGAAGGAACATAATGTCGGTGTTTGTAGTATTCAGGTTTGGCATTCAATTATTAAATAGATGCTTATTTGCATATGTCAGTGTTGTATAATGGAAAACAGACAAGCAAAAAGACAGACTTATTAGAACAGAAAGCGATTAACACAGTGACATTGTTTGATTCAATATATTTTGTGCATGGAAATACTGCATCAAAATGCATGAAAAAAATAATTTGTGACGGGAGTGAAAAATTACAATATGCGCGTTAGCCAACTATTTGAAAACGCTGTGTTTAAAATTTGTGAAACAAATTTAAAATTAGGAGATTTTTGTTTCGTACTGTTAAATATTAGGCGCGTGAACCCACTGAATAACAGAAAATAAAAGTTCAGTCGGGGTCAACTTGCTGAACCCGAGATATGCATTACTAGGCTGTAGGAATTGATAGAAACGGATATGACATCACATGGCTGAAATAAAGAGTAAGAAAGAGGAAGAGAGAGAGAGACAGAGAGAGCGAGAGAGAGAGAGGGAGGGAGAGAGAGAGAGAGAGAGGGAGAGGGAGAGGGAGAGGGAGGGAGAGAGTTAGTTTCTTGGAAGCATGCCATGTGTGAATATATTATATTGAAAAGTGCTGATAAGATATGATTAAACACTGATTATCGATCTCTCTCTGCCTTTCCCACCTAACTGGTTATTGATTTGGAACGAAGATAAAGCCAAATAAATCTCCTCTGTCTTCCAACAGGTTTGTCTTTACTTAGTCGTTTTTGAATGTATAAATAAAAAGCTTTGATTTCAGGATGACAACTCCTCATTCTAAAAAGATCACAGAAGGGGCTCGTATAAGAAAATCAGCTAAGAAGGTATGGATAATAATTGTGAGCTTCCATGTATTTTGTAATAATGACGGCAACTTGGTTGCACACACACAAATATATATATATATATATATATATATATATATATATATATATATATATATATATATATATATATACAAAATAAAGAAATCAACACTAGAAATCTTCATGGAAGGTAATAAGAATATTTTGAAAAACCAGAACAACGTATTTTTTTTTGTTTTTTAAATAAATCATTTATTTGTTCTAAATACTTGAGATCTTTCAGCGATTACGCCTTTGTCAAAAGTATATGAATTTTTATTATTTTTTTTTTTCGTTTACTTTTCTTTTTAATCCCTCTTGATTGGAACATTGGCCATTTTGTTTATTTTTGTTTGCGTGCACATGTGGATACTAATTTCATTCTTATTAAAGTGGATTTCTTGTGATTTAGTTTACTTTCTGTTTTGGTGTAATGTTTGGCGATTTGGGAGTAAGGGGTTTCCTTGTTTGGTACTAAGTTTGTTGTTGTTATTAAATTTGAATTTAAAAAGCTATTTTTTTATCGCCTACATGTCCTTTATTTTCACATTTTGTTCAAAAGACGTAATAAATAACATTGGGATATCACAAGTGAGATGTGGCGGTTGTATTTGGAGGCATCTATTTGAGACAGTGACAAGGGAAATCAATCACTAAATTAACTGAAGGTATATTTGCCATGTTTTGTAATAGTTTTTTGGCGATGGTGAGCCTTGTTAACACATTTGGTATATAATAGAATCGAACACTTTATTACCTTACTATATATATAGGATCATCGATAGAGTGTTCACTCATGGGCCGAGAAATTGAGGTTAAGTCCTCGTTCGAGTCAGACCAAAGACAAAAAATGGTACTTGACGAATCTTGCTGAACGCTTATCATTACTGTGTATTTTATGATGGTGTATACGTGTTGGGTTAACCTAACAAATCAAATTCGAGTTATTTCCCTTGAAGCAAAGTAAGAGTTATCGGCCCTGGGATTGAATGAGTCGTCTGCCGAAGAGTGAAAAGTAAACAGAACGATCTCACAATCAAACAAGCATCTCGCGTTCAGCAGTTTTTCTACATTCTAATTTCATCAGTGTGTTTGTTAAATAAATATATCTGTGGAAAAGTTTGAATAAAATCCGACCAAATGTAGAAATAAATGGAAAGAGCGGATAGACCGAACAATACAATAAAATTTGATGTCATATTGTTTAGAGGCACTTTTTTAAAAATGAAAATCGCTCTAGACAAGGCATGTGGCCACTTGCTGTAAGGAGCTTTGGATATATTATCCGCTACCGCCCTAGCTTCGCCTGGCTTATCAAGTGTATGTTATATATGGTGCAATTTGATATTTCTTCTTTATCAAAAGACTTCATCAGAAATGAATGGAGACATGTTAGTGCAATTTTAGGAGGTCCACCCTCCTAGGCTTTACTTTCTCTTTTTGAGAAGGTGTTAGTTGATTGCTAATCGTCTGAAGCGCACCTATCAGGAGATGATGGGTTGGATTGACTCGAGAGTTCTAAGTTATTTAACAGAAATGTCATCTTCTTTGGTCTGTCGCAATTACATTTGAAATACTATTTTCGTTGGTCTGTCACGATCAAGTTCTTCAATAACGTCTCCATCACAAAATACACAGATGGGATGAACGAATCTTACGGATACCTATTCGTGTTATATATAGTGAGATAATGAATCGTTCGATCCTATTATGAAATGAGTTTCCGTTCCGTCTAAATGGCGGAGAGAAATGTAACGTGTTGCGACCAAATTAATGAAACATTAAAACAAAACCTTCTGATAAAACAATACAGTTTATTCACATTCAAACGATGAAATAGTTACGTCACCGGTTTCTTCTAGGATGTTATTCAAGAAAGTTGGTTGTGCCTAAATGGATTACGAGACGGACTAATATAACGAATGCGACAAGTTCGAATCCAGTCGGTTCCATACCTGCTTGAAGTACCTGATTCTAGAGATAATCGGGGATACCAATGCCAACCACAGCAATAGCCTCTAAAGTTCAATTCTTCCTCGTCACAGTTGGAGCGGTGACAACATAGCAGTGGCAAAGTTATGCTGTCTGGAATTCCGCTTTCCGGCAGGGCCAACCATGGACTGGTTTAGCACCAAGAGGTATTAGGGCTTAACCCAACTAACAGGTCCCTGGTACAAATACAGGAGGAGTCGACAGTAGAATTCGTCGTCCTCTGGTCGTCTTGGCCTCAACACATGGTAAGCAAAGACGTGTCTGGTGCGGAACCGCAAATCAATCGAGTAACAGTAGCAAAGTTTCTTCTGCGCTATTCCTTTATGTGTTCTAGGCCTAACCTTTCCCGACTTCGTATGCAACCGCCGAATCTTTACGGAGTTTTTTCGGGAGTAAAAACCTGCAATCCTGTAGGTTAACGAATAACTGCGACCAACGAGGAGGACTTCATGCAGACCAGACAATCCTGAGGCACGATCTTAGTGATTTCTATGCAGAAGTCCAACTTGCCTAGCAAGCAAACAAAACAAAAGCAACAGTAATAAGTCGGTCAAAAAAGCCGTGCCATGTAATTCTATATTTATTTACTCCTCTGCAGGAGTTAGGCACAAGGCCAGTTTTATCTTACTCCCACAAGTAAGATGTGACCACAGCTTGGGTCGAGTAAGTGGGGTTAAAAGCCAGCGCTCGAGAGGTGAGCACTCTGGAATTCTATAAAAATGCATCATTATTAAAGAAGAAAAGTAAAAGGTACTACCCTGGACAGGGATCGAATTCACCTACTTCAGATTATGAGATTTATGTGTGCAATGCACCCCCTTTCCCTATTCTGCTTCTCCTACCATTCCTCGTCCCATTTGCCCTTCATTGTCATCTATTACGTCATATTCGGTAGTAATTGGACTGATGGACAGGCGCAACATTCTGATTACGGATAAGTGCATATAGGAAAGGGAGTTTGTTTTATTCATTTCAAATGTGAATCTAATATTAAACAGATAGACAGCAACAGCAAGTATAACACAACAAAAACAAAAACAACAACAACAACAACAACAACAACAACAACAACCTCGTATTATAGTTTGAAATGTGAAAAGTAATGAAGTGCAGAGTATTTTTTATTCTTACTGAACTTAATATTTAATCCGATTAGCAAAATCCTCTGTCGCTTACAGGCACCTGACTACGTAAAGTCAACACTCTCGTTTATTGTTGGCTCAGCGAAGTAACCACCCACGCCGGATAACAAGTAATATTAACATTATATATATATATATATATATATATATATATATATATATATATATATTGGTATAGAAAAATTAATACAACATTCGTACCGTCGGTTTCAAGCACGGGAGGACTACAGCTTCTGTTGTCATCTGTTTCGGAAATGTGAAGTCACGTATCACTCTCGCTTGGATGCATTATTTGCTATAGTGTTGTGTATGTTTGTTTATGTTTGTTTATGTTTGTTTGTGTATGTTTGTGTATGTTATATATATATATATATATATATATATATATATATATTATTAAATTAATTTTTTATAAATTAATTTATGCGTGCATATAAGGAAGAAATGGATACATGTTTCTGACTATGAGCCGTCATCAGCATGACTATCCGGGCAAGGATCGAATCCTCGATGTAAATATCCGTAGTCTAGTGTTTTACTTTATACATATATAAACTTAGGTATGTTTACATGTCTATATATTTGCATGTACAGGATTAACTCTTGAATTAATTAACCGATCATTATGAATTTTTATTAACACAGTTATATAGAGTCCGTAACCCAAACCCTAACTCTAACCCTAACCTAACATACTTATATAGAGTCTAAATTTTAATTTTAATCTAGTATTATTCAAATGGTGTTAAAGGGGGTTAAAGGTTGTTAAAGGGCGCTTTCTGAAAATTCAAATACCTCCGATTTCTGTTAAAATTTTAACAATATGTGTTAGACATTAATTAATAAATATTCATGAAATTTCAGTTTCTTTTGAGCATTTTTAAGGTTTTAGGAGGCATAATTTGGGCACAAGCTACCATTTGAAAAAAAATCAAATATTTCAGTTTTGCATTGAATTCGATCCATCGTCATTAAACATCAATTAACAACATTCCCTGAATTCTGATTTTTTCTTTAGACTCCTTATGCTTAAGCCTCAACCTTTAGACATGTTTTCAAATCAAAATCATGTAATTGATCGTTATAAAAATGTGAATATGTATTTTAGACATAAGGTTAATATTATTATATCTTGGTTCTAATCATCGTGAGAGGACATAAAAGTAGCCAAGAAAAACTGTCAATGAGTACCTCCTCCTCCATTAACTTTTATAAATATCTTTTATATCGTACATTAATGCTTAGCATTTTAGGTCAAAAGAGACTTCCCGGTCATTTCCGGTCAATTTACTTCTGAGGCTTCGATTGTTAGTTTCCTCAATTTTCCCGGGCAACGCTGGGACACGAGTTCCGCCAGTGACTTACAAAATATATACTTTATTGAATAAATGCTGACAATTCCATTAAAATTAGATAATTAACAAAACTTAATATACTTTTGGATAATTCTTTGAATGATGGCGATTAACAAAACTTAACATACTTTTAGATTGATGTGTGTTGCGTTGATCCTGGCTTGGATAGGATGTAGACGAAGGTCACGTCTTTGGAAATAACCACGCTTGCAATTAACAAGGTTAAAGGTGGTGAATAAAAAATAATGGGTACAAAGTGGCAAATGAGATAAATGGATAAAAACCTGAATCTTATTAATGATTAAAAGTGGGTCACCATTTTGCAAGTGCTAATTTCACCAAAAGGTGTTGCGTATAAAAGAGAGAAAACATGGTTTAAGAACAAACGTATTTGTATATTTAGAAATTTAGACTTTATCAATAAGAGATATTTTTGGAGTAAATAAATTGTTCGTTTAGAAAAGTTAAAAGTTCTTGTGTTAGTAGAATGTTCGCAGTGTGCAAAAAAGACACGAGTGTTAAAAAGTGTATCAATTTATATGTGTAGGTTTATACATGTATGTCTATATGTGCACGAGTGTAGGTTTATACATGTATGTCTATATGTGCACGAGTGTAGGTTTATACGTGTATGTCTATATGTGCACGAGTGTAGGTTTATACATGTATGTCTATATGTGCACGAGTGTAGGTTTATACATGTATGTCTATATGTGCACGAGTGTAGGTTTATACATGTATGTCGATATGTGCACGAGTGTAGGTTTATACATGTATGTCTATATGTGCACGAGTGTAGGTTTATACATGTATGTCGATATGTGCACGAGTGTAGGTTTATACATGTATGTCTATATGTGCACGAGTGTAGGTTTATACATGTATGTCTATATGTGGACGAGTGTAGGTTTATACATGTATGTCTATATGTGCACGAGTGTAGGTTTATACATGTATGTCTATATGTGCACGAGTGTAGGTTTATACATGTATGTCTATATGTGCACGAGTGTAGGTTTATACATGTATGTCTATATGTGTACGAGTGTAGGTTTATACATGTATGTCTATATGTGCACGAGTGTAGGTTTATACATGTATGTCTATATGTGCACGAGTGTAGGTTTATACATGTATGTCTATATGTGCACGAGTGTAGGTTTATACATGTATGTCTATATGTGGACGAGTGTAGGTTTATACATGTATGTCTATATGTGGACGAGTGTAGGTTTATACATGTATGTCTATATGTGGACGAGTGTAGGTTTATACGTGTATGTCGATATGTGCACGAGTGTAGGTTTATACATGTATGTCTATATGGGCACGAGTGTAGGTTTATACATGTATGTCTATATGTGGACGAGTGTAGGTTTATACGTGTATGTCTATATGTGCACGAGTGTAGGTTTATACATGTATGTCTATATGTGTACGAGTGTAGGTTTATACATGTATGTCTATATGTGCACGAGTGTAGGTTTATACATGTATGTCTATATGTGGACGAGTGTAGGTTTATACGTGTATGTCGATATGTGCACGAGTGTAGGTTTATACATGTATGTCTATATGTGCACGAGTGTAGGTTTATACATGTATGTCTATATGTGTACGAGTGTAGGTTTATACATGTATGTCTATATGTGCACGAGTGTAGGTTTATACATGTATGTCTATATGTGGACGAGTGTAGGTTTATACGTGTATGTCTATATGTGCACGAGTGTAGGTTTATACATGTATGTCTATATGTGCACGAGTGTAGGTTTATACATGTATGTCTATATGTGCACGAGTGTAGGTTTATACATGTATGTCTATATGTGTACGAGTGTAGGTTTATACATGTATGTCTATATGTGCACGAGTGTAGGTTTATACATGTATGTCTATATGTGGACGAGTGTAGGTTTATACGTGTATGTCTATATGTGCACGAGTGTAGGTTTATACATGTATGTCTATATATGCACGAGTGTAGGTTTATACATGTATGTCTATATGTGTACGAGTGTAGGTTTATACATGTATGTCTATATGTACACGAGTGTAGGTTTATACATGTATGTCTATATGTGCACGAGTGTAGGTTTATACATGTATGTCTATATGTGCACGAGTGTAGGTTTATACATGTATGTCTATATGCGCACGAGTGTAGGTTTATACATGTATGTCTATATGTGCACGAGTGTAGGTTTATACGTGTATGTCTATATGTGCACGAGTGTAGGTTTATACATGTATGTCTATATGTGTACGAGTGTAGGTTTATACGTGTATGTCTATATGTGCACGAGTGTAGGTTTATACGTGTATGTCTATATGTGCACGAGTGTATGTTTATACGTGTATGTCTATATGTGTACGAGTGTAGGTTTATACATGTATGTCTATATGTGCACGAGTGTAGGTTTATACATGTATGTCTATATGTGCACGAGTGTAGGTTTATACATGTATGTCTATATGTGCACGAGTGTAGGTTTATACATGTATGTCTATATGTGTACGAGTGTAGGTTTATACATGTATGTCTATATGTGCACGAGTGTAGGTTTATACGTGTATGTCTATATGTACACGTCTATATGTGTATGTCTATGTGTATGTCGATATGTTAGTTTTATGTTAGTGTAAATATGCGTGTGTGACTTCATAAGGCATTGTGCGTATGCGGCCTTTGTCATTGTATTACTATGTGTGTGATCTCATGGGACATTGTGCGTATGAAACCTTTTTCAATGTGTGAATATGTTTATGCGCTTGTGCGTGCGTGAGTTGAGTAGCCATTTGCCTCACCTGGTCTCGAATTGGGTGTAATCTTGTGCACGCTGGTTAAATGAACTCTCTCTCTTCTTGCTATTTTTATTAGAAATTGGTATTTCACATCGGCTCGCTAAAAGAATTATTTCGAACGAACAGGAATCATTTTCATTGGTTGAAAATGTTGAGTTAACAACTTTATGTGAAAAAAATCTTATTTTATTTTGGGAACGACGGATTTAATACAAAGCTATTGTATTTGACTGTCTCCTATTTCCATGCGATACACAAAGAAAGAAATCAAAAAGAAAGTGTAAGATAAATGAGCGGATAAAGAAAGAGAGTAGCTTAGAGAAGCTAGTAACCTTTTATGTTCGTTCGTATAGCATCTCTACCCGCCCCATAGCGCTAGCACGGGGTAGACTGATATTACTTGATGAGAAGGTATCGTGACATAACGGAATTTTACGAAAACACGTGTTTCCGACATCACAGGTAAGCGGTTGACATCTTGTCACGTGGTCACTGATTAAGGGTGATATATGGGTATATAAACAGATATCCGAGTGTGGCCACCTCAGTCTACGCAAAGGTTTTTTGAGCAGTGCGGAAATAAAAGGGCTGAAACCCTTAATTTTTTCTTGTCCTTGATTTTTTTAACCTGCCCACCTCTGGTAACAGAGAGGCAGAACACGTGCCGACACAATCAAAGATGGCCGACTGACACGCCAGCAGCAGAACAACACACCGCCGATTCTATTTCCTCTTTCTAGGACTGGTACTTAGAAAATGGTATTTGCGAATCGCGTAACCTAGAAAAGAATTCCAGCAATGTGACTAGTTACCCCCAGGTATGAACGACAAAGAAAATGCCTACACTTTGAAATCAACCTGATTCGCATGTTGGTTTATTTATACGTTATTTATATTCTTGATATTTTCTTTCTTCTAGGCTTTCTAGTAGAACCAATTTGCAGGAATCATGCGGAATTACTCAAAGAATCG
>OY744545.1:38319728-38434728 GCA_963556195.1 Sepiola atlantica
TAAAGACGAAACGTTGATGAATATATAAAAAAAACATCCTCTTTGGTTTTTTCTTTTTCATTTCCCATCACGTCGGATTACCTTCATCCTTCCTTTCTCGTATATATATATATATATATATATATATATATATATATATATATATATATATATATATGTTTTTATCTACGTACATATACGTTTCATCCTTATAGGTATTGTCAGTGCAGAGAAGCATTATTCACACCGGTCGTTGGACTCGAACCTCGGAACATGAGTTATATTTCTAACGCAAATTCCAACGTCCTAACACGGTCGTTATCAACATCTTTGTACATCCGCGAGAGATTAATCCTATTTACAGGCACCTGTCATAAAGTATTCAACTATCGAAAGGAACATTACATTGAAGCCACGATGACAGATGTGTTCATACTACTCACTACAGAGCCCAGCCTTGATTTGGAGGTGACAAATGCTATATAAATATTTTTTTATTTTATCTACATACGTATACGTTTCATTCTTACGGGAATCGTCAGTGTAGAGAAGCATTATTCACACCGGTCGACGGACTCGAACGCCGGAATACAAGTTATATTTCTAACGTTAATTCCAACGTCCTACCTAACGTGGTCGTTGTCAACAACTCTGCAAATCCGTGAGAGATTAGTCCTATTTAAAAGCAGTTGTCGTAAAGTGTTCGACTATTGAAAGGTACACTGCATTGAAGCCACGATAACGGCTGTGTTTATAATGCTCACTACAGAGCCCAGCCTAGATTTGGGGGTGACAAAAAATTATATAAATGTTTGTTTTTATCTACATACGTTTAATCCTTACGGGAATAGTCAGTGTAGACAAGAATTATTCACACCGGTCGAATAATTATTTACACCGGTATATATATATATATATATATATATATATATATATATATATATATATATATATAAGAGGATTTAATGAATTAGAACATTATAATTGTTCCAAGAATTAGAACATCAAGTCTAGTATGGCGTACGGTCGTTTCCAAAACATTCTGGAAATACTTTATTTTATTATTTTCATTTTCTAAAAATTAACAAAGCTACTCCAAAACGTCATTTCATCAGCGCCTTTAGCACCACGTCTTACAGAAATTCAACGAAAAAATAACAAGCTTGTCGTAGAGGAACATCTATTGACAGGAAGAGCCACAGAGACAAATATTAGAAAAAGGAATAAGTTACAAATATAAAATAGAAAGATAAAACAACAATAATGATAATAATAATAATAATAATAATAATAATAATAATAAAAATAATTATAATAATAATATTAATAATAATAATAATAATAATAAAACATTATAAAAATTATAAAAATCAAATCAAAATCAAAATCAAAATAAGAACAAAAATAAAATATAATATAAAATATAAAAAATAATAAAATATAAAAAGGAAAAATAAAATAAAAGGATAAAAAATAGAATATATATATATATATATATATATATATATATATATATATATAATGGTAATAATCCAGGTAAAAACATCCACAGGTTGGTAATCCAAAGAATTTCAACAGGGTTTACAAAGAGTGCTCAATATCAAAATAAAGCTTTATATATTATAATTTTTATTTACACAGACATGTACAAAATCTGCGACACTGGCATGTCGATGTTATCGATCAACAGTTACTATAAACTGAGATCTCATCAGGCAGAGTTAGAATCCGATCTTAACATGATCTGAGGTTAAGACCAGACAATTATTCACACCGGTATATATATATATATATATATATATATATATATATATATATATATATATATATATATATAGGGAGTTTTCAAAATTGATGTCATAGTTTGGAATGAGGTTTTATATCTGTTAAGAGCCTCTTTATGTGAAGGTTGCTTTGGTAATAGCACTCCATTACTTGTCTAATTTTCTTTCGATTTCCATTTCTTCTTCTGTGTGGTCTTTGGTTCTGTGCTGATCAAATTTATTTAGATTTATTTAGCTTGTTGTATTCTGTTACCTGAAATAAGAAGGGCGAACATTCGCAGTATGCTGACCGGTTTCCCCTATGTTGGCTATCAAGGAAGACCCTTCCTGGCGCTAATATCTTTCTTCTGAGTCTCAAGGCTTTAATAATTGCTTGGTGTCCTTTTTCATGGCTTGCTGGTGTATGTGGCAACACCAGGTCCAGGCTCATTGTACTTGTGATCATGTCACATGGAGAGTGTTTATCTATACAATATACAGAAATAACAGTGCACTATCACACAGAGTGTATGTGTTAGATGTTTAAAAGAAAATGAACGTTGACCAGTATTGTTTCAATCGGCTATAACTCGGAAACCAATCGTTTCTGGACCTATGTTTCTGGGAACATTTTCATTACTTACACATAGGAAGCATACCCACGAATTATGCAGTAGATTTCCCAAACATCTTGTATAAGATGGACGTAACAATAGAGGTGAGTGATATCGCAGAATTATCCTTCCTTCAGTGCATAGAAGCGTCTCAAATAAGGGTGGGGAAGGACATTCGACTTGAAAAAAAAGAATAAACTACGTAGTTTGGTGGTTAGAATGAAAATAAATTTCTTGTGACATCAATCCCGTTACTTTTCAGACCGACTTCGTATTTAGATGTGTACACATTTTTGCCTTTTAATCACCGTGGATAAATTTACATAAATTATAAACATAAAGAAAGGGGCAAAATGCCTTCATAAAAACCATGTGTTAGATGCAGATATTTTTTATTAAAATAAAAATAAAAAATTAATTTTTTTTTTTTTTATTTATTTTAAAAATTTTTCTTACTTCATCTTGACTTTTTAAAATCTTATATTTCGCTTGATATAATATATTTCGCTTGATATAATAAGCCTCGACAGAGCTTTGGACAAATAAAAGGTATTAACCTTATTTTTTCGTTATACTTCTTCCTGGTTTTCTAGAAGTCATGTCCGATGTTGTGTGGACTAACGGTGCAAATGTCTCTTTTAAATCGCGCATGGTCGCTGGTAGGTGTAAATTTGGGAAAGTTCATTTTTTTAAGTATCTTTAGAATTTTAAACATAAAGATAGAGGCAAAGTGTCTTCATAAAAACCCTGTGTTAGATGCAGATATTTTTATTAAAATGAAAATAAAAAATCAAAACATTTTGTTTTTCTTTTTTTCTTTTCTTCATCTTGACTTTTTAATCTAATATTTGGCTTGATATAACAAGCCTCGACAGAGCTTTGGACACATAAAAGGTATTAACCCTATTTTATGAAAGTCGGGCCCCATTTCACGCACTAATTACGAGGTGAAAAGACCCAATTTCAAGTCAACTCAACTTGATACAATAAAAGTAGCCGATCTTTTTTATATACTGCTTATGTATATGCGATTTAAGTTGGATGTTAACTAATTTGCGTGTTGCGTTGCTAAAAGCCTTTTAATTAATTAAATCTTATTTCTTATTGTTTTTATAATTCAATGATTGTCTTGATTTTAATAAACCAAATAGTTCTGTTTAGGGATATTGTTTTATTTTGTAAACCCATGTTTAGAATTTGTGTGTAAACGTTCCTATCCGGCCTTTTTTTTCAGGGGATCGACTTGATTTTCAATAAGTTTAAATTCATTTCTAAATTGTAAATTAAAAACAAAGGCCCCTCCACAAACACACACACACACACACACACAAACACACACACACACAATTGCCTAAACAAATGGATTGTTCTTTCTTTTTCTGTCATATTTAAAAGATAAATAAATTTGTATAAAAGTATAAGTATGTTAATTTTTTTTATCTATCTACATGAATTAATGAGCAAGTTTTTGTTTCGTGTTTACAACAAAGTTGTGAATGAAATGTTTATTATTTAAATTTCATGCTTGAAAATTTAATTGGGGACGTCAGCTAGTAACTTTATAAAATATATTTTTGTAAATGTTTATTTACATGCATAATCAGTTGAATCAATAAAATAAATGGATCGACCATAGTCGATCAATAAAATAAATGGATCGACCATAGTCGATCAATAAAATAAATGGATCGACCATAGTCGATCAATAAAATAAATGGATCGACCATAGTCGAGGGCAACCACACGGCTCACATTTAATTTGCTACTTCACCGAGATGTAGGGGAGGAAACCACTCTGTTCTCTAGATTCACTCCATTTACCATCGATCCTCACTTTGGTACGACTTGACCAAGGATTGAACTCCTGTCTCTCGGATCATTAGCGAACACTAACAATACAGAGTACAAAATCGGCTTTGCAATCAAGTGGATAATGATCTCATCTCTTCCTTGAAGCCCATTTCTTACAGAAGAGATTTTGCCAGTCTTTCTCTGCTCTATCGATATTTCCATGGTAGGTGCTCGACTGAGTCCCAATCTATGGTTTCTCTCTGTAAAACATTCACAGCAAGAACTAGGCTTCTATCACCACTGCTAATAATATTAATGTCTTCCTCTGTCCACATAAAACCAGACATAATTTCCATGAACAAAGTTTCTTTCCAAGAACTTACCATTTAATGAACACATTGTCACGTGACTGTTTTCCCTGCAGACTTCAACATGGTCATCTTCAAGTCCAATGTAAACAAATGTTTGTCGAGCTGTCATCTTAAGTAATCAAATTTGTCCATCCCATTCATCGTTTTCAATCCTCTCATCGTATTGTTTATCATCCAACTGACAATCTCATTGACCCATCATGTTGACTTATTTGTATAAAACCTGTATAGAGCCTTTATAACAAATGAAGGTGCCCGAGACGACAAGCAATAAACCCACCCTCTGCAAAGATGGGGGTAATGATAGGGAGGATGGCCTCTGAAGACTGTGTCAGTTAAGTCATGTATTTTCTGATAAAAAACGTTAAATATCAAAAGAAAATAATTGAATTATTCGACAATCAAATGACAGCAAGGGACTAGTAAAATCTATTTTCTCTGGAAATTTAAGAGGGAAATAGGTCACGTGTAGCATTGAGCTCTCTAGTTTCCATTACCGATCACCATGTTTATTTGGCTCAAAGTGCATGGCAGCCGATCGATTGCAAAACAACACACGCAGTTTCATGATTCAATTCTTTTATTATTCTATCGTACGGAAGAAAACTGCACAAACCATGGTATTGATAGGCCATTAAACTCTATTCAAATCATCCCTTAATCGAAGAGTTGCGGTTGTGCGTTGCTATCATACACTAGACACAGTTGCATGGTATGAATTCTAGCCGGAAAGGGAGTGAATGATTCTGCTATCATCATGTGACATCGCAGCTACGCGAAAACTCAAATCTCGTACTTCCTAGTTCTTTACGTGGTATTTTAGGGAAATTGGATTCTCAAATGCCCGGATGATTGGTGTCCTGAGAACAAATACTACATTCTAAATATAAATAATAAATGGATCAACCGTAGTCGATGGCGACCCAAAGATACTACACTGAGATGTAGGGGAGGACACAACTTCCTTTTCTTGGATTGCTTCACTTACCCTTGATCTTTACCTTATAGTGCTGAGTATATAGCAAGGAAGTATTAAGTACCATTTTTGAGTTTTTGGCATGAATAAATTAATTTTATTGGAAAAAAATAGCAAAGTGCAACAAGCCTTGTAAAAAGACAGTTAAAAAATATTACATCTATATATCAATGTTTGTCCAAGGCGATGTTAAACCTAGATATGGTAGGTATCATCACGACCTCCTCTGGTAGGAAATTGCAGGAGGCAGAAACACGGACAGGGAATGCTGCATTTCTTCTGTTTAAAAATATTTTTTTAACGTAGTTAACCCCAAACAAATCAGGCCGCCACTGTAGACGTAAGGGGCTACTGAAATGAAAGAAGACGGGAGAAGGTTGGGGGGGGGTCAACCTAAACTGGTATCTGTGCAGCGAGATGTCTGTTTACACTAGTTTTAAATTTCTGCATGTCAGTACTGTCGGGGAAACAAGGGGCAGGGAGGGAGTTCCAGAGGCCAGCAGCACGAGTAAAGAAGCTATTTGAGTAGAAAGCTCTCCAGTATCTTGGGACCTCCACAGTGGACGGATGGGATTTAGTTGATTGTCGAGTTGGTCTAGTGAATTTACGTCGAGGGGGCATCAGAGTAGCCAATTCATCGGAGCATAATCCATTGAAGTATTTGTAAAACAAGCACAAGGATGCCACATTGCGGCGATGGGACAGAGACTTGAGCTTGGTTGACAGTGAGGGACCTATTAGGTTGGCGACTCTTTTTTGGACTTTCTCGAGGAGGGAGAGAGTAGTAGATGATGAACCAGCCCAGATGTGGCAACAATACTCCATGCATAGGCGGATGGTGGCGTTGTAGAGATACAGGATCTGTTGAGACAAAAGCGACGATAGTACATCTGTGAGTGTCCGCGGAGACTAGAACTAAGTGTCGTTGTGAAAAAAAATCCTATCGAAAAGTAGATTTAAATTTCTTTTGATGATACTGCATGCCAGAATCAGGTTCCCTTGGATCCCCCACTGCTATGACTCGATCGAGAATTGAACCCTCATCTCCTTGCGAACACTGTACCAGTTTACCGATTGGGCCTAGATCCTAATCTTTGCCAAAAAGCCAGAACATTCAAAAAAATATCTTAGTGTAGAACTTTTAATGCTTGCCGTGCTTATTTAAGAAATGAGTCAGAATGTGATGTCATATTTTTGGGAGTTGGAATTCAAAACCCGAGATTTGAGTGAAAAACAAATTTATTTGTCAATAATCTAATTATTATTATTAAATATTCTGGCGTTTGAAGCCAATTCCTTTATTCACGTTCTCAAAGAATTCCAGATTCTCAGGAAAGATATTCCCGATGAGATCTAATTATTCTCCTCTTAAAGGTTCGTTTTCTCCCTGAAATTACGCTAATTTGATTGAGTTGGAATCTATAGGTGCAAAGCAGATTTACCATACGATAATACGGTGCAATAAACTGAGTGTTTGGAAAAATTGATGGCATAACTTTGGCATGATATTCCATATGCGTAAAAAGAGCCTCATTGCGTGGGAGTTGCTTTTGTAATAGCACCCCATTACAACTCTAATTTTATTTGGAGTCATTTTCTTCTCTGCATGGTCTTTCGTTTTCTGCTCATCCTATTTAGTTACCTGCATTTTGTCTGCCTATTCGTTGGTCTGTCACGCTTCAGTGTGAAATAGCATTTTCGTCACTAAACGCACGAATCGAATAATCGTACCTTATTTTATATACGCCTAAAAGGCTTTATAAGCGTCTGTGTCAGATGGTCTGTCACGCCCAAACTGTAAATATAATTTTTATATGCATCTCTATAAAAAGCTCTGCCTATTCGTTGGTCTGTCACGCTTCAGTTTGAAATAGCATTTTCGTCACTAAACGCACGAATCGAATAATCGTACCTTATTTTATATACGCCTAAAAGGCTTTATAAGCGTCTGTGTCAGATGGTCTGTCACGACCAAACTGTAAATATAATTTTTATATGCATCTCTATAAAAAGCTCTGCCTATTCGTTGGTCTGTCACGCTTTAGTGTGAAATAGCATTTTCGTCACTAAACACACAAATCGAATAATCGTACCTTATTTTATATACGCCTAAAAAGCTTTATATGCGTTTGTGTCAGATTATATACACACGAATCTAGTCTCATCGCATCATTCGCTGCTCAAGTGAGAACAGATTTAATATTTGGAGTCGATGTTTGATAGGTAAGCGTAGAGAGTCCTGTCACTATTCTGGTTGCCAAACGTTAAACACGCTCTATGTAAGGATTTGTCGCTTGGATGACGTACTAAAGAATGGGCCGTACACAAGTAATGTATAATAGACAGAGTATCTCCAGATCAAGTAAAGAACCCGGTTGGTTTTGTTTGCCAGCTCGTACAATGGCTCGTTGATTTGAAGGAGGTGTCCACAACCGTACCAAGGTCATTCAGCTTAGCGACGGTATTGAGTATTGATTTACTCCTCTCCAGGAGTTAGGCGCAAGGCCAGTTTTTATCTTACTCCCACAAGTAAGATGTGACCCAAGGTCGGGTCGGGAAAGTGGGCTTTAAAAATTGCCTGGGCAGCCCTGTCGGCATTCCCCGGTAGGGGCGCCTTAGGCAGTATGCAATAAACTTACTCCTCCCCAAAGAGGGGAGGCAAAGCCTGGGAGGGTGGACCTCCTAGAACTGCACAGGACAGGCGTGCAGTATCCATCGGAACAGATACTACACTTTGATCTTAGCCAAAAGGCCAAGAACAATAGCGAGGGTTTTATTTATCTACCTCCCACAAGGTAAGATGTGACACAAGGTCGGGAAAGTGGGATTAGAAAAACCAGCACTTGAGAAGTTGAGCACTCTGGTCATTAAAAATTGCCTGGGTAGCCCCGTCGGCATTCCCCGGTAGGGGCGCCTCAGGCAGTAAGCAATAAACTTACTCCTCCCCAAAGAGGGGAGACGAAGCCTGGGAGGGTGGACCTCCTAGAACTGCACAGGACAAACCCATAGACCGGCGCAAATCAAGCCCCGAAGGCCAAGACAATACCAGTTCATGGGGTGCAGTATCCATCGGAACATATACTACACTTTGATCTTAGCCAAAAGGCCAAGAACAATAGCGAGGGTTTTATTTACTCCCCCCCAGGAGTTAGGCACAAGGCCAGTTTTATCTTACTCCCACAAGTAAGATGTGACCCAAGATCGGGTCGAGAAAGTGGGGTTTGAAAAGCCAGCGCTCGAGAGGTGAGCACTCTGGCCATTTAAAAATTGCCTGGGCAGCCCCGTCGGCATTCCCCGGTAGGGGCGCCTCAGACAGTAAGCAATAAACTTACTCCTCCCCAAAGAGGGGAGGCAAAGCCTGGGAGGGTGGACCTCCTAGAACTGCACAGGACAGGCGTGCAGTATCCATCGGAACAGATACTACACTTTGATCTTAGCCAAAAGGCCAAGCTAAACTAGCGAGGGTATTGAGTAGTTGAGGAGGAAGACCAATAATTAGGGGTATTGCGGGCAGTAGCTGAAGAGCCTATAATGCGATAAACTAGCGTAGAGGCCTAAAGGTTTTAGACTTCACTCATTGTTATTATCGATGACCCCTACGCTGTCAACTCCAGTGTTGTGACCCTGTTAGGGGCCGAAATAAAGACACGGAAACACGCGGTTACAGGAACAAAGATATATATATATACAAGAAGTGGTATTCTGGACTGCCAGTATAGAACTCGGGTGGAAGAAGACTGTGAGTTGGAATGCTTCTCGCATTTTATCATGTATGGACGAGTCCATTTGTTCTTCGTACAGGTGCGGCACCATAACATCCAGATTTCTTTGAAAAATTATAGTTGCATCAAAAAGAGATGATAGAATCTATATAATAAGCAAGCATTTTCTTTTGTCTGTCTGCCATGTTATGAGATGCATCTTATCATCTATTACAAATGGAGATTTGGTATATGTTTGTCTCAAACCGAAACTATACTATTACTTCTATTATGAATGTAGATTTGGGATACGTCTGTCTAAAGCTGGAACAATACTATTACTTTTATTACAAATACAGATTTGGTATATGTCTGTTGGAAGCAGAAACTATACTACTACTTACATCCTGCCAGGCATTACCTACTCCTTCTTTAGTGTACGAGGTAGTGTAGTATCTTTTCTTTTGTAATGATACTATCCTCCAAGGGATTACTTTCTCCTTTTTAAAGGAGAGGGTATATTGCGGTATCTGTTCTGTTGTCATGATATCAACCTCTCGGAGATGAGCTTTTTGGGGGGCGAAGGTGGTAGTGTAGTATCTGTTGTTTTGTTATGATACCATCATCCCGTGCATTATCTCCTCATTTGGAGGCCGTGTAGTATATGTTCATTCTTATATACTAGCAAACATATGCTTTTTCTGGTAGCATATTTTTTACTAGTCTTTTTTGTACTAGGTGAAATTATGATGAAGTGGCGTAGATGCAAAACAAAAAATGAAACGATATGAGGTTGCTCTTTAAAACAGGATACGTGCATGCAGACGTTAAAGTGCACCCGCGAAAGATCTGATAATTACAAGAAGGAAATCAAGAAAATCGACGAGAACAACAAATTGAAACGCACCTGTTTTTTCTCTAACGCCAGACAGAACGGATTGAAAACAAACGCTTGACAGTTCACCCCCAGTTTCAAACAGGGCATCTAGGATAAAGCCTGAGATTTTATCCACATAATTTACAAACGACTTGAACCCTATTGGATTACCGCAAATACTTCTTTATAACCAACCTGAAAAAGATCTGCCCAGATTTGAAACCGGTCAGCGATCTGACTTGAGGGTTGTACATTTTTGCATTACCATCCTCTGTTTCTTTGTACCTGTTTTTGGCATTGTCATCCTGTCTTCAAACATAACTTTACCACCAAATATTCTGAAAAGTTCCTAGTCAGCATAAATAAAATAATGAAGTAATATCTTTTAGAAATTATTCTGGTTAAAAATGTTTGTTTTTTCTGAAACAGCAAATATATACACATTTTCATTATTAAAATAATTATTTAAAGCACTGTTAAGATAAGTATTCAAAAGCTTATAATTAAACTGAACTCTCCAGTTATCTCCCTTGGATTGTCGAATACTCTCGACAGTTACTGTATATTCGCTTAAAGAATAATAGACTTTACTTCTCTTTCATTTCATGTAGTTGTTACGATCGCTGCGGCGATACAGGCATCGAATGCGAGTCAAAAGTAACTTGAGTCCGAGGTTCGAAACATGTGACAAGCGGAATAGTTATATCTAGCCAAACTGATGATTCTGAGTAAAGATGAAGCATATACATATGTTGATATCAAAATAATTATATATATATATATATATAGTGAATGCTTTTATTCAAACATGTACAAGGTCTGCTACACTGGCATGTCGATGTTATCGATCTACAGCTCTTAAGAGCTGAGGTCTCATCAGGCAGAAAATTATTTTTTGATTCAACCTGGTTGCTGAACCCTACCTGGATTAATATATATATATATATATATATATATATATATATATATATATATATATATATATATATATATATATATATATATATATAACCTTCCATTTTTGTTTCAAAGTACGAACCTTCCATTTTTATTCAAAACCACGTGCCAATGTGAACTCGCATACAATACTATTCATTTAAAAACCTCAACCGTGATAACTTGAAAACGCGGAATCCTACTCGCCTGTGACAATATACATCGGACAATAAAGATTAAAAAGAAAAACAAGAATAACATTTTTTAAATGCTTATTCACTTGTGAAAAGGGGGATTCTATTCACCGAAAGTTTAAAAACATTAAAATAAATAAATGTTTATTTTAATATAAAAAAAACTTAACGTTGTTTTTTGCCTCCCAAATTGATTATATATATATATATATATATATATATATATATATATATATATATATATATATATATACATACATACATATATATATATATATATATATATATATATATATATATATATATATATATATATATATAGTGTGTAGATTTCAATATTGCGTCGAGAATCCGAATAAAAGAGCTCAATGTACCTTTAAACAGAGCAAAACAGAATTATTAAAAGGAAAACACTATACACACATTAAGGTTGTATACATTATAAATTATTTCGACCCTTTAATTAGGTCTCCTCAGACGTATAAACAACCACGTTTTTTTGACGTGGTTGTTTATACGTCTGAGGAGACCTAATAAAAGGGTCGAAATAATTTATAATGTATACAACCTTAATGTGTGTATAGTTTTTTCTTTTTAATAATTATATATATATATATATATATAAATTCCCGAAACAGTTTTTCATGGTAAACAACTGATAATCCCTTAAAATAGTGTTAGAAACTAACTAATATAATAACTGTAAAAAATAAATTGACTTACATGAGTGATTTTCCACTGGAAGACTTGAGACTATAATTTTTTTTATTTTCTTATATATTTTTTTTTTATATAGTTTTAATGGTTGAGAAACTTCCGAAACTGTATATATATATATATATATATATATATATATATATATATATATATATATATATATATATATATATATATATATTCATTGTGTGTATCTAGACGTCATGTTTTCCTTTAGGAAATGTCATTAAATAACACGGAGCGGTTTTGATTGATGAGACTTATTATTTTTGTTTATTTTTCGAATAGATTATTTAGTATTTTGGTTAAATTGATGTATATAAGTTCGTGCATTACTTGTTCGATATTGAAATCCTACCAGTAAAATACATAGCCCTGTTGTGCTCGCATACCCTTAATGACAATAAAAGTGTAAACATTTGGGAATTTCCTTGATTTTGAACATTTAGTGTATATGAATTTTCATCTTAAACCTATTAAGGGCATATGATTTCAGTATACTGTCATTTTTCATGGAATATATATATATATTAAGTAATGTTAAGATAAGTATTCAAAACCTTCTAATTAAGCAAAACTCTCCAGTTGTCTCCCTTGGATTGTCGAACACTCTCGTGCGTTTCTTGTTTGATTTCTCTTTCTGTTTTAGCGAGTATTTTTGCTTTGATTCACCATATCACCATCATGCGGTGTTCTTTTTTTGTGTTTACAACATGGCTTTAGTGTTGATTTTTGTTAACGTCTAGCAATTTACGACTTAAAATGATCGTCTGTAGTGATGTGATGTTGCATGTGAACGTGATTACGTGCAAAACATGATGAATGAAATAGAAAGTACACGTGAAAAAGAAAGAAAAATAGAGAAACACAGAACTTATATACACCAATATTAAAAAAAGTCTCATCAAACAAAACACTCTGTTATTTAATAATATTTGCCTAAATGAAAACATGCGTCATAAATACTGTTATGGTGTAAGCTGATCTACCTATTTCAGGGAATAAATGGACTTACCCAGACACAATAATACAGTTACGACTAAACGTCGTGACAGCTATTGATGACAGTTATAGCCGCCGAATGAGACGCGCACTTCTGTAGCCGGCCCTGCAATACCACAACACTGGCGACGAGGATTCGAAACCTACATCGCCACAACACTGGCGACGAGGATTCGAAACTTACAGCCCTACATATCGTAACACTAGTGTTGAGGATTTATTCGAACATTAACCAAACGCGTGTCGCACAATACTGGAAACCAGGATTCGACTTTGACGACATTCAAATTCATTCAAACATCAAAATAAACCAGACTTGCATACAAACACTGGCAACGGAAAACTTGAATTTATGTCTACAATTGAATTGTTGGATGTTTTAAAGTAAAAAGGACTTTAGTGGTATGCTCTAGTTTTTTGTTAACAATAGAGCAAGAAGTTTAAATCACATTGAATTTGAACAAGCAAAGTGTGTAAATTCTGAATAAAAAAAACTCCAACGTGTGGCAGTGGTCTTATAGTTACGTAATGTGTTCGTGATTCAGTTGCTGCCTGATCAGGGGAAACACTTGTTTCGCTTTACTCTGGTGAAGTCCGTTTTCCATGAAGCTACATTTATTATTATGTACTCGACATATATATCGTCCATCTACCAACCTAATCAAACATTTCCAATCCCACTACCATCACATGTGTATATACTATTCCCGACGACGGCTTTAGAAGAATAGAATCCCTGGAGTTTTCAACTTTTGAGCCCCCTCCAAAATATACACTATCCTGATAACTGGATTAAGATGGAAGAACATTCTAAACAAAATTCAGAGTTACCTAGGTGATACCATTGGAGCACAGGGTGGAGCATGTGCTAGTGTGATTGAAAGAAGTAGTAGTGGATGGAGTAAGTTCGATGAACTTATGCCATTAATAACTCATGCCATTAAAAACTTATGCCATTAATAACTTATGCCATTAATATGTCATTATTAACTTATGCCATTAATAACTTATGCCATTAATAACTTATGCCATTAATATGTCATTATTAACTTATGCCATTATTAACTTATGCCATTAATAACTTATGCCATTAATAACTTATGCCATTAATATGCCATTATTAACTTATGCCATTAATAACGAGCAGAACGTTACCGCTGTCGACCAGTCATGTGCGCGTATTGTGATATTGTATGGAAGTGTAACTGAGCCAGTGAAGACTGAAGACATACGTTGCATGAAAAGAAATCATATGAAATTATACGATTGATAGGCAATGTGAGTCTTAAAGACAAGCTTAGTTCTGATGATTTCACAGGAAGATTACATCTGGTCAGTACAGAGGGATGCGCGCAGAATAAGACATTTTTATGGTATAGTCACATTGAAAGAATACATGATAGTTTTTGTGTAAGTAGATGTAGAACATTTGAGGTAGCAGGGTCAGTTCGCAGGAAGAATGCAAAAGAAAAGATGAGAAGAAGTGATAAAAATGGACATGATGGAATGACAGATAATAAAGACCTGGCCCGAGATAGCTTACTTTAGAATTCAATTTCTTTATGCCGTCAAACGCACACCAGCGGACGTTAAGCGTTAATGATGATGATGATGATGATGATCATCATCATCATCATTATCATCATCATCATCATTATCATCATGACGACGACGACGACAACGACGACGACGACGACGGCGAGTGTTTAATATTCCCCAATGCGCAATCTTTTGGGGCTTGCGAACACCACTTTTAAACCTAAAATGCGAACACAAAAAGTAAAATTATCGGAAGACACTTGCTTAACAGACTGATGGAGGCTATCTGTCCTATGCTATCACAGAATTGCAAAGTAGATTTAAAGGTGGAAAAAAGGCAGTTTATATGGAATTATCCAGCGCATTTTTATTATTATCGTAAACATGCATTAGGCGGTTGCATGTTTACTCAGTTGCATGTTTGCGATGCATGCGAATAATAGACTTGCTGCAGGAGAAAGGTATTTTGCTAAGAAAAGAGAAATCACCCGAGACATTGGAAATATGCTTTGTTTAGAGCTTTGACCACCCAGAATTCGAATTGTCCATTTGAAAAAAGTTAGTGTCTCTTTAAACGGGGGGTTCATGCTGAGAGCAATGTACTTGAGAAAAATAATGGCTGACTAAATACGGCATCACCTAGACAGTGGGTTTTTATGTCCATAGATTGAAAGCAGATTAGCATTTTAACGTGAATGCTAGCAAGGCATTATCTCAAGTGATATTTTTTGGTGTGGTCCCAGAATGTCTACTTATATTTCAGCAGATATGCAGGGTCTGGGGCTCAGTCAGAGTAAGCCATCTGTGCGTCTTACGGTCAGTTTCGTTTACTGGGGTCTTACAGTCAGTTAGTTTTCAGTGTGACTCAGAAACAGATGTTCTGTTTGTGTTCGGTTGGTCTTGTGTTTTGAATTGCTCGGGTTAAGATTTCTCATTTGCATATCTGTTATTCAAAAGAAGAAACCGAGCATCATTGTGTGGAGTTCCACCCAAAAATAAAACTTTGTTACTTGTTTTAAATTGGAGTTGCGATTTTATTTGGAGGGAGAATTCTTCTGTTGTAACAATGACTGAGACCACACAATTGACACTGCGACCGGTGCCGGAATCGAACAACAACTTTGGATCGACACTACGAGCGTACGAGCACGGCCTGTGCATTAAACGCACACAGAGCACGTTCACATTATATTGACTCAGTAGTTAAAGATAGATAGAAAGACAGAGAGATAGAGAGATAAACAGGTGAGAGAGCACATCCAAAACTTTTTTGAATCACAATCACCGTCTTAATCCTATTCACATGGTATTAACAAGTTAATTGGTAAATGGAAAATGTCATTGAAAACAATAGCGAATATACAAGTAATAAAAAAATTATTAATTAGATGACTTGTATTGAATTTATTTATGTATTTATGTATTTATGTATGCATTTGTGCAGGAATAAAACGCAATGAAAATAAAAAAATAAGAATATAAAGATTTTTCTTTTGATGGAGCTCAGACATCGTACAAAATATTTAACATATATTCCATGAAACATGCCAGTATACTGAAATCATATGCTCTTAATAGGGTTAAAATGATAATTCATATACACTAAATGTACAAAAGCAAGGAAATTCCCAAATGTTTACACGTTTATTGTCATTAAGAGTACGCGAGCACAGCAGGGCTATGCATTTTACTGGTAGGAATTTTTCTTCAGCGCACCTCACACACTTCATCCACTCATGCATAGAGATTTATATTGTAGTGATGTGATAATGAAATGGTTTGGTTGATATGTAGTCATACCCTTAATGACAATAAAAGTGTAAAAATTTGGGAATTTCCTTGCTTTTGTACATTTAGTGTATATGAATTTTCATCTTAACCCTATTAAGGGCATATGATTTAAGTATACTGGCATTTTTCATGGAATGTCACTACTTTTGAAAAGGCTATGCCTCAATACAATGGTAATTTTTAAGTTTTTTTTGAATTTTCTGGAAAACTACGGTATATGGTAAACTAAATTAAAATGCCATCAACTAGACCCTAGAACCTCTATCTCTGCCAAAAATCAGCTGAATCCACCAAATAGTTGATGAGATACAGGGTGGCACATACGTACGTACGTACGTACGTACGTACACATAGATAACATGATTTCATGATTAAACTTTCTGGATCTCTGGGTTGCCTTGACTAATGATGCTGAAATTCTACACACTTATAGAATCTATCAAATCAAATTTTTGTGCAAAGTTTTAACTAATTTGGTTTATTGGTTTTTGAGTTATGATTGATCAAAGAAATGAGATTTCCAGCATAGGCCGTTTTTGAGTCTATTAAGGGACAGAGCGCTCTCATGCCTCCCTTGATTTACGTTGATCGACAGTTCAAAGTTCAATATTCATTTCTCTGTTTACGTATGTGGTTCAACTCAACCATTTTCATTGCATTTTATTCCTGCTCATTAAATAGGTTATTGTAACCCTATCCATGTGTTTGTCTTTCTTTCGCCGGTCACCTTATCTCTAGTGTAGAAATCATTATAGAATTCAGGAGACATACCCCGCGCAAAAGCGAATAACGGCAAAAATATAAATCTTGATTAGTGTCCCGTATTACCAGCCGTCCCACCATTCTTAACACGGAGGGGGAATAATTGACTTTAATCTTAACTCAAGGAAAAAATGAAAAACTTGTTTCATTTAATGTCAGTACTAATTGACTGTTTGACGACGGCTCTGTAATTTCTGGTTTGTTCCATGAATCGCACTCGGAAAAAATCGGAAACATTCGTGTCGATATAGACCCTGCTTTGTAGAATTATTAAAATCCTTAATCCCTAATAAGAAAAATCGCGTCGTACGTTAACCCAAACACTGGCGATCATAAAACCTTTCAGAGTGACTGTCGATAAAAAAACATGCCCTTAATTAACCCTAACCCTAACCCTAACCCTAACCGTAACACGATGTAAATTTTTAATGTAGTACAAGAGAAAAAAGAAGAAAAAAAGAAAAATATTTTTTATTGTTATGATGTTTATTTATGTTTATATTTCTCACATATCCTCTGGTCTGTATGACCGTTGGGGCGCCAAAGATGACCTGCAACCAGTTTTCTCTATCGCTCCCGATTTTCTACACTCAGCACCAGCACTGTCCACTCTCGGATGTTGTCCTTCAACTCTGTTTATGTACTCCTCCTTCTTCGTCCCTCTACACGTCCTTGCGCGATTGTCGTTACAAGACCTGACGATCGTGTGACATGACCATACCATTTAATTTTCTCTTCTTCACAGTGGTCAGTGGTCAGTAGATGCCCATATAGCCCGCCTGCCTCAGTCTGTTCTTCACCCCGCTCATTTGTAATATAGTCTTTATATGAGATGTTAAAGATCTTTCGGAAGCATCTCACCTCTCTAGGGTGAATCCTTTCTAGGTCCGCAGTTAGACTCTACGACTTACACGCGTACAGAAATATGGAGATCATCATGGAGGGCATCAATCTGGTTTTTGAGCTTGATGTAATGTTTCTGTCATTCCATATGCGCTTTAGTTTGGCCAGTGCCAGTGTATAATTTCGTTAAACAAAATTTAATCAATATAAATAAATATTTCCTTTATATCATGAAATTCGCTATGATCGCCATTTTGGTATTAGGACCAATAAACGGAATTGTTTTTTTTTTAATCAAAGCTCCAGATTTTTTAAATTCTATATTCTCCAGATTTAATCCATTAGAAGATTAAAAATAACAAAAAAAGAGACTCTCCTCCGTGTGCCTGTTTATTTTTGTACATTTGTAGATTACCCCCAACCCGCATAAAAAAATGAGAATCCACTTTTTTTAAAACGATTCTGAGTAAATATCATTAGAAAAGCAGAAGAAAAACAACCAGAATAATCATTATTTTAGAATTTCAAGTGGGAAATCAGGTCCATATATAAATTACACATGAACTGATCCCCAATTTGTCGGCCATTCTAGTTTTTAGGACAGTTAACATTTTTTTTACCACTTACCCAAAGTTTGAGTGAGTGCCAGTTAGGATTAGGGTTAGGGTTAGGGTTAGGATTAGGTTAGTAAAAAAATAATATCGACCATGAAAGAATATAAAATATCTGGTACATGATGATGGTGATGATGATGATGATCATCATCATCATCATCATCATCATCATCATCATCATCGGTTTAATGTTCGTTTTACATGTTGGCATGCGTTGAACGGCTTTAAGAAATTGACTTCCAAACTAACCTATCTCTGCCAGGTTTTTATTTATACATCTTTCACTCAAGTCCATTTGTTATCACTTCCTCCCATGTTTTCCTTGGCTATCCCTTGTGAACTGAACCTGCTACCTCAACTGTTATACATCTACTAACCTCCAAACCCTCATCTATTCTTTCAACGTGGCCATACCATCGCAGTCTCCCGTTGTGCACACATTCCTCTATACTGTCCAGATTTAATCTTGCTTTGAGATCATCAGCACTAAGCCTGTCTTTAAGACTCGCATGCCCTGGAATACTTAAAATTATCGCGTACAAAATTTACTCACCATCAATAAGAGGAGACAATATTAGCCGAAACAAAATTGCTCCAGTCGAAAAAGCTCGATAGCACCAATTGACATACATAGGTACGATACAAAAACCGTTCAAAGAGCGGGTATTAACTAGTTAATAAAAGAAAATAGTCTGTAATAAGACGCAATACTGCATCCATGTTCCTGTTGTACAAGTACTTCCACAGAATGTGTCCGACAAACTTACTGTACTTATACACCCCAGCGTAACTATCTCTGACCAATCCGACTAGCAGCAAAATCCAACCTCTTCACTGTAGAGGTCCCCATATGCCGGAAAACTTTCTACTCTAATAGCCTCTTTCCTCGTACAAGATCTCTTTGGAATCCCCTCCCTGCTCCCTGTTTCCAAGACTGTACCAACATGCAGAAATTTAAATGTAATGTGAACAACCATCTTGCTTCACAACTCTCGCTTAGGATGCACCCTTATAAATCAAGCGCTAATCACAGTAGCTCTTTACGTCTCAGTGGCAATCTCCTTTGTTTGGAGTGAATATAAGTGAACCCCAAAAAAGCATATATGTTTGGAGTGAATATAAGTGAACCCCAAAAAAGCATATGTGTACGACAGAACCGACAAATTCCGAAAGATAATCAAAACCTTACTTACATATGTGACTTCATATTGGTAATAAATCCCATAAATGAACTGAGTTTTTCTATGATTCGTTCCAACGAAATGTGTTTACGTTTCTTCGGCTTTTTCTTGGACTTCTTCCGGTTTCTCCCTGAGTCCGTTCTGTCGAAAACGGTGGGTCTTCTTTTTTTACCTATTTTGAACGGACTAGGTTACAAGATGACCCCCTCCCCAATTTGTTCTTCTTTGGGATTGCATCAAGTGCAGCCAAATTACCGAAACAGTCACGAGCGCCCTTTTCCACTTCAAACAGACATGTGCGTGTTGTATTGTTGTTGTTGTTGTTTTTGTTGTTTGTTTACAGGGGAGGGGGGTGGCCTTGGCTTATTTAATGTTCTCAGATTCTAATCTCCTTATGACTTAATGTTTAATCTTTTACCGGATTTCGCAAGGTTAAAGGTAAAATTGTCGGCTTTTTGTATCTAATAACCGACTTAATATATATACTATATAGCACTTCAATGGTAATTATGATAAAACCAACTTATAATAAACCAACGTATTAACAAGCTAAAAAAATAGGTTAAATACTGTCACAATTATTTTCGTAAATTTTTGTACTTTATATAAAAAAAATAGAGAACGGATATTCTAAATATACGTCTATTCAATCAGCGCGTTTAACGATGAAAATGCGATTTCAAACTTGAGTGTGACTGACTGACGAAAGTGATATTTGAACCTTAAACCTGTCTAACTGACAAAAATGCTATTCTGAATCTCAGCGCAACCGACTTACGAAAGTGCTATTTCTGACTTGAGTATGACTGACTTAGGAAAGTGCTATTTCAAACTTGAGTCTACTTACTTACGAAAATGCAATTTGAAACTTGAGTGTGACTAACGAAAATAATATTTCAAACTTGAGGTTGACTGACTTACGAAAGTGCTATTTTAAACTTGAGTGTACTTACTTACGAAAATGCAATTTGAAACTTGAGTGTGAGTGAAATTTGAAACTTGAGTGTTACTGACTAACGAAAATGCAATTTGAAACTTGAGTGTTACTGACTAACGAAAATGCAATTTGAAACTTGAGTGTTACTGACTAACGAAAATGCAATTTGAAACTTGAGTGTTACTGACTAACGAAAATGCAATTTGAAACTTGAGTGTTACTGACTAACGAAAATGCAATTTGAAACTTGAGTGTTACTGACTAACGAATATGCAATTTGAAACTTGAGTGTGACTGACTAACGAAAATGTAATTTGAAACTTGAGTGTGACTGAAATTTGAAACTTGAGTGTGACTGACTAACGAAAATGCAATTTGAAACTTGAGTGTGACTGAAATTTGAAACTTGAGTGTTACTGACTAACGAAAATGCTATTTCGAATATAAATGTGACCAACTGACCAACATTCTATTTTGAACTTAAGCGTGACCGACTGAGAAAAATGCTATTTCGAACTTTAGTAAGACTGACTTATAAACATGTTACCTCCTCCGTAACAAACTAGATACCATTGTCTACCCTTTCGGGCCTCCTCTAACCTCGGTAGTTTAGATGCTGCCATCTTTTTATGAGTTGGCCGCGACGGTAACAGCAATTTTGTTAGCGGGATAACACTTTATGTGCCACGTTGTCTAATCACGTAGTATGTCTCACAGATTTCCGGGTATCACCGACCGGACGGAATGGCTTATAAGTAGAAAAAACAAAACATACATGAATTTTCAACAGAGCTCATTTAAAGAAATACGTGTTTCCTTGTATTTCTAAGTAAAACATATATTCTCGTATTTACAGGAATCTTGCATGAAAAATGTTGACTGGGTTTCTGGATGCGATGTGCAAATCAATCTTCAATTAGTTCAATTTGCGACTCTTTTTTTCTGCAGCTGGAAGTATCTGCATGGAAGTCGGTGTACCGGTTATGACTGTAACATGACAAGAAAAGGAAGGAAGATAGGAGGTGCTACACAGCTTGACTGACTGCTTAAACTGTCAACTTCTGCAAACTTGCTCCAAACTTAAGAAACTAAACACACTCACTGTAAACTACTAATTTCACATTGTGTATTCACTTTTATACACACGCAGGGTCATCTGGCTCTGCTTAGAATAAATCCTAACGTCATGGCCAATACGCACTCTGATCGGCTTTCTCCAGCCTATGTTTGAATTTCACTCGTCGGTTCTGGGGAGCTGACTTGAACTCCAACTAGATTTGTTGACACTCATGTCATACCTGATCCCAGTTGTTTCCCTGTAGTTTCCGTTCTCGATAATTGGGCCTGTTCATAGATATGTGAACGCCACTCGTCCCGATGGTTGTCACCGCAAAGGTGTGATATCCTGGTCGCGGTGCCAGATTGTAATCCCCAGTCCGTCGTGCCGATCGTCGTAGTGGCAATAACAAATATATAGATCAAAATTCCTCTAGGCCGGGATGATGATGATCACGTCGCCGATCTTGTCGACTCGTCCAGCTAGAAATACACTCCCACGTTGAAGCTGTTTATTTAAGCGAGCGATCACTGGGCGAACAGTAACCGGTTGGACTCTGTGAGGGCGAAAGTTCATTCAAAGCAGAACAAAAGGAAAAGAACAATGTTCAACAACTCAGTCGGGGTTTTGTATAGAAGAGTAATTATTAATAAAATATCTTTGTCTTTAGCAAAGGTTGTGTTTTCTCTAAGTTATTTTGTTAGTTCTCTGTGTGTGCGAATTATTTACACAAGTAGTTGTTTAAGTCACAAATCAACAGACGAAGGCAGTGGCTAGAATTTCGTCCGGTTTGTTTTCTTCGACGCACGCCATCTCGGCGCGTGCCGGGCGGCCGTCCAACTCTGTCTGCCGACAATCCAACTCTAACTGGCACTCTACTGGATGTGCGTGAAAAACGCACATTCTTTTATTGAAGATGTTTCTCGTCGTACACACCCGTTCTCCGCCATCCTAATTCCTGCGTGTCTTCCTCTCTCTGGGAGGGTGGGGACAGGCGCCTCACCCCCGCCTCCCTAATATAAATTGGGTCTTCTTTTTAGCCTAGCGTTATCGCCAAAAACAAACGCGTTCTCATTCTGCCACACAGCTGGAATACATCCGTGCCTGGCTCGTAATTAACGATGACAGGCCCAAATAAATATCTGCTAGTAGGCTTTCCCTCGTCTTAACATTTTTGAAAACAGCCGTCCCAGAACAACATCGCTTTATTGATATTTCAGAATTAAATTTGTGATTATTTAATTCCATAATCTCTACCTCCCATCTGGAAACTGCTTCCTTGCCTTCGGAGGTAATGGATTCTGACTATCCCACACGACTCCGAGAGACTAGTTGGCGCCCCATTCCGTCGTTTAATAAGTTCGTTTCTACGTCAAATATATACTAGTTTTATATCTCCACTTCGTCACGATGCAGGGCCTTCAGTCGGCATAGCACTATCACCAAGATGCATACTAGCGCGTCACCAGGGTACCCGATCCCCATGGGGCCCCGGATACTTTGTCACAGACAAAATAATTCTTCTTATATTTCCCCAAACATTTCCCTCAACTCATGTGTCTGGGTGCATTGCTCCAGATATACACTAATATATTTAATCACACCAATTCCTTCGTAGAGTCCCCCAGGGAGATCGTCATATCCGTCCCCTTCTACTCTGTCAAATACTTGTTATTTGGCACTATCGAACCACTCACTCAAAAGCACAGCTAAAACCCTGATAAAAAACAAAGTAGTCAATCAAATTCAACATTCCAAAGCAATCGATATAGATTATCCTTCAGTTTTTAGCAGTCAACGTCTCTCGTTTTCTTTTGTGTCTATAAGAGGAATGGTGACAAGGGGTAACAATGAATGCAACAGAAAGTTCCTTCTTTAATAGAAAGTGTCTGGTAACGCCCCTTACACACTATTTATACCATTCTCTGATCCTTTACTTTGTGTCCAACAATCATTCCTTGTTCCACAGCGGGCCTACTACTAGCCAATATATACGCGCGCTTCAGGAACACAAGGTTGGTTTTTAATGTGGGGGGTATCCAGACTCCCCAAACGGGGCACTCTTGAGTGGAAACAAAAATTTAAATTGCTCCAGTCGAGAAAGAGTTTTTCTTCTCTGACAAGGATAGCACAGATGTTACACTTTGACCAGAGCTTGAAAGCCGGGAAAATCTTAATAATCACGAAGTTTACATTACAATTTAAAATACTGATTATGCTTTACATATAAGCAATTTATAGAAGGCTAATAACAGCTTAGTCTTGTCCTCTCAAGTGGGGGTTTCACCTCGCTCTTGCCTGAAAGTTCCGCGGGCATCTCATGCGCGGATCCTAGTTCTCTCTCGCCAGACTAACCTTTGGGCAAGTTACTGGATGGATCTCCCTTCTCACTCAAGCAAAGGTTCGTTAAGGTTCTAGGTTTAGCTAAAGTCTATTATCATACCTGATCCCATCTCACATTTGCAGCTGTAGTTTCCGTTCTCAACTTTTTCCACAAGACCCATGAGTCTAGTTGCATTGCTCCAAATATACACTAGTATATTTAATCACCCCTAATTTCTTCGTAGGGCCCTCCGACACATTTTCATAGACAGACGAAAATACTATTCCGAATCTAAGCGTCACCGACTGACGAAAATTCTATTTCAAACTTAACCACGGCTAACTGACGAAAATTCTATTTCAAACTTAACCACGGCTAACTGACGAAAATTCTATTTCAAATTAAGGCGTAACTGATTAACAAAACTGATGTTTCAATTTGAGTTTATCGATGAAAATGCTATTTTGAAATGATCTCATGTTGTACACGTTATTAAAATGATTCGCGGGTATTATATTCTCAACATATCGGCTCTTGTACTCTCCGGCCTTCTAAGATACGACGCTATTGTATTTATTTACTTTTTTTTTTAAATATTTTAGACTGTTATCTTTATCATGGTTGTTATATTCAGAACTTTTTGGCTGCTGTATTCTCCGGCCTTCTGAGATGTCACTTTCGTTAAATGCTATTGTAATAGTAGTAGTATAATTCCGTTTACAAATTGTGTGATCACACCTGATTTGAAACTTTATCCCTTGCTATGATATAAGTTCGAGGAAAATAAATATTCTTTTCAACAAAAATGACAATGTAAAGGATATGCGTAAACACGAAAAAAAACAAGCCGCGCGTGCGTGGTCCCCCTCTCTATGTGACTCGATGTGGCGAGTGTAAAATGCAATAAATTTGGCCAATTTGGGGCATTTTTACCCCCCCCCCCCTCTTTCACCCCCTGGGGGCGCGAACCAGAATTTTTCTGAGGTCAAGGATGCTCATTTTAGATCTAAAACAATTACCTCTACATTTTGGCCAAGTTTCAGAGAAATTGAATGGATGGATCAAACGTTATGGGAGAACAGGCTCATTTTTGCCATTTTGGGGGCTTTTGACCCCCTGGGGGGCTAACCAGATTTTGTTTCAAAAATCGGAGAATGTCACTTTCTAACCTGACCAAAGTTACAACTTCATGCAAAATTTCAGAGAAATTCAATGGATGGTTGCGGAGAAAAATCCGGACGGACGGACATGCCTCAAAACATAAGTCCCCCGATTTATAAAATCGAGGGACCAAAAACTAATAATATTCGTAAAGTAGAAACAACAATAATATTGTCCATTTCTTGGATGGTCGCTGGTTTCTGAGTTAAACGTTTCTCTCTCACATAACTACCATTCATAGCATCTGTGTACATTTAGTTGCTTTATTATGAGTAAATATGTGGCAGAGAAGCGAGATCGATTCTCTCTTTTACTATGCACAACGTCAAAATGATAAGACGTCTGCGGTGATGTGACAGGGACTGGAGCTTGGCAAACATTGCGGGTCTTATTAGGTTAGAATTTTTTTTGCACTTTGTTTGAGAGGGAGAAACTAGTTATTAGTGCACTGGCGAATGGTAGCTTTATAAAGATATAGGATAGTGGCAACTGTGAAAAGTTTTCTAGACAGGTAAAGAGAGACTATCTTCTTTGCAGCAGTTCAGGCAACATCTTCTACGTACTTATTCAATAACATGTTGCCTCAGACTGTCAGGCCGAGGCGTTTAAATGTTGGACTCTCGGGAAAGGGCATCTATCAGTCATTAAAATCGATGGTTGAAAATGTTTCTTATAGTTGTCAAAGAAAAGGAGCTTTGTCTTGGAAACATTAAATGTTACCATCCATTTTTGGCCCCATTCTCCTACAGGCTGGAGTAAGCTAGGTATTGATATATAGATTCTAGAGTGTTCTCTTTGTAGACCTATTTTATTTTGTCAGTGAAACTGTCTTTGCCGTTCGACGATCGATTTTTTGGTCAGGCAGTTTGTACATCATCAGCAGGTGTTCGCTGCATTTTTACAGTTGCAAAAAATCAATAAAAGTCATCGATTGTGTGCAGCAAATGCAGACGCAGATATAAGAACGAGTGACCAACAGTTCAAAACACGTTTCTTTAACACGACGGTGGTGCGTGAGAAAATGAATGTCTTTCTTTGGTTTTAGAGCACAAATGCACCATAATAGTTGACCTTTCGTCTTTAAACTTTAATTCAATCCAGAAATCTTTATCTATGTAAAGTTAGATATGTTTATATGTTTATATATTTGTAAGTACCGGATTCACACATAAACTAATTACCCTATTATTAAAAATTAGGGGACTAATCTGCTAGGCGTAAAGGCTGGTAATGTGTGCCATATTTAGTTTAATTTGGTTCATGCAAAGGAGATAAAAAGGGGTTGAGGCCCTTCGTGAAAATTCAGATAACTCCGATTTTTGTGAAATTTAAACAATTAGTATAAAACATCAATTAATATATATTCCCATGAATTTAAATTTCTATAGTGTATTTTTAAGGGAATAATATGGGGACAGCCTCTCATTAAAAAAAATCAAAATATTTCAGATTTGCATTAAATTTGATTCATAGCAATTAGTCACCAACTAAACAAATTTGCTTGAATTTTTATTTCTTCTTAAGACCCCTTAAGCTTAAGCCTTATATTTTAGATATTCTTTTTCAGTATCAAAATCATGTAATGTTTTTTTTTTTAAATCAAAATTAAAATAAGGCTTCTTAAGATAATGTTTAGTAGCATAAAAACTTAATTCTTATCTTCATAAGGGAAAATAAAAGTTGTGCAAAACTTTTCTGTTCGGGTAATTAATTTTAACCGTCCTGGGATTGTTATTCTTCTGGTTATTTTATATTTGTCCTTTTGAAAGCTTTAAACTCAGTTTCGAATTTTAAAGTAATATTATTTATCGAATAGCGAAACCCGAGGAAATTCCACGGTTGCTTTCTTAACCTATCTGTATAATTTACTGTTAATAATAATAATAATAATAATAATAATAATAATAATAATAATAATAATAGAAAATAATTAAAAAATATTAAAATATTAATAATAATAATAAATAATAGTAATAAAAATAATAATAATAATAATAATAATAAATAATAATAAAAAATAAATAATAATACTAATAATAATTTAAAAAAAAAAATAATAATAATAAAAATAAAACAACAACATTTCCTTCGAAGTAATAAATATTTGTCAGTATTAATAAAAAATAATTGTCAACAAAATATTAGTTAAACTGTGCTTTTATAGAAGGGAACCCATATCGCCTCGAATGGTTTTAATTACAATTTACGAAACATACCAGAAATTGCCGAGCTGTCGTCGAACAGTCAATTAACACTGACATTAAATAGAACAACTTTAAAAAAAATATTTTTACATGACTTATGGTTAGTGTACTAATAACAACTCCCTTTCCATGTTCAAAATTGGGTTTAATAATTTTCTTCAAATCAGTAAGTGAATCAACGTGTTTTTCTTTTTTTAACTTAAAAAAAACTAAAACAAAATAAAACTCTAACGCTAACATAACCACAATTTTGACATTTTTTCCCGGTTTTTAAATGGTAAACTGTTGTTCCGTAAATCGCAACCGGACATATTGGGGCCGATACGGGTCTCCTATTATAGAAGTATCAGTTAAAAAATAATACGAATGCCACTTTTTAACATCTGATTTATTTAACATTGTAACAATTAGATGTATTAAAATTAAAATTAAAGAAAAGCAAATAATATTTGAAGAACAAAAAAAACCTTGGTAAGTCAATGACGACGACAGGACTTTATTTATGACGTGATATACGATTCATTTTAAAACGGGTAAACTCAAAACTGAAAGAAAGCAAAACATGAGAAACCATTTTTTGTGTGTAAATGTGCCTCATAAAAGGGGACTCAAAGTCTTTTTGGGAAAGTGGAAGGTGTTTGTTAAGGAATGGCACGTTTTAATTTCTGTCATATCACCAAAAAAACAGGGTTGCAGATTCTGAGAGAGTCGAAAGTTTTGGAAGAATTGGTAAGTATGCTAAGAATCAGAGTCAGATTTTTTAATCTCCAAAGAATCAACAGACACGCTTAATATTAGAAGACATTAAAATAAAAAGTCGGAGTTGGAGTCGGATATCTTGGAATTCTAGGAGTTGAAGTCGGAATTTTTGGAATCCTGAGAGTCGGAGTCCACTCTTATACCGTCTGACTCTGAAAACCTGCCAACAAGTGTGGTCCAACTCTAAAAGATGAGTAATTAAATAGATCCCATGATTATCCCAAATATGAAAATCTACATTTAAATATCCTGAAAGTGCAAATGAAGAAAAAAAAATACGGACATTTTTTCCGGCTACCAGACTCCAGCTATGTAAAGAAATCATATCAAGAATAATACTTGAAAAAAAAAGCAAGAAAACGACCACCAGAGATTGACCGACGAGATAAAAGTGTATACGGTATAAAATAAATATAAATGTATACGGTATAAAATAATATAAATGTTAGTAACATTTTCTAGATAAGTTGTGGTGACTCGTTATCTTAAAATATTTGGATGGTTTATTGTGTTATAGGTCCGCTAGTGGAAAGTACGACCGCCCAGTTGAGTGCAAAAGGCCATTTCGTGGAGTGCTTTTCGTCATTACATCGAATTTGTACTGTTGGGTCTCTTTAGTTGTTGCCTCAAAGAATGCTCGTCAACAAGCAGCAATTTATTGTACCAAAGCACATTTTAAAAAAATATTAAAATGACTAGAAAAGAGTAGGCCATATCATCAAGACTCCGTGTAGGGGACACACACACAACTTATTCATACCACCTTAGGAGGGAAGCAGCTCCAATTAGAATACCATACCAGAAGGCAAATACAATACGTCATGTATTGCCGAAGTGTCTGGATGTAAGCAGAGACCAAATAAAAATATTACAAAGAAACTGATCCGAATAAGGACCTTCTCCAGGTAACTACAAAATATTTGAATATTTAAAAAGTTGGAACTTCTCCAGGTATATCCAAAATATTTGAACGTTTAAAAGGTAGGAACTTCTACAGGCAAATCCAAAATATTTGAATATTTAAAAGGTAAGAACTTCTCCAGGTAAATCTAAAATGTTTGAATATTTAACAGGTAGGAACTTCTCCAGGTAAATCCAAAATATTTGAATATTCAAAAGGTAAGACCTTCTCCAGGTAAATCTAAAATATTTGAATATTTAAAATGTAGGAACTTCTCCAGGTAAATCCAATATATTTGAATATTTAAAAAGTAGGAACTTCTCCAGGTAAATCCAAAATATTTGAATATTCAAAAGATAAGACCTTCTCCAGGTAAATCTAAAATATTTGAATATTTAAAAGGTAGGAATTTGTCTAGGTAAATCTACAATATTTGAATATTTAAAAAGTAAGAACTTCTCCAAGTAAATCCAAAATATTTGAATATTTAAAAGATAGGAACTTCTCCAGGTAAATCTAAAATATTAGAATATTTAAAACGTAGACACTTCTCCAGGTGAATCTTAACTATTTGAATATTTAAAAGGTAGAAACTTCTCCAGGTAAATCCAAAATATTTTAATATTTAAAAGGTAGGAACTTCTCTAGGTAAATCTAAAATATTTGAATATTTAAAAAGTAAGAACTTCTCCATAGAAAACTAAAATATTTGAATATTTAAAAGGTGTAAACTTCTCCAGGTAAATCTAAAATATTTGAATATTTAAAAAGCAGTCACTTCTCCAGGTAAATCCAAATTATTTGAATATTTAAAAGGTGGAAACTTCTCCGGGTAAATCTAAAATATTTGAATATTCAAAAGTAAGAACTTCTCACAATAAATACAAAATATTTGAACATTGAAAAAGTGTGAACTTCTCCAGGTAAATCTAAAATGTTTGAATATTTTAAAAGTAGAAACTTCTCCAGGTAAATCCAAAATATTTGAATCTTCAAAAGGTATGACCTTCTCCAGGTAAATCTAAAATATTTGAATATTTAACAGGTAGGAATTTCTCTAAGTAAATCTACAATATTTGAATATTTAAAAAGTAAGAATTTCTTCAGGTAAATCCAAAATATTTGAATATTTAAAAAGTTGGAACTTCTCCAGGTAAATCTAAAATATTAAAATATTTAAAACGTAGACACTTCTCCAAGTAAATCTAAAATATTTGAATATTTAAAAGGTAGAAACTTCTCCAGGTAAATCTAAAATATTTGAATATTTAAAAGATAGCAACTTCTCCAGGTTAATCTAAAATATTTGAATATTTAAAAAGTAAGAAATTCTCCATGGAAATCAAAAATATTTGAATATTTAAAAGGTGGGAACTTCTCCAGGTAAATCTAATATATTTGAATATTTAAAAGGTAGGACCTTCTCAAAGTAAATCTAAAATATTTGAATATTTAAAAGGTGTGAACTTCTCCAAGTAAATCTCAAATATTTGAATATTTAAAAAGTAGGAACTTCTCAAAGTAAATCCAAAATATTTGAATATTAAAAAGATAGGAACTTCTCCAGGTAAATCTAAAATATTTGAATATTTAAAAAGTAGGAACTTCTCAAAGTAAATCTAAAATATTTGAATATTTAAAAGGTGGGACCTTCCCAAGGTAAATCAAAAATATTTGAATATTCAAAAGGTAAGACTATCTCCAGGTAAATCTAAAATATTTTAATATTTAAAAAGTAGGAACTTCTCTAGGTAAATCCAAAATATTTGAATATTATAAAGATAGGAACTTCTCCAGGTAAATCTAAAATATTTGAATATTTAAAAGGTAGGACCTTCTCAAAGTAAATCTAAAATATTTGAATATTTAAAAGGTGGGAACTTCTCCAGGTAAATCCAAAATATTTTAATATTTAAAAGGTGGGAACTTCTCCAGGCAAATCTAAAATATTTGAATTTTAAAAAAGTAGGAACTTCTCCAGATAAATACAATATATTTGAATATTTTAAAAGTAGAAACTTCTCCAGGTACATCCAAAATATTTGAATATTTAAAAGGTAGGAACGTCTCCAAGTTAATCCAAAATATTTGAATATTTAAAAGGTAGGAACTTCTCCAGGTAAATCTATATATTTTAATATTAAAAAGATAGGAACTTCTGCAGGTAAATCCAAAATATTTGAATATTTAAAAGAAGCTGGTGCTTACAACAGAATCTAACAGACGTGTAATTTCTAAAAACTGTCAAGTGTTGATATGCCGTAAAATAAAACAATGAAAACATTGATAAATATTTGAAGAGGCTAAGAACTTAAAGCACAATTTTTTTTTACCAGAACGACTTCATTCGGCATTAAATGAGCCGAAGAGAATGTTGATATGATAAAATAAAACAAACAAAAACAAACAAACAAACAAACAAAAAACAAACAAACAAACAAAATACAAACAAACAAACAAACAAACAATCAGGTTGATGCTAAGACTCGTGCACACGACTTCAGCAATAATTCTAGTCACTATAGAAATAAAAAAGATCGACCGTGAAATGTTTCTATAATTTCCTTTTGTTGGAAGAAGTTTCGCAATGGTAAACAAAAATCTATAAAAAATAGCTTCAAATGTTTTCAAATTCGGAAAGATGTGTTTCTTTGCTCAGTGGTTTCAGGATCTCAATCTGACATTAGCAAAAGAATAGGAATATCAACTTTTGCATTTGGACGTCTAAAAACAAAGATATACAACAGGAAGGACATCTCAACACTTCTGATGTTAATGCGCTCACAGTTCGTATTGTTGTATATGCAAGTGAAACATGGACTATATTAGCAGAGAATGAGAGGATACTCAATCTCACTATTTACTGGCCTCCCCACGAGGGCAGAGTTAGACACACGGCCGGTTTTTAATGTGGGTCAAAATCCAGCTCTCCCAAAAGGAGCACTCTGGATTGGGACAAATATAAAGTTGCCCCAGTCTAAAAGAATTTATTTCTTCATTGACTATGGACACAAAAGATGGGCAGTATCAGAACATATACTACACTTTGCTCCTAACCAAGAGGTCAATGATGTCTTGAAATGAAATGTTCAAGAACTATTCTTGGAGTAAGTTTGCGAGATCGACAAAGAAATGCAGATGTCAGAAAGAAGCTTAATATTAACATATCTATCAATGACGTTATTTGAAAAAAAGAGATTAACTTTGTTTGGGCATGTTTTCCGGCTACCAGTCTCCAGCTATGTAAAGAGATCATATCAAGATTTAATTCAAGAAAGATCAAGATGACGATCACCAAAGAGATGGGCTGACCAGATAAGGGTTGAGACTGGCATGCTGCTCCTGACAGCTGAAGGACTGGCCCAAGACTGTGATAAGTGGTGGAATTTTGTTTCCAAGCATATGGCGATGCTTTCTAGAGTATGTCATCAATTAATAAATGAATGTAAATATAAAGTATTTATTTTATTAAAAAAACAAAAAAAAAACTTAGATCCCTTCCCATTTGATTTCAAAGACGAAATATATCTTATACCCATAGTCGAAACTCAGTGACTGCCTTTACGAAGAAATAATATCCTGAAAGTGCAAATGAAGAAATAAAAAAATACGGACATTTTTTCCGGCTACCAGACTCCAGCTATGTAAAGAAATCATATCAAGAATAATTCTTGAAAAAAAAAGCAAGAAAACGACCACCAGAGATTGACCGACGAGATAAAGGTGTATACGGTATGCCGCTTCTGACAACTGATAGACTGGCCAAAGACCAGGATAAGTAAGGGAGGTTTGTTCTCAAGCACGTGGCGAAGCTCTCTGGAATATGCACATAAGTAAGTTAATTCGATAGTTCAAAGATAAAGGTCAAGTATTATTGTTCATTTGTGCTGATTAATCAAAGGAAAACATTAAATGTGTGAGTTTCCTATTAGCTTTGTTTTTTTTTTATATAGGCTTCAATACTTTCAACCAACCAATGAAAGTCTCTATTTACTTACCTCCTAACTAGGGAAGGGTTACATACAGGGTCGGTTTTTAATGTGGGGACAATTCAGCTCTCCCCAAAAGGGGCACTCTAGATTGGGACAAAAATTAAGATTCCCTCCGTCTAGAAAGATTTTTCCTTCACTGATTGAGGACAGAAAAGATAAAATGTACTATCAGAAGAGATACTACATCCCCCCCCCCACGCAGTCAACACCTGAAAGTCAAAATGTTAGTTCCACAGTCGTCGCCGGTGGAACCAGAAAGTGGAAATATTTTGTTTGTCAGCGAAATTGTCTTCAGTGATTGGAGATCGATTTTTCGGTCGGACATTTTGTGCATCACCTGCAGGTTATCGGTAACGGTGTTCGGTGCATCTTCTCCGTCTCAAAAGAAAATCGATTATATGCAGTGAATACAAATGCAGATAACAGAACGAAATGACCAACAGCTTTAGAGATGGTCGTTCTTCATTTGCATTTGATGCCATCGTTATTTTTCTTGTTTAATTTTTACCGCTGTTTTTAGATGCGTCCAAGAATCTCTATAAGATGTTCGGTCCGTCGGTAGGTCTGTCACGCTTCAGTTCAAAATGACATTTTGGTTGGTCAGTCACGCTTCAGCTTGAAAAAGACTTTTCATTGGTCTATCACGTCTCAGTTTGAAACAACATTTTCCTTGGTCTGTGAGGTAGAGAAGCGAGGACAGATGGCGTCAGAAGACCTTTTGGCGGTTCGCAGGCAGGGGAAGTACGACCAGTCGTAAAGGATGAGAGGTAAGACGTAAGTGGCGTATGCCTCAGCTCTACCCTTTAAGGATAGTTCCATTCGAAGCTAAGTGTTACATTTTTATCATAGCCAAAAGCCCAACGAAATTACCAAAAATTAGGAAAAAAAAAAGTATACTATACTAGACCAGTTGTGACCATTGGGTCAGTATTTCTTATATACATTATTAAATATATACTTTTGTTGGCATTAATTGGCAATTATATTTTTATCGAAAGTATTTACTTGAAAATGGATGACTTTATAAAGGATAGATGGTAGCTTTTCGTAACATATCAAATTTGCAGTTGATCTAGGGAATTCCTTCATTGAAATGGAATACAGACGTTTTTGTAGCTCGCTTGTCATAAGTATATTTTATACTACGAATAGTATGAACAAGTTTTGATTACTTATAGAAGAGGGTTAATGACAAGTATTTGTTTACATTGAATTTGAAGACGACTATGTTGTAATCTACAGGGAAGCAGTCCCGCGGTAATCTGTTACACAAACGCTTTTACAAAGAAGCTGTATCTATGGAAATGCCGCCTGATGATAAAAATCGGTAAAGGTCCAGAATAGTTAACAATCGAGAACCCGTAAAAAACAACAACATCTATGTAAAATGCATTAGAATAAAATTATTTGCAGGACCTGGCTAATTTTAAAGTGTGCAAATATTTTTTAAACGGTAGAATTACAGAAAATTTTTCACTCGTGAACGAAAAAATGGCGGGTTCCGCCATTTTTAACGTGGAAACCAATGTTTACGGTAAAACAATCTTACAAATCGTTTCCACACGTTAAAACTAGCAGGGTTTAATAGAGAATTTTTATTTTAATGGATTTTATATAGAATATATCGAGTTGTTCTTTTTGGTTCACGAGTTCTCAAGTGTTAACTATTGTGTCCTTTTTTTACCGACAAATGAGCGAAACGGAACGAAACATTTAATATCTATTAAGAACGTTGTTTTTAAAAGTCCATCGTTTGCTCAGTTTGGCACTCGTCGTTCACAAAGGAATAGAAGTATCAGCAGTAATCCGGTTGTAAAAATTATTTTATTCATTTATTTTTTCTTTGCAAAATATCAAGATAGACTAAAAGTGCTGTTTGTTGTCATATTGCTTCTCTTAATTTCAATCTTCAAATGTGTTACGAGTCAAATGTAATTACAAGCGTTATTATTTAATGAATAAGTACTAAACATTCCATTTAAATCCGATAATTCTCTGATGTTTGGTCAACTTTTGAAAATCTGATCATTTTGTTAATATTTCAAATTAACAACGCTTGGTTCAATTTGGCGGTATCTTCGTTTTGCTAGACATTTGTTTAATATATATATATATATATATATATATATATATATATATATATACAAGTATCATTAAAAATAACAGACATCTTGTATCTGGTTATTTTTTTTAAGATCCTTTCCGTTTTTCTGATTAGGTTCTTAGTTTCAGACGGAAACTGGAAACTGCTGGGTTATTGCGGAGCACCTCTATAAAAAGCATTCCTGCCCCCGTTCGCATATCCATAAACTTCTAGTAGATAACACAAAAATCATCGCACAAAATACTAATACACTTAAACTCCACATACTCGAAGCCCTATACATTAAAACAGAAAAACCAGCTATTAACAAGATTAACTATACTATTAGTACTAATATACTCAAATGCCTATAAATATAAATTTAAATTAAACACAGTCCTTTATTTTTCCCGCCTAAATAGAATATATATTAACTCCTAGGTCTATGCCTGGTTAACATTGCTCCACTGACGATGGACCGGGAAGGGTCCGAAAGCGCTTTGGGAAGCTATGGCAATTTTATCAGCCAGTTTCCGTCTGAAACTAAGAACCTAATCAGAAAAACGGAAAGGATCTTAGAAAAAATAACCAGATACAAGATGTCCGTTATTTTTAATGATACTTGTATAAAAGAAAAGATGCTGCCAAGATACACATATATATATATATATATATACAGGGTGATTGTAAAGAAACGCCGTATACTTGTAATTTATACTTGTACTTTATTATTGAAATATAATTCTTACAAAATATGAATGGGAGGAGCAAGTGTAATGAATTATGCGTTATTATATCCTTTAGTCCTGCCATTCCACGAGCGACGTTTTTGACAATGGTGAAAAAATGCTGAAAAAAGGTTGCATTTCAACACTCAATGACACCACACAACTATGTGTTATATAATATGATACCGAAATTATTTCTTTTTGATGTCAATTAAGATCAGCTTTCATTCGAAGTCTAGATTTTATATATTCGTGTTTCTATTGTTTATGGTCTCAATTTAAACGAATTGGATTCATCGCGTTTGCGTTCGGACTCTTCATATATACAGGGTGATTGTAAAGTAACACCCGATACTTGTATGTTATACTTGTAAGTTATTACTGAAATATAATTCTTACAAGAAATGAATGGGAGGGGCAAGTGTTATGAATTATGGGTTATTATTTCATTTAGTCCTCACATTCCACGAGCAACGTTATTGACAAAGGTGAAAAAATGCTGTTTTCTGGGTTTGGTGCTGGTTTCAATACTCTCATAGTATTCATCACCATTCATCTGTCAATCTATCCATCTTGTTGACCCTAATCTTCGAGTGTGTTTTTAGCCTTGATAAGTGTTGACTTATTAGTAAAAAATAAAAAAAAGAATAAGTCCCGTGTAAAATAAGAAAAAAAGAATAAGTCCCGTGTAAAATCAGTTGATGCGGTTTCCAGGCAGCTTTAATATTTGGTGGTGATTGCTGAGACCCATATCGAATTTTGAATAAAACACCATTCTATACACTTATTATATTTCAGTAATAAATTACGAGCACTTGATAATACGGAGTTAATTTCCATTCACCCTGTATATCCTAGCTGTATCTAAATCTGAATAGAAATGTTAATATCGGGGTTCAGGGCTTGGAGCAGGTGTACACAGTCGTCTCTATTTCTGGAGAATACCAGGCGTGCCTGCTACTATATCATATTTTATTATGACTAATATAAAATTGCATCTTTGTTCAGCCTTTATAAAATTACTTGGTACTGATATCGATCCTGAACCAGCTTTCGTGACGTTCGACTCGGAATCGTTCGGCTGTCCTACGCAAACGGCCGAGTGTTGACGAGCCGAAGCAGCGAGCAGCCGATAACTTTTTTACAAAGTGAAAATAAGTACTTTCGAAGACGGATTTTTTGTCAGGAAGTTTTTTTGAAGAAAATAAACCCAAAATGAATTACGAACAGCTTTGCACCGCAGTATCATTGCGAGCAAGTAAAAAGAAATAATGAAATTAAAAAAATATGTCGTGATAAAAGTAAATTTAGTACGTTTTTTTGTTTTTTTGGTTTCTTCAAAAAAAATTCCTTTTAAATAAAAATACAGTAACCTCGCTATGTTTTTTTTCCTGTTGTTTCTTTCAAAACACGTTCATGTAAATATGTTTAATTTTCTTTGTTGTTTCTTTAAAAAAATCCTTACCATAACCCTAAACCCTAACCCTAACCCTAACCCTAAACCTAACCCTAACCCTAACCCTAACCCTAACCCTAACCCTAAACCTAAACCTAACCCTAGCCCTAACCCTATCCCTAAACCCTAACCCTAACCCTAAACCCTAACCCTAACCCTAAAATCGAACCCTAACCCTATCAAAAAAAAAACAAGCAAAACATTATTATCAAAAATGTCGTCTCGTACAAATCGGCTCGTCAACTCTCGGGCGTTTGCGTAGAACAGCCGAACGCTTCCGAGTCGAACGTCACGAAAACTGGTTCAGGATCGATAAGAGCACCAATTACTTTTTAACATCTGGTAAAGAAAAAAGGAAGGAACGAACGAAGCGTAAATTATACAATTTACATTTTGTTCGTTCCGTTACTGGTGTTAAAAAATCATTTTGTTTTTTTTAAAACATTATTTTATTTATTTGGCAAAATATCGAGATTGGTAAACAAAAAAAAGTTATTGCTTGCTGTCATTCTGTCGAAAAATTGGCTCCACTTCAGATGAAGACGAATCACGTGAACGCTTTGCTTAATTTGAGCGCCAATATGTTAAACATTTTGTTACCAGTCAAACTGATGTCGTCTGTTCATTTGGTGGCGTGATGTCGGCTTCGTTGCGAATGTTCTCCCAAGTTGTGGTAGCCTTTTTTTTATTCTGCCAAATATCCATAAATAACCGCTATATTTATTTTTTGCCGAAGGTTCGGGATATGGTCTGGAGAGAGAGGGGGGTTGTTTTCGTAAGTAAACCACGTCGCAACGAGATTTCGTAGGTGAAATGGTGTGAACTTGTGGACACTTGTGATCTACGAGCGCTGAATCGACCACTACAGGAGGTGTTTCAGAGGTGGAATGTTAACATTTTCCTTGATTCTAAGTAATCAGCAGCTAAAAACATTAAAAAAAAAAACACAAAATCGTGGGAAAACGAATGGAATCGAAAATATAAGTTAAACTGTAGTAGACGCCGTAAGAAGAGAGGAACCGAGATTACTGGTATGTTAAGCCTCTGCCGTTCCTTCTTTGCTAGTTCTGCTGTATTATTTCCTTTTCTTTCCTTTCCCTTTGTGTCCCCTTCTAAAACAACGCTCACAAAGTGAGAATGCGATATATATATATATATAAATTTATTTAAATTCCCGAAACAATTTTTCATGGTAAACAACTGATGATCCCTTAAAATAGTGTTAGAAACAAACTAATATAATAACTGTAAAAAATAAATTGACTTACATGAGTGATTTTCCACTGGAAGACTTGGGACTATAAGTTTTTTTGTTTTTTTTTAAATTTTTTAATATAGTTTTAATGGTTGAGAAACTTCCGAGACTATATATATATATATATATATATATATATATATATATATATATATATATATATATATATATATGCTTTTACAAAGAATATATATTAAAAAAGATTATAGTCCTTATAATATCTTAAATATTTCTAATTGTAAGCTCAATTAAGATGTATTACAGAATTAAGAGCATATATATCTTATGTTTGCATTCCATAGAGTATAGTGAATTAATGCAAAACCATAATTTTCATTGGTTCAAACAACTTCTTTATTCTCTGCACTTCGATGAGTTTTTTTTAGATCTCTGATTTTACGAACAAAATTATTTTTTTAAATCTAATATTTATTTATATCCCTTACGAGCGTTTCATGGCAAAACTCGGATAAGTGTATTTTTATTATAAAAATCAATTTATATATATGTGTGTGTGTAAAGGTAAGGCTACCAACATTCGTAAAAAGTTTTTTTCAACCTTTATTTATTATTTTGTTGTTTTATCATTTTATAATTTTATAACGCGTTTCGAGCGTGGTGCACTCTCATCAGATATGTAAATCTATTTGAAGAAATGTCTTTCGAAAGACATTTCTTTCATAATACTGTTTCATTTCTTTCATAATACTGTTTCATCATCTAACTGAAAATCTCACAAATCCTTATACTCAAGTGGCATATATATATATATATATATACATATATATATATATTTTGGTACAGAAAAATTAGTACAGAATTTGTACCGTCGGTTTCAAGTACAGAAGAACTTAGCAAACTGGCTCTCTTTTCAGCTTATATTGTCACTCTCGTTTGGACGCGTTAGAATGTTATGTATGTTTGTTTAAATTTAGTGTAAGGAATGTTTAATAAGGTTTGAAAAAAGGGGGGCGAAAAGTAACTGTTGAGATTTAAAACTGGAGAAGATTTAAAAAGATTTAAACATATAAAAAAATTAAAAAAATAAAAATATAACTATATAAATTTCGGGAGTCAATAATTTGATTAATATTATTGATACACACTAACACAGTTTTGATCCTTTCTGGTGAAATAAAAGCAAGAGGCCGTTTACCGGAAGTAGAGTTTTTTTACGCCGACCTCCCCCCCCCCAACATTGGCAGTGCAGAATGCTGACGGAACGAGAGCATGCTAATCTCGTAGATTAAATAAAGGGTTCACTTCGAAATTCCGTCCTCTTTCCCGAGTTCGACAGAAATATACCCGAGTTGAAAAAGATACATCTGAAGAAGGCCGGAGGTTACAGCGACCGAAACGTTGTGATGATAACACTTAAGATGAGAACACTAGTCCGATTAATCGAAATTATACAAATTATCAATCCTCATCTAAAAAATTCAGAAACATTAAAGATTTATTCAATGCTCGTGTTGTCGCATAGGCTTGCAGGGAAACCATTCCTGCACATGAACCCCTTTTTAGATGAATAACTTCTGAATAAAAATGTTTCATTTTGAATTTAATTTTTGTTAAATTAAAGCGACAACTCTAAGTGTAAACTGATGAAGAAAGCCGATGGTTAACTAACGCCTGTAATAAAAATAATTAAGTTAAAAAGATTGTTTGCCTTCTGAGTCGGTCATGGAGCTTTTGTGTTGCAGCGACGTGGTTCACGGCAGAAAGAAAGAAGAAAGGATTTAACCACTAGACGACGCACCTCTCCACGCGGCGAGGAAGGATTGAGGGTGCGAGAAATTTAAAGGTATGCAAATTATATGATTTATGGTGTTAAAAATGACGAGTGATTAAACGAGAACTGCCACGGCCCGTTCCGGGACGAGTATACAGACCGAGTACTGCCGCGGCCTATAGTCGGGACGGTATGCAACACTCTGAGTGTAAACTGATAAAGAAATTTCGGCACTTGTGCAGTTTACGACCCGTGCCGAAACCGTACGTTTTGTTGGCATCTTCCGACAGTTTACGTAAAAAGCCGGGAAAAGCCGAATTAAAACTTCGCGATCTCAAAATCAAAACAAGGCGACAGAAAAAAAGGATACATTACTTCGAAATAAGTATTTCTTTTACCAAGAAGCTATCAAACTAAAAAAAAAAAGGAAAAAATTAATTCAAGGAAAACAAAAACGGTCATCGTATTGTAATTTTAATGAAAAATATATTTTTTTCCTCACGAAAAAAAAAATAAAACAACGGTTAGTAAAGTCTGTTTTTGTTTCAATAATTTTTTTGCTTTTGAACCTTACCGACTAGGTTATGCTTAAGTTAGGGTTAGGGTTAAGGAAGGTTAGATTTAGGTATAGGCTATATTCAATTCGTTATTGACAATAGTCGTCTGCTGCAATACGATTGTCTAAACGTTTCGGCATCTTCCGGCGGTTTACGTTATACTGCCGGAAGATGCCGACGAAACGTAAGTTGCAGCACGTGTCGTAAATGCCACTAGTACCGAGATTTTCCGCAGTCCTTCACTATCAGAGCTATAAACATTCTCGAGACAACTTATATGTGTGCTAGAATGAGGCTGCAAGCGATGAAAACCGTATTGCTAGTTTATTTTGGTACATAATCCTTTCTTTCAAATATCTCGTAGGCCTACCTAGTAGAGTGCAGAGTGGGGAAATGCGATGGGGATTGGCCCAGTACATCAAAAAGCATAAAATCATATTCAGACTATCTCCGTTTCTCATAACATTTCTGAATACTAGGACTTATATTTGAGTCTCTGTTGAATATGTGACCAAAGCATCCCAAGACCTTTGCACGCCACTGCTCATACCTTTCCTAAAAAAAAAAAAATAACAATAATAAAAATGTGATATATCTAGGCAGAAATCGGGGCGGGGGTCAAAGATGGGCGATGTTCGACCCTGAGACTTGAACTAGAACACTTTAGACTGTGACGTCACACGTGGGAGAGAGAAAAGGTTCTTTTTCGCTGTGTAAGCCTTTATGATGTTAGTCGGGGAGCTGAGGTCTCTCTCTAAAATACGCCACTCACTGACTGATGTTGTGTGTTTATGTAAAGATATTCAGACCGACCATATCAGTGCACACACAGACTTCATGAACACATAGGAATAAAATAAATTTAAGCCCTCGACATTTAATGCATATTTGTCCCAGAAGGGAAGCCGTCAACGGCAGAACAAACAAGGTGGCCGAGAACGCAGCACCCGATCTGTGTTATTTTCATACCACTCAGACAACATTCGACACGTTTAATAAGTTCAAATTGATATTACGGAACTGAGAGTTTTTTCTGTTCATCTGCACTGAAACGGAGTTCACGCCCGTTGAAATTGAGTCTGATTGGTTGATCTCAACAAGCTTATACTACCTTCTATTACCAACTGGACATTGGCCTCTTGCAAATTTCTTTTCTTCACGCCCCCACTCCCTCTCCCGACCTATCTCATTCCGGATATTGGAACGGATTAAATGACTCGCAATATACTGGGTCGAAAACAACAGCCTCTCTCTCTCTGTCTCTTCATCTCTCTAATTTCCTATCAGTTTCTCTCTTAATCCCCCTTTCCCTCCCTCTCTCTTTTCTTGATCTATTTATCTCTGTGTCTATTTCTTTCTGTGTTGTTCTCTGTATTTCTCTCTCTATATATATCTCCCTCTTTCTTTTTCCCTCGTCTCTCTCTCTCTCTGACCCTCTTCTCTCTCTCTTTCTCTCTCTCTTACGCTATCTGTCTTTCTCTTTCTGTCTGTCTCTTTTCTCTTTTTCTCCCCCCCCCCTCTCTCTCTCTCTCTCTCTCTCTCTCTCTCTCTATATATATATATATATATATATATATATATATATAGAGAGAGAGAGAGAGAGAAGAGGATAGTGCAGTATTTGTGCAGTTCCGACGAGAGAACAGTATATATGTAAAGGAGTAAGGCTACCAACATTTGTAAAAAGTTTTTTTTTCAACATTTATTTATTATTTTGTTATTGTATCATTTAATAAATTCATATAACGCGTTTCAAGCGGTGGTTCACTCCCATCAGATATGTAAATCCATTTACATATATGATGAGAGCGGACCACCGCTTGAAACGTGTTACATAACATTATAAAATGATACAATAACAAAATACTTTAAATAAATAATTTTTTTAAAATTGAACTCTAAATTAAAATTTACATAGAACACGCACACACACACACACACACACACACATATATATATATATATTAATTAAATGATGTCATGAAATGACAAATTAATCAGATTTTATGAAAGTTAAAAAAACAAGGAGTGATATTGCGTCCTTAACTCATGAGTTTTCAAAGAAAATCTTCTCTTCAGAGGACCATACCGCAATGAGATTAAAGCTTAATTTTTATTACCCGCGGTAATGTCATTGCGGTAAGGGTTCTCTGAGGAGAAGATTTTCTTTGAAAACTCATGAGTTAAGGACGCAATATCACTCCTTGTTTTTGAACTTTAATAAAATCTGATTAATTTATCATTTTATTATGTCATTCAATTAATATTATTGCTCTATAAACTATATTGAACCTTGTTTTTATCGTGATAGTCTACTGGTTAAATATATTATTTGTATCTTTAAAGTATTATCTCTCTCTCTCTCTCTCTCTCTCTATGTCTCTCTCTCTCTCTCTCTCTCTCTCTCTCTCTATATATATATATATACATATATATATATATATATATATGGTGATAAATAAAACTAAAAGAAAGAGAAACATCCCTTAGTTCACCCAACCGTATAACAAGACACTAAAAACTAAACTTGACAAGAAATTCCTAAATCTGATCGACAAACATTTTATCGTAACTAATCCGTCAAATAAAATATTCAATAAAAATGACTTAAAACTGCCCTACAGTTGCTGTGGAAACTCAGAAATGATCATCACAGCCACAATAACTAAATAATAAATGAGAGTATCAAAGAAGAAGGAAAAATAAGATGCGTAGAAAAAGTATAAATATAACAACATCAATAATAATAATAATAATAATAATAATAATAATAATAATTATAATAATAATAATGATAATAATAATAATGATAATAATAATAATAATAATAATAATAATAATCAGCTCCCCCCCAAAAAAAATAAATAAAAAATAATCAGCCCCCCCCCCAATAAAAAATTTAAAAAATAATTAAAAATATAATAAAAATGGTACCAGCCTAGGCTGACACCACACACAATATTTGCATGGGGCCAAGGAGAATGAGAAGACCGAGGAGGGACCGCACAAACCAGACTTCCACTGGAAGTGCAGAGACTGCTGGGACCTTGGGGAGGCTTATTGCCACCCAAATCCCAGAGAAGACCAATGGTCCTTACCAGCGAGAAATCAATGATAAACGGCTGTTGTGATACTGCAAGTTTATTTGCTGTGGCTATCGAAAATAGGTGGAGAATACTGGAAATCTGGGGAGATTTGTTGTCACTCAGACTCCAGGGAATACCACCGGTTGTCGGTGAGCAATCACTGATGACCTGTGTGAGAACTCCTAGTGAGTAAATAATAATTATCACAAGAAATAGAAATCACTCAGACAGTAAAAGTAATACGAAAACTGTAACTGCAGAATTCACGTACATTGTCCACTACAAAATAACTCCTTGACTAAAAGCATTCTTTACCAAGCCACAATATTTGCACATTAAAACCCGAATAACAAAAACTACAGAGAAGAAACCACCTTTTAATTTAAAATGAGATCTAATAATCACAAAAATCACATTGAATAACAAAAATGCAGATTTAAAACATCATTACCGAATCATTACTAGGATATCAAAGATGATAGACGTTCTGCCTATAGTCTGGTAGAAAGATTATTATTCAAATAGTCAGCCGTGAGAATTATCCTATAATAAGAAACTAGAAATTTTAAATATCCCCCGAAATGTTGCAGTTGTTGAAGCGAAATAGCAACTTACTGTAGACAAAGAATAAACTTTACTTTGGGATAAACAAGCCAAACTGAACTAACTAAATAAAAAGAAACTGAACTAGATAAAAAAAAAGAAACTGAACTAAATAAGTACAAACACCTAACTGGCGATTCATTTCAGTTCTCACGTGTGAGAGTAAAGACACCATTGTTAATTTGACCAGCTTAAAAGCCAAAACCCCTCTAAAAAGTCTGTAAAGCCGTTTAGTTTGGCCCTGGCTATAACTCGAGATAGGAATAAAAAAAAAAACAACGAATTCGATTGCTATTTAACTAGAGTAAACACTATTCAGATATAATGAATTCACAAACCATACGCATTTGTCTGATTATTTCCTTTGGAAATTAAAAATGGACGTTTTTATGTAGTTTACAATATATTTTCATACTACTGTATATATATATATATATATATATATATATATATATATATATATATATATATATATATATATATGATGGACTCTCCCGTCGATTTCGACGTGTGAGCACCCCGCCTGGGGCTGCCCACGCGTGAATTTGTAATTGCAAGGGTTGCGCAATCCCAACAACCGCTCTACTGAGTCGGCGTTGCTTGATTCCAATGGCAAGCAGTAGTACAAGACGACTGGAAACAATGCCGAGATAAGCAGAGAGCACATACAGCACCTGGTATTCCTAAATGGTCACCCATTTAGTACTGGTCAGGCTCGACGCCGCTTAATAATCATATATATATATATATATATATATATATATATTACTATTTCATGTATCCACATAACATTTTATAAGATATAATCTTTTATGTATCAATTTTCAGTATTTACTTCAACAGTGCTCGATACGTAAGTTGAGCTAGGCAGTAAGCTATGAAAATATATTTATGGTAATTGAGCTACACAGAGGCTCCCGCGTTTCATCCCCGGGGGAAATCTTCATTTTAGCCTAAAGATTTCCCCCGGGGATGAAACGCGGGAGCCTCTGTGTAGCTTAATTGCCATAAATATATTTTCATATATATATATATATATATATATATATATATATATATATATATATATATATATATATATATATATATATATATATATATAATTCTGGATTTGTGGAGAAATAACAGCAAAGTGCTTAATTACGTGTGTAGGATCACGCAATATATTTATTACATATGGTACTATACAGTAATATTTTGATTAGCCATTGAATTCTGCGATTTCAAGAGATATGGGGAACATTTCCTGTTTGGCCAGAGAATACTATGTGTCGTGTTCATCAGCCAGTGGTCTGATTGTGAAATCAAATCCGGGATGATGGAACTCTACATAGAACTGAAATAAAAATGGACGAAATTGGAAAAATAAATCAGAATAAAATAAAAAGTACAAATTTACAAAGCATGCATTTCGTATTCACACACACGAATACACACACACACACACACACACACACATACACACATACGTGCGATATCTGATCATATAAGTTTTTAAATAGACATAAGAAAAATAATTTTATTTAGTAAATCGATCAAGCCGATATTTAGCGTCCGTTTAACGTAATGTTTAAACGAAATTCCTGTCTGCAAACATTTAAAACGGCTCCCAAATTCAGAAAATAATTCATTTTAATCATACAATTAGTTTCATTCATTTTTTTTTATTTGGTGAACTTTTTTTTATACGAAAAAAAAACCGCCGCCGTCTTTACTGTTTATGGATGTCAAGCACGAATGCAGACTCGGCAGTATTTTTGCAAAAGCCTCTCATACAAAATGAATACAACCTCTATAAGTCTTCGTAGGATATTAAACGTGACCAACCGAAGGACAAAGCTTCTCACATAATGATAGGACGCATCTTAAATAAGTTGTGAATCCTCACTGATGAGTCTTCACACGGCGAAATAAGCTTGTCCGTGGAAGCCAGAGAGCAAATTGCAAGTCAGATAACCCCGCCGCTTGAAATGCATTCAGAAAGAAATCCACTACTTTATGACAAAAAAGTTAACCGTTGGTGTTTCTTTCTTTAGGTCATCAGAAAAGATAAGAAAAAAATTATATATGAAAAACTAAATTAATGATGTAATTCTATGATTTTATGTGAACATTAGTGCGAACACTGGAGAACCATACTTTTTTCTGTTATCTTTAACGGAGGGTGTACACTACTATAAGAACAAGATGTTGACGCTAAATCCGACACTTGACAAAATATTAAACAAAATACCAAGAGATGTTGAGGAGCATTGTGAAGCCCTGGATGGACGAGATCACCGCCAAAACGCCCCTACATCTTCCAGCAGGACTCCTCTCCACAAATCAAAGAGGGCTCAGGCGTGACTGCTCCACAATGTTTTTCACTACTGGTTGTCGAACTTGTGTACGCCGTTCTCATTCGACTGCAACTTCCTTGAATATTACTTCTGGAGCGTGATGATCAAGACCAAGGCCAACAAGCACGCTCACAACACGGTCGACTCTCTGAAGGCTGCCATTGTGGAAGCGTTTGCCGTTATAGACAAGGACATAGTCGCCAAAGAGTGTGGCTCATTTAGCGCTCGCCTTGAGATGGTCGTCTGGGCCGGCTACGGTAACACTGAAAAATAATGTTGTATGAAACTATTACTGTATTTATTGCCTATTTCGTTTTGTTTGTGTCGAGTGTCGGATTTTGCTGCAACGACCTGTAGAATATCGATCACTCTTCGATTTGTTGCCAGACACATTGATATATTCAGACGTGTTTTTTTTTTTATCTCGTTTTCTTTTGGCTTTTATCTTTTACTTTAAAGAAGAAACTTTGATGAAATGGCCAGCATTTTCTCACGGTTTAAATCCGATAGAAAGAACGTATGGGACCTGATCAGAAGACACGTTTACCTAAATGGAAAACGGTACGTTTCAAAAGTAACACTTTTGTTGCCAATGAGAAGCAGGATTCATCGAATACCCCATCTTATGCGCAATGTGACACAAGGTTGTTTTACGAGGTCAAAACCAGCTACTCCGAGGTAACACTCTGGCTTGGTGCAAAAATAGCCGAGAATGAATCCGTCGGCATTCCCCGTTAGTAGTACCTTAGGCGACTGGCAATTTACAAACTAATTCCTGAAAGGGAGGATAATTCTTCAGATTGAAGACAGGATCGAGCCGAATCATACACCACTCAAACAAGAAGGGAGACTGTAGCCACACCTGACAGACCTCTAAATGACAGGATGATCGCAAGGCGAACCTCTACTGGTATGAACACTTAATGCAGGAACATATACTACACTATGTTTTTAGATAGATTCAATATCATCCTTAGAATTTAGTACCTTGTGCATGATCATTACTTTCCTAGTTCTTTGTTCGAGGTTTCAGTTCTTTTGTCCAGTCTATAAAGATTCACGAACATTTTGCTAGAGTATTTTTTCTTTAATTATGTTTCTACTATACAATTTGGTTTCACGTAGTTTTCCCGTTATTCTCCGGCATCTTTTCCAAAATTCTCTTTAATTTCTGTTGATTTGATGAACTCACAGATATTTATAGTAATATTATTCGCCAAATGCTTTCATCGCCTCTTGGCTGGGAAGTTCTATGCCCCTTGCTGTTTCGAGTGAACACTCAACACAGCAACATATACTACAATGTGGTTCTAGACAAAGGTGCGTGGCAAGTCACCGAGAGACGCTTCGAAAACTGTTAGATTTTCACTTACCGATAGGTGTATAAGCCATTATACACCCGTGTCGTCCTCGTCGTCGAACAAAATACAAAACCACTTTGACGCCGATGTTGATTTGTAAAAAAGGTTTTGATAAAAAAAACAGTCGCAGGAAACATCAGAGAAAGGTTACTTGAATGCGAGAGAAAGAGACAGACACATACAGACTGACAGACACACACAGATAAATGGATAGCTCGTCTCGCTATTCAGCCACTCTGTGCACACAGCCTCTAATTAGGGACAGCACGAAGACACGTCTTTTCTGCTTGATGCTCGTCAGCCTCAAAAAGATAAACATTCCAGCCGGAATTCACGTGATTTCGTTGACTTCCATTCTGAGAACCCTTGACCTTTAAGGTGTCACTTAAACTTTTCTATTCAAACACGTCTCTCGCTATGCCACAACTATTAAATTTTCTATTATCAAGAGAATCAATTGTATTTTTGAAACCACTAACCAACAATAGGTATAGATAAATAAAAAATGCCCTTTTCCTAAGTCATTTGTATAATCATTTATTTTTCTTAAATAATGTAATAGTTTTGTTTCAGCTATTATTTATTTCTAAGCCACCTTACATATATAAGAACTTAAGGGTAATCCAATCGATACTGATACGTTAAGGTAGTTGTTGATGATGATGATTATGATGATTTGGAAGGCGACGATGATGATGATGATTTTCTTATAGTAATGATTCACGATTTACTAAAACCAAAACCCACTCGAAGATATGTGATCAAGATTCAAAAGAATGTGGTGTGTCACATTTTAGAAACATCCGTAGCAAAATGAAAATTTAATCCACCAGCTAAATTTGAAAAAGAAAATAAAAATAATCTGCCTCCTAAACTGTGTTTCGGTTGCGGGCAACTGCATTGGTACAATGATTGTCCATTTAAAAGACAAACAAATGTTTTAAGTGCGATCGCATCAGACAAAAAAGAACACACTGCAAAGTAACACGGCTTTACATGAATCGCTAAAAGTGACGAAGTAGAAAAAATAGAAAGTTTGTACAAGTAAAAACATTGAATAAGAATATTAAAATGCAACTTGACTCAGGCTCAGATTTGTCGATCATAAATTGGAAAACCGACTTTGCTGAGAACTACAAAAGTAGCCTAAAGCGACACTGGAGAACACATACATTTTGAGAGCGAACTAATAACTGCAGTTACATTACAAGGAAAAACTTTAAAATTGAAAATGTTTGTGATCAACAACTCAAACAATGGTTTATAACGGATTGGATGGAAAAATTGCAATTATTATATATGCCTACAAATTATTTCTGTTAAATATGAAAACCTTAACTGCTGAAGCAGAAAGTCTAAAGAAAAAAAATTAAAATAAAGCTATTCGGAAGTGTTTTCTTGTGGATTAGAAAGATATTAAAAATGACTGACAAAGTCAAATTTAAAATACATATTCAACCAGTTTCTAAAAAGAAAAAAAAAGTTCTATTCCCGCCATTAGATAAAATTGACGAGAAAGATAATAGATATAAAAATGGATGTAGAATACAGCAAGTGTGTTTCGCTTACAGTCTACGAAAGTAAAAAGTAAAAAAAAACATATCTTAGTCGAATTTTAGACAAATAAGCGAAAAAATTAAACCCAGAGCGAGCGAGTGCCATAAAGAATATCCCAGATCTGGCAAATGCATCGTCTCTACAAAGCTTTCTTGATTTTGCGAATTATTAGAATTTTTTTTTTCAAAACATGCAAGATTGGCGAACGTCTCTTAATGAGATTTTTTTTTTTAAAGAGAAAAAAGTTAAAGATTGGGTCTGGACGAAAGAAGGCATTTAATAAACTAAACACATATCTTCACATCAAGAATAAACCGTATGATTACGGACTTCATTAAAACACACCTGAACATTAAAAAAAGGTATTGACTCCATACAAAGCAAGGCTAAAAAGGGGGTGTTTTGGTGCTATGGTGATGTACCCTATTTCTGGAGTAGATAGACTATTTCATAGACTATGAGGTGGTTGTCGTAGCAGTCATGGCGGCAGTCATTGGTGGCAGTCAGAGCCATAGTATCGGACGCAGCCTTTCTGTAAACTACTATTCTGTAGTTCTGTGAATGCACTCTTCCAAATATACTACTGTGTTATATCGGTTCTTCAAGGTCACAACACTGATGATGATGATGATGATGATGATGATGATGATGATGATGATGATGATGATGAACAGCAGTAGCACCATCATCAGCATGATGATGATGAGTATGATGAGGATGATGATGATCAGCAGCAGCAGTAGCATCATTATCAGCATGATGATGATGATGATGATGCTGATGATGATCATCATCAACAGCAGTAGCACTATCATCAGCATGATGATGATGAGGATGATGATGATGATGATGATGATGATCAGCAGCAGTAGCATCATTATCAGCATGATGATGATGATGATGATGATGATGATGAGTCACCAGTGCTAAATTAAACTTAATGCTTGTTTAAATGAATCTTGGTTTGGATAAGATTGGATTGAGCTACACACGAAATATCCATTGACTAATAATTCGGTTTGAGGTGTTATAAATAAGACACGAAGCAGAGAAAATGTATTTAGGCATTATTCAGCATATATGAAAAAGGCAATAAATACAAACAAAAATACGTAAAAGCAAGAGCAGTCCATTATTACACGAGGGGGTGCTGGAGGATATCATGTTCAACATAAAATATAGTTTTTTAAACTTTTTTTCTGAAATACCCCCTCTCTTTACCTAACCTTTATCTCTCCCCTTTCTCTCTCTATCTCTCTCTCTCTCTCTCACTTCTTATTCCTCTCCTATTGCTGTCTTCTAATAAGACCCCGTTGATCTTTTTTATCTTTTCTCTTTCTTTCCCTATCCTCCTTCCGGATACCTTCTTCAAATGACACTCTACAGACTCCATATACCCCACACCTTTTCTGAATGTTTGCCCAACACACTTCCTCAAAATCAATAACATCTCTATATAACTGCAAAAGACTGACCAACACTTCATTGATCATTCGTTTTTGTACCGACGGCGCAAATTCAATTTCCCCGTCAAAATCAATATTTCTCTGTCTACTAAAGAAAGAAGAAACGACAATCACTACTTCGAGGGAGACATGACCTAATTCAAAGTACGAATACGCATTATTATTATTATTATTATTATTATTATTATTATTATTATTATTATTATTATCATCATCATCATCATCATCATCATCATCATCATCATCATCATCATCATCATCATCATCATCATCATCATCATCATCATCGTTGTTGTTGTTGTTATTATTATTGTTATTATTGTTATTATTGTTATTATTATTATTATTATTATTATTATTTTTTTTTTTTTTTTTTTTTTACTCACTAGGTGTTATCACACAAGTCATTGCCAGTGATTGTGCACTGACAACAATCCGTGGTGTTCCCTGAAGTGTGAGTGGCAACAAGCCTCCCCAGATTTCCAGTACCTTCCACCTTTTTTCGATCACCACTGCAAATGATCTTGCGGTATCGCAACAGCTGCTTACGATTGATTTCTAGCTGACAACGACCATTGGTCTTCTCTGGGATTTGGGTGGCATTAAGCCCCCCCCCCCCCCCACAAGGTCCCAGTACTCTCCACACTCTTCCAGTGGAGGTCTGGTTAGGTCTCTCCCTCATCGACCTTCCCATTCTCCTTTACCCTTCACGACTATTTTGCGTGGCATCAGCTGAGGCTGATGCCATCAATTTTCTTTTTTTTTGGGGGGGGGGGGCAGTTTATGATATCTCTTTCAGTTTTTATTCCTTGTTTCGTGTTGTGCTGTTCTTTCCGTGGTTTTGTTTTCTTCCTATTGTAACTTCAATCTGACTGCTTACCATTCCGTAGCTTATTCGGGTTGGTTTATTATTTACTCACTAGGAGTTATCACACTGGTCATCGTCAGTGATCGTCCACTGCCAACAACCTGTGGTATTCCATATAGTCTGAGTGACAACAAGTCTCCTCAGACTTCCAGTATGCTCCACCTCTTTTCGTTCATCACCGCTGGTGACCTTGCGGTATCGCAACATCCATCTACCACTGATCTCCCGCTGATAAGGGCCATTGGTCTTCTGTGGGGTTTGAGTGGCAACAAGCCTCCCCAAGGTCCCAGAGCTGTCCGCGCTCTCCCAGTGGAGGTCTGGTTTGCGCTTTCCCTCCTCGACCCTCTGTCCATAATTTTCGTAGTGTCAGCCTATACTTCCGCCTCTCTCGTGCGGTTGTATTCTCCCCGGTTCTGTTTTCTTGTGCTTCCATGTGTTTGTTCTCCATTCGTTGCTTATGTGGGTTGGTTTCCGCATTCGAGGACATTTCTCAGGATTGTAGCTATTATTATTATTATTATTATTATTATTATTATTATTATTATTATTATTATTATTATTAATAATAATAATAATAATAATAATAATAATAATAATAATAATAATAATAATAATAATAATATTTCCTTGGTGTTTTCACGACAGTCATTAACAGTGATTTCTCGTTAATAACAAATGCTAACATTGTCTGGGATCTAAGTAACAGCAAGTCTCCACATTATCTTCAAGTACTATCAGTTCCATCAAAATACTACTGTATCTCGCTTGGTTCTCGCAACCGCTGTAACCAGTGATACATCTATGATAGAGACCGTTGGCGTTCTCTGGAATCTGATCAATATTGAGTGCTCAAAGCGTAGTCATTTACTCAGCTCACAGTGTACGAATTTCCCAACCTGTTAGATAATGGCCCTATGGGAATGGACGTATCTGTTGGAAATCGTTGGTTTGACTTACGCGAATTAACGCGGGGTGGACCGGCAGTCGAGTGCAGAATAGGGCCTGTTTTCACAGTCAGAAATCACAGACGTGACAAGTTCACCGTGTGACGAGACCCAAGATCAAGGGTCAGTGTGCACCCGCGAGAGGCTCTGTGACGTCACAGGCCTTTGCGTGGGAAATAGAGGGATCCGTGACGTCACTCGTTCTTCGTGAAAAGCGAGTTTAGCCAGTCTGGGTTTTGGAGGCAAACCGATGAGACGTGATCGTTACCATGTAATTTACAACAGATAAGGGAAATATTTCCCTAAGAAAATACAAGCGAGAGATATCATTTCCCCTCTTTATGAATGGTTAAGAAAATAATTGTTAAGTAACTACGATAAAGTAGTGATTTGCTCTCTCTCTCTCTCTCTCTCTCTCTCGACGTAGTGAATGGACAGGCCGATAAATAACAACGCTTGTAATAAAAAGAATTGAAACTTAAAGAGATTGTTGTTTGGTGAGTCGGTCGGGAAGCTTTTGTTGCAGACAACGGACGGCGTGGTTCACGGCAGGAAGGAAAGAAGAAAGAATTCATCCACTAGACGACATCGAGACGACGACCCTCTACACGGCGAGGGAGAAATCTAAAGGTATGCAAACAATATATGAACTATGTGATTTATGATGTTTTAAAAATGACTAATATTAAATGTGAACTGCCACGACCCTTTCAGGGACGAGTATACGAAATGAGTACCGCCGCAGCCCAAGAGTCACGGATCCCTCTATTTCCCACGTAAAGGCCTGTGACGTTACAGAGCCTCTCGTAGGTTCACACTGACCCTTGATCTTGGGGTCTCGTCACGCGGTGAACTTGTTACATCTATGCAACAAACCGAGTAATGTCTATTTTACATTTCTTGTTGGGTCAGCTTGCTGTATTTACTTATGATGTAATGTACCGTTTCATCTTGATATTTTTCTGTTTCTGCTTTGCTTTTAAGCGGTTTGTACTAATATATGTTAGCAGCCATTTTGTTTTCTCAGGTGCGATTTCTTTTTCTCCGTCTTATGAATAATTTACATTATCATTCTTCTTCTTCTTCTTCTTCTTCTTCTTCTTCTTCTTCTTCTTCTTCTTATTATTATTATTATTATTAGTAGTAGTAGTAGTAGTAGTATTAGTAGTAGTAGTAGTAGTAGTAATAGTAGTAGTATGAATAAAACTGCATTTTCTATTCTTTTTGACCTATGAATATTTTAATAGATGTGAAATTATTCTTTCTGAAACATATTGTGATTTTATATCCCGTCTAAAGGCAACTTAGAGAGTTCGGTTGAAAAAGAAGCAATAATCACGTGCCTAAAACTTGGCGATCGAAGATGCATCTCAGAAAAATATCATGAATTTTTATTGGACGATATTTTTGCAGCTGAGTTATTATTGTTATTGAGATTATTTCAATATTTAGGACCGTTTTCCTCATATTGGTTGCTGCGATTTTCCTAACGTTTCGGCTGTTGTAATCTCCGGTCTTCTTCGAGTACCTTTCCTCATATGAATTTATAGTCTCTGCATTAGATAAGTGAAAAGTGGTTAGATCGTAAACAAACCACACCAAAATCCGATATTTCTTTATTGCATCAGTTAACGTCTGTGGTTACGCATCCATTGGACTTTTCTATCGAACTCTTTGAACATTACAAGAATTATGGAGTTATTTGAGAATTCTTTCTTTTATCCATTTGATATTTACATTTTTACCGTCATTTAGTTGTCAGACAATGAATAACCCTTTCTTTCATGAAACGATTTTCCCGGCTAAGTCTAGCTACTCTCAAAGAATTTGTGACTCTCATCTCAAAGGGTTAGGTCCGTAGATTTTTAGAGAATCTGCAACAGTGTTTTTAATAGTGGCAAGTCTGCTATCCCTTCTCTTTTTAATGCTTTTCAGGTTATTTCATATTCCAAGCATAAGGCTGATCTCTTTGCTCATATTTTTGCTGATAACTCTTCTCTTGATGATTCTGATGCTGTTCTTCCTGATTTTCCTTGGAAAACTGATCAGTCTCCTGATTATGTTATTGTAACTCCAAAGATTGTTGCTAGAGTTCTTTCTGATCTTGACCAGTCTAAAGCTTCCGGTCCTGATTCAACTACCGTTGTTGTTCTCAAGCGTTGTGCTCCTGAACTTTCTTCTATTCCCTGTAAATTATTCAATCTATGTTTGTCTAAGTCCTGTTTTCCTTCGTGTTGGAAGGAGTCCTCTGTTGTCCCTATCTTTTAAAAAATGTGGTGATCAGTCTGACCCAACTAAGTATCGTACGGTTAGTCTCCTCTCCGTCATTAGGAATGTTTTTGACAAGTTGATCAACAGCAAGCTTGTTCACTTTCTGGTGAGTCTGGTACTCTTTAGTAATGTTAAGTATGGCTTTCGTGGTTTTCGTTCAACTGCTGATATTTTAACTGTTGTAACTGAGCGGATCTTTCAGTTTATGGATAATTCAGGAGAGGGTAGAGCCATTGCGCTTTGACATTTCGAAATCGTTTGACAGGGTGTGGCATTCTGCTCTCCTACACAAACTTCAAGATTATGTTATTGGTGGTGAGGTTCTTGACATTATTAGGTCTTTTCTTAATGATCGAAGCTTGCGAATAACTTTTGGGTGGTGTCTATACTTTCTGTTTTCCCATCAATGCTGGTGTTCTCTAGAGCTCTATTCTAGGCCGAAACGTTTCTGCACCTTATCAAGAACCCTCAAATGGGACAGAGATTCACCATCTCAAATATGACAACAGTACTTCATACATGGTCTGATTGTGGATTTGTAAAGATATAGAATAGCCTCAGGTGTGAGAAAGAGTTTGGAGCGATAGAGAGAACCGACTTTACGAGAAGCATAAAAAGCACTGGATCTAATGTATCAACTTCAAAAAGGATTTGATGAGAGAGAAAGACAAAGAAGTTTCAGAGTCGATTTCTCCTCAAGAGCAGAGCAATCCATGCGAATCTCAGGAAGAAAAGGCGCACGCCTACGATTGAAAGACACGAGCTGAGTCTTAAATTGATTTAATGAAGGAAGCCATTTCGTACCCCAATCCACAACTGAACTCAGGTCAACTTGTAGATCAGCTGCGTATTTCGACTGATCCGAGGGACTTGGGCGAGAATCAACACCAGAATTAAGAGCGGTATAAACAGCATAGATGTTAATTTTCTGAACAATATTTTCTAGAAGATAATTTATATAGAGAATTAACAGTGTTGGGCCTAGCATAGAGCCCTGTCAAACACCAGTATTGATATGAAAAATGAAAGAAAGGATCATGGGTGATCTCAGTTAAACATAAGTAAACGAAATCAGGTGACACCGGGGGAAATATTTCTGTCTCTTCATGGCCACCTTTCAAGCAGAGAAGACGTAAAAGTCGGCGTTCCCGATTTTAGACACATTAAAGGCAAGTAGGGAAGCGTATAATATATATATATATATATATATATATATATATATATATATATATATATATATTATTATTTAAGTTTTCAACCTCCAAAATTCGGTCTTTACTCATATAATTTATCTTGCAATGGCATATCAACGATGGCCTTAAAATTGTTTCGATACGTCCAATATGCTACATTTAAACGCAATTAAACGCTGCTCTTCAGAAACAAAATAAAATAAGCATCTATAAAAATCTTCTATGATATATATATATATATATATATATATATATATATATATATATATATATATATATATAACAATGTTTTTATCTTTAATCTTTTGTAACCTTACACGTGTTTCCTGGCAGAAAGGTACAACAATTACAGTTCAATACATTTTCTGTCAACCTTAAGAAAATATTAGAATGTGTATTGAAATCATAGAAACATCTTATAACGTCTAAAACAAAGATATATACATATATATTTTCTCTTTGTTTTTAAGTACATATATGTATATCTATATATTTCTTTTTTTTTACGTTATCAGATATTTCTACAATTTCAATACACATTTTAATATTCTCTGAAGATTGACAAAAAAGCTATTGAATTGGAATTTTTGTACTTATATGACAAAAAACACGTGTATGATTACAAAAGATTAAAAAGGAAAACATAGTTTTATATTTAACGTCTAAATAATAAACATTCATCGAGCTGTTGAGATAATTATAAAATAAAAAAATAAAATAAAATAATGGATCCCATGAAAATGATGACTTTATATATATATATATATATATATATATATATATATATATATATATATATATATATATATATATGTGTGTGTGTGTGTGTGTGTGTGTGTATATTTTATATAAATATTTAAAATAGTCTACACAATGTTCCAGTGCACTTACCGGAACTAACTTTAGATTGATTTATGCATGTACATTGGAATGAATGAATATGATATATATATATATATATATATATATATATATATATATATATATATATATATATATATCATAATGAAAGTAAAACCCAATCGATTTTTTAAACTTTTATTATGAGTTAGTCCCGACGAGGTTTACGTAAACATAAATTAATTTGTGTAGGCTATTATAAATGTGTATATCAAGTTTGTTTAGAATTCCATGATAAATGCCAGTATACTTAACAATCATGTGAAAAAGAGAGTTAAATTCTATTTATGTCTTTACAAGCGGACATATCAAGCAGTGTTCAACAACTAGACGAAACATCACATTACGCATTATACATATATATATATATATATATATATATATATATATATATATATATATATCTCTGTCTCTGTCTGTCTGTCTGTCTGTCTGTCTGTCTGTCTCTCTCTCTCTCTCTCTCTCTCTCTCTCTCTCTCTCTCTATATATATATATATATATATATATATATATATATATATTCCATGATAAATGCCAGTATACTGAAATCATATGCCCTTAATAGGGTTAAGATGAAAATTCATATACTGTAAATGTACAAAAGCAAGGAAATCCCCAAATTTTTACACTTTTATTGTCATTAAGGGTATGACTACTTATCAACCAAACAATTTCATTATCACATCACTACAGTATAAATCTCTATGCATGAGTGTATGAAGTGTATGAGGTGCGCTGAAGAAAAATTCCTACCAGTAAAATACATAGCCGTGTTGTGCTCGCATACCCTTAGTGACAATAAAAGTGTAAACATTTGGGAATTTCCTTGCTTTTGTATATTTAGTGTATAGTAATTTTCATCTTAACCCTATTCAGGGCATATGATTTCAGTATTCTGGCATTAATCATGGTATGTCACTACTTTTGTAAAGGCTATGCCTCAATACAATGGTCATTTTGAAGTTTTTTTGGAATTTTCTGGAAAACTAAGGTATATGGTAAACTGAAATTAAAATGCCATCAACTAGACACTAGTACCTCTATCTTTGCCCAAAATCAGCTGAATCCATCAAATAGTCGATAAGATATAGAATAAAGTGTATGAATACTGGTAATTTTTAAGTTTTTTTGGAATTTTCTGGAAAACTAAGGTATATGGTAAACTGAAATTAAAATGCCATCAACTAGACACTAGTACCTCTATCTTTGCCCAAAATCAGCTGAATTCATCAAATGGTCGATAAGATATAGAATAAAGTGTATGAATACTGGTAATTTTAAAGGTTTTTTGGAATTTTCTGGAAAACTAAGGTATATGGTAAACTGAAATTAAAATGTCATCAACTAGACCCTAAGACCTCTATCTCTGCCAAAAATCAGCTGAATCCACAAATAGTTGATGAGATACAGGGTGGCCCATACGTACGTACGTACGTACGTACGTACGTACACACAGATAACATGATTTCATGATTGCACTTTATGAATCTCTGGGTTGCCTTGACTAATGATGCTGAAATTCTTCACACTTATAGAACCTATCAAATAAAATTTTTTGCAAAGTTTTAACTAATTTGGTTTATTGGTTTTTGAGTTATGATTGATCAAAGAAATGAGATTTCCAGCATAGGCCATTTAAGGGAGGCGCGAGAGCGCTCTATCCCTTAATAGGGATAGAGCGCTCTCGCGCCTCCCTTGATTGTCTACATGGCCCTATGGCGTAACAGCTAATCGTGTCGATAAAAATCTGCTCCAAATGACAATCTTCTGGGGTTGAAAGTTCAATCATTATCACAAGCGATAATAACTAAGAATAACATAAAATGGCTGACAGAACGAGAACAATCTACGCGAGTGGATGATATACAGTTCGAACTTCCGTATAGGTTTCCGAGTTTGGCATAAAGATTTCCAAGTTCGCAAAGAGGGACCAAAAATGGTTGGCGGTACCATCGGCCAGGATGCTGGGAATATAAAAACCATGATGAGAATAGTAGTATGAATATTCCGAATAAGCAAAAACTAATTCTGATGTTTAAATATATATCCCCAGGAACCCTCCACGGATTCTAGACGAAGAGTCTCTCTTTGCGAGTCTTTTCCTGTTGTAGTCTTAAAACAAGAGACACTTTGAAATGCCAGATTAAGAGATTTTCTTTTCTGTTAAATGTTCTGAGTCGAATCTTTTGTATTTTAATGTCACATCAGTTGGATACTGATTTAATTACTCCATTGTAACTGACGTAATTATATATTTGAAAATGTCATCTTTTCACATGAAGTATTTTTTTGGAGGGGGGGGGGTTAAGTTCATGCATTGTCTTGTAAGCAAAAGTCAATAAATAAAAGAATGTTTAAGAATTCTTCAATGTTAAAGTCTCAGAACAACGAAGCTACTTTGTAATATAGCAGGAAAAATCTTAGCAGAGTGCTCGATTCACATTTCCGAAATAGATGACAACAGACGCTGAGGAGAGCCGAATGGCTAAGTCCTTTTGTGCTTGAAACCGACGGTACGAATGTTGTACTAATGTTTCTGCACCAAAATAAATAAATAAATAAATAAATATATATATATATATATATATATATATATACATTCTCCAAAATACTTTGCCAACCTCTGCTTTTACTTCACTATTATATAAAAATAGAATAGAATTATGCATTATTATGATATGTTAATTTAGTATACATAATAAATATAGTTAAATAAAAAATGCAAAAATGAAAGAAAACGAAATATAAATTGGTTTAATATTAAATTTCGTTTTCTTTATTTTTTATTATTAAAACATATAATTTATTGTATTAATCTAGTATCATATCATACTAAATTAACACATCATCATGATCATCATGATCATGAGGATGATGATGATGATGATCGTCATCATGATCATCATGATCATGAGGATGATGATGATGATGATCGTCATCATCATCATAATCACCACCACGTTTTATTTAAACATAAATCCATCAGACATAAGTAAATTTATGATTTTATTTAAACATAAATCCATAACTCATCAGTAAATATATGATTTTATTTTAACATAAATCCATCAGACATAGGTAACAACCTAATTTTTTCAACATAAATCCATTAGACATAAGAAACTATATAGTTTTATTTAAACATAAACACAATCCGACATGAAGAACTATATAATTTCATTTCAACATAAACCCATTAGACATAAGAAACTACATGATTTTATTTCAACATAAACCGATAAGACACACAAAACTATATAATTTAATTTCAACATACCCCCATAAGACATAAGAAACTATATCATTTCATTTCAACATAAACCCATAAGACATAAGAAACTATATCATTTCATTTCAACATAAACCCATAAGACATAAGAAACTATATCATTTCATTTCAACATACCCCCATAAGACATAAGAAACTATATCATTTCATTTCAACATAAACCCATAAGACATAAGAAACTATATCATTTTATTTCAATAAAATGATATAGTTTCTTATGTCTTATGGGTGTATACCCATAAGACATAAGAAACTATATCATTGTATTTCAACATAAACCCATAAGACATAGGAAACAATATCATTATATCATTTTATTTCAACATAAACCCATTAGACATAAGAAACTATATCATTTTATTTCAACATAAACCCATGACACATAAGAACCTATATCATTTTATTTCAACATAAACCCATGACACATAAGAACCTATATCATTTTATTCCAACATAAACCCGTAAGACATAAGAAACTACATCATTTTATTTCAACATAAACCCATTAGAATGATAAACTATATCATTTTATTTCAACATAAACCCATTAGAATGATAAACTATATTATTTTATTTCAACATAAACCCATAAGACATAAGAAACTACATCATTTTATTTCAACATAAACCCATTAGATATATTTTGCTCCTTTATGAATCGTGTGGGGATTATGTATATCTGAAATAAAAATTGGAATTGAATCAAATTTATATTAAAATGTTGATCAAATAACAGTATACGATTTTAAACATTTAAAATGCCACTCCATCTGAATGAAACCGCGGTACGCCTCTGCAATATATGTAACGTATAGTTTTTCAAATAAATTATTTGTATTTAGCTCTCACTCTTTTGCGATAAAGCCCTTTGTAGATGTCTTTTCACTATAACCTGACACATACACTATATATATATATATATATATATATATATATATATATATATATATATATATATATGTGTGTGTGTGTGTGTGTGTGCGTGTGTGTGTATGTGTGTGTGTGTGTGTGTCTAGGCAGCATCTTCTTTGGCAGGCAAGTATTGTTGAATATAAGAAACAACTCATATCTAGATATCCTTTGGTAGATCCTTTCAATAGTCCGATCAGAATCTTAGTTTCGGAGAGGAATTGGCTGATGAATTTGCCGTAGTTTGGATTTGTCTCTCCAGTATTAACCCCATTCCCCTGAAGATGGACCCGGATGGGTCTGAAAGTACTTGGGAGACAAATCCAAACTATGGCAAATCCCCTTCCGAAACTAAGATCCTTATTCAGACTATTGATCTACCAAAGGATATCTAGACACGAGTTGTCTCTTATATTCAACAATATATATATATATATATATGTGTGTGTGTGTGTATGTGTGATTGTGTGTGTGTGTGTGTGAGTGAGTTTCTGTCACGCCAAAGGAGATTACACATTTAAATCTTACATTTATAAGACAGACATCTCACATTAAGATATAATGAATACGTGGACGAGACTTGATATGCACACCATTATAATGGCAAGACTAAATGTGTCCAAAATAAGATCAATAAACTTTTATTAGTTCTGTCATGTCTCTCTTTAGCCAACCGGGTATTACGTTAAATTGTATTCACCCCACCTCTTCGGGTCAACATTCGATCATTTTATCACAGAGGTGTCCATATCGGTAACTCGATGAAAGAAAACTAATTATTATTTTCTTTTATGTGAAGGCCTATTAATATTGGATGGAATCGGAACATCATAATTTTTAACCCGTAAAGATTATCTATCGGTAATCTTAACGTTACGTTAAAAATAAAGGGAATTAAATACAGAGATAGACCGAGCGATTAACACGGACACACTATTTCGGGCGAAGATTATATTGTAGTATCTGTTTAGTCTTTGTTCGGGGGATGAGGGATTCGTATTGAGTGGTGCTATTATTATTTTTGACCCATCCAGAGTACATCTTCTTGATGAGCGGAATATCCTCCACATAAAAAAACACCTTTTGCGATTATTTTTTGACCCATCAAGAGTACCCCTTTTTGAGGAGCGGAATATCCTCCACATAAAAAAACACCTTTTGTGATTATTATTTTTGACCCATCCAGAGTACATCTTCTTGATGAGCGGAATATCCTCCACATAAAAAAACACCTTTTGCGATTATTATTTTTGACCCCATCAAGAGTATTCCTTTCTTGAGGAGCGGAATATCCTCCACATAAAAAAACACCTTTTGTGATTATTATTTTTGACCCATCCAGAGTACATCTTCTTGATGAGCGAAATATCCTCCACATAAAAAAAACACCTTTTGCGATTATTATTTTTGACCCCATCAAGAGTATCCCTTCTTGAGGAGCGGGATATCCTCCAGATAAAAAAAAAACACCTTTTGCGATTATTATTTTTGATCCCATCAAGAGTATCCCTTCTTGAGGAGCGGGATATCCTCCAGATGAAAAAAAAACACCTTTTGCGATTATTATTTTTGATCCCATCAAGAGTATCCCTTCTTGAGGAGCGGGATATCCTCCACATAAAAAAAACACCTTTTGCGATTATTATTTTTGACCCCATCAAGAGTATTCCTTTCTTGAGGAGCGGGATATCCTCCAGATAAAAAAAAAACACCTTTTGTCTAACTCTGTCCTCGTGGGGAGAGAAAGTATATAGGGGCACAGAAAGACACATAAGGTGACAGAAAAAGAAAGTCATTATGTGATTTTATTAAGTGACGAGTCGAAAATACTACGCCAACCAACATCCCTTTTTTGCCGATGGATCAGACCATATATGGAGTACTGTTGTAATATTTTGGCTGGCGAATCTCTGTCCCATTTGAGGGTTCGTGATAAGGTACAGAAACGTATCTGTAATTTGATTGACCACACCCTTCGTCTTCTTTGCACCCTCTCTAAAACAGACGTGTTGTTGCTAGTCTCGGTGTTTTCTATAAATACTATTATGACATGTGTTCTTCGGAATTGTATGATATATTCCCGGCTTCTTTCATTCAAGCTTATTCGACTCGTTGGTCTAGTGGTCTTCATTAGTTCGTTGTTTTTATACCACATAGTAATACAGCTTCCTATTACAGTAGCTTCTTTCGAAGAACTGCAGGCTTTTATTCAAAAATGATACCGATAACATAGAGAACTTAATTATTAATTTTTTAAAAAATATATTAAATATTTTGAGAAACTATCATTTGTTCACCCAAAATGTTCCCTCCATATGGACGCGTATATATATATATATATATATATATATATATATATATATATATATATATATATATATATATATATATAAATTTCACTATGGGTAGAGAATTCTGGAGCAATGTTCCTTTTAAAAGCCGAACTCTGTACGACAGCTTCCTTTAAAAAAAAAATTAATCCCTCGCTGAGTTACCGAGTTGTTTACAGCTGCTGTGAGAGTAAATACGTTGCAATTAGAGTTTGAAATATAACTCGTGTTCAGGGGTTCTAGTCCGGCGACCGGTGTGGATAATTCTTCTCGACAATGACGATTTCCGTAAGAATGAAACGTATACGTATAAAAACAAATATTTATAATTCCCGAGTTCGACATAAAGATCCCCGAGTTCAACAACATACACTGAAGTAGGTCGAAGGTTTCATTGGACAAACCCTGTGAGAATAACACCTCAGGTAAGAACAGTAGTCTCAATAATCCATGTATGTTTTTGAAATGAATCTATTTTAGACAACACCCCTCACACACACACCTATATATATATATATATATATATATATATATATATATATATATATATATATATATATATATATATTTTTTTTCTTTGTCGTACAAACCTTTAAAATAGCATTGAAAAGACAATATTTATTATTCATAATGAATTTAAGAAATTAAAAAGATGAAAGGGCAGCTGACCGGTTTCGTACCTCGCTCAACAGAGCCAAATATCGAGGTAATGTATAAAAAATAAAAAGATGCTATGAGAATTATAGCGAGGGAAAGGGGTAAAAAAAAAATATATTTAAAAAAAAAAAAAAAAAAAAAAAAAAAGTTCAGTCAAATAGAAACAACATTAAGCCCGAGGAGATTTTCTCTTTGTTTGCAAAGAGAAGGTCTCAAGGACTTAATATAAATTGTTTATAAAATCTTGAGATGATAAGGGGAGTGCGACTTACTAAGAGTGGAGAATAAGTCGACACTGAATTTAGAGGCACAGGTGCGATTATTTATGAGATGTTGACCTATCGACGAGCCATAAGTGTTATTCAAATCGTCAGTTGGTAAATAATTTCCATTGCGAATTTTTGTGGGCACGTGTTGTTTGACCCGGATGTCCAATCTCTGTGACGTCATCCCGACGTAGTGCATACTGCAACTACATTTAAATAAATAAATAATGGAATGATTATGATGTGGGGGAAGGACATCTTTTCGAATAGAAGTTAAGATTGGACGAGAGGAAAAAACAACACGCGTATTCGCAGCAAAATAACATTGTTGTACAGACAAAGAGATTTGTTTGGCGAATCTATCACTAATATTACCAAGCCAAGGTAGGCGAAGGTAAATAGGGCATCTGTCTACAGAAGCTGGTTTGCTTTTGTAAAAATGTAATATTTTTGTTTTAATCGTAGATTGTACAATGTCTAAAGGATAGCCATTTTTACAGAGGGTTTTAGTAATAAATTTAATTTCTTCATCCAGCTCGGTCTTCGAACAAATCTTTAAGGCCCTATGGGTAAGGGTCTTAATAAGATTAAATTTTTGTTTTGTGGGACAAAATGAGTCCCAACGAGTATAAAGACCAGTGAAGGTAGGTTTCCGATATACTGATGTTAAGAAACCACAGGAAGCTTTATTAACTAATACATCAAGGAATGGCAGTGAAGAATTAGTTTCCTTATCAATAGTGAATTTAAGAGCTGGATGAATATTGTTAAGGGACGTAAAAAAAACGTCCGCTTCCGTTTCATTGTTGAACAGACAAAAGGTGTCGTCAACATAACGAAAGTAGATATCTGGTCTATTTGGACCAGATAGGAGACCTTCTTCATGGAAACCAACAAAAATATTGGCCAATGCTGGTCCTAAGGGAGAGCCCATAGATACACCATCAATTTGTCTGTACATAATGTCGTCAAAACTGAATTCAACAGACATCGTAGCAAATTTCATCAACTCCACGAAAACATTTTCAGGAATAGGAGGATTTGGCAGTTGACCACGATATAAGGCATCAGCACATATATTAATCGTTTCAAGAAGGGATGACGTCACAGAGATTGGACATCCGGGTCAAACAACACGTGCCCACAAAAATTCGCAATGGAAATTATTTACCAACTGACGATTTGAATAACACTTATGGCTCGTCGATAGGTCAACATCTCATAAATAATCGCACCTGTGCCTCTAAATTCAGTGTCGACTTATTCTCCACTCTTAGTAAGTCGCACTCCCCTTATCATCTCAAGATTTTAGAAACAATTTATATTAAGTCCTTGAGACCTTCTCTTTGCAAACAAAGAGAAAATCTCCTCGGGCTTAATGTTGTTTCTATTTGACTGAACTTTTTTTATTTTTTTTTTTTATTTTTTTTTTTTAAATATATTTTTTTTTACCCCTTTCCCTCGCTATAATTCTCATAGCATCTTTTTATTTTTTATACATTACCTCGATATTTGGCTCTGTTGAGCGAGGTACGAAACCGGTCAGCTGCCCTTTCATCTTTTTAATTTCTTAAATTCATTATGAATAATAAATATATATATATATATATATATATATATATATATATATATATATATATATATATATATATATCATTATTTACATTCACAAATAATATTTTAAAAATTAACCCATATACACATGTGTTTCATGCCAAACCTCCAATCATCAGTACGGGAGGAGACAACTCCTGCCGTTCGCACGGTTCGAACCTAAATACGAAAGTTATATTTGACTCAGTAGTCGGAGCGCGTACTGATGTGTCAACCACGTATTGCTTTAGTAATGGGAGAGTAAATTAACGTCTCAATGAAAAATTAAGCGGCCATATCAGCAAGCCATCAAGAGAACTCAATAGGCGGGGTATAGAGTATTGTATTACAGTATATATATGTATATATATATATATATATATATATATATATATATATATGATTTTCTTCGGCAGTTAAATTTACTTCACCCGGCACTTGGGTTTACAATGGAGGAAGAGAATAATAACTTGTTGCCATTCTTGGACGTGTTGGTTGAAAGAACTAATGAATACTTTGTAACCAGTGTATATAGAAAGCCACATTCTCAATATATAAGCTGGAACTCATTCTCCCCTAAAATCAGGAAAATAAATCTGATAAAAACCCTGGTGCATCGAGCGTTGTTGATCTGCTCTAATTCCAAATTAGATGCAGAACTTAGCAAAATAACTGAAATCCTATCTTCCAATGGCTATCCATTAGACACCATTGAAAGATGCATAAAGGACAACATTGCCACATTTAATAGAGAAAAATATTTCGGCCCCCAAAAGTGCCCTGTTTATGTGAAATTACCATGGATTGGCACCGCTAGCCAGGAACTTTCGGATAACATTGCTTCAGCCGTGTCTCGTTGCTTTTTTGCGACTAATGTGAGAACGGTGTTTCCCCTCTTTTCGCAAGGATGGTATCCCCACCATTCAATAAAATTTAGTTATTTACCATTTTCGTGGCCAGTGTGAGGCTGACTACGTGGGGCGTACCATTCAGCGATTAGATGGCAGAGATTCCCAACACACCCCCCTCTCGATACATAGGCACAGACAGTGGCCGACATCCGGGCGTTTACAAGCTCATGAGTCGGCCATCGGCGACCATTTATTGGAGTGCCATTTATGCACTGAGGGATATACAGATGAGGCATTTACTGTCTTGCACATGGCTCGCTCGAAGAATCACCTTAAGATTCTCGAAGCCGTCACCATCAACCTACGTAAACCGTCTCTGTGCAAGCAGAAAGAATATACCAACAGTTTAGAACTGATGGGTACATAATTTTTTTTTCTTCCGCTCATTCGATAATCCATGATTTTAATTCGCTTTTCAAACATTTTAGTCGACGTGAGATCTTGAAAATGTGTCGACTCGAAAGACGTCTCGATTTCCCCACCATTTTCTTTTTCTCCTCCATTCTCATTTTTTTATATTTTAACCGCTTTACTAAAGTAAGGAAGAAATAATTTATTTCTCGCTTTAGTATTATAGGCCTCTCCGTCCTTGGTAATTATGGCTACCCTGCCATTATTATTAAAATCAACATATATATATATATATATATATATATATATATATATATATATATATATATACTAGTAGAATACCCGTCTGATTACGTGTCAAATTAATTACTCCAAATGAACAATTTTGCACATCTCTTATGTACTCTTACAAAGAAATAATGATACTAAACCTTATGTCTACAATCGTTATTCTTATTTTGATCAAAGTCTATTTCATAGTTTTTATTAAAGAGAAATGTCTAAAATTTAAGGCTTAAGCTTAAGGGGTCTTAAAGAGAAATTAAAATTCATGGAATCTTACTTAATTGATATTAAATGACTATGAATCAAATTAAATGAAATATTCAGCTTTTAAATGGGTTTTTTTTCCTCCTATATTATGTCTCCTAAAACACCTTTAAAATACAAAAAAAAATTTGAGGAATGTATATTAATTTATGTCTAGTACTTACTAGTAACATTTTACAAGAATCGAAGGTATTTAAATTCTCCAAAAGAGACTCCACACCATGCAGACATCCTTTGCATAAAACTAAATTAAACTAAATATAGCCTACAGTCCCCACCATTGCGCTTAGCAGCTATGTTCCCAAATTCATAATAATCGCTTAATTAGTTCAAGAATAAATCTTTTACATAGAAATATATAAGCCTATACACATACCTAACTTTATATAAATATGTATATAGCAACAGATATACATTCTAGATAAATAGCTGTTGAGTTATTTGAAGCGAATCACTTGCACGTAAATTTTTGTAAGGAGTGTCCTAAACTATGTTATCGATTTACGTTATGTTGTTTTGTTTGTTATCGTTGTTTCGGGCCAATAAACTTGTTTCGATTAATGAGTTGTTCCCAGAAACAGATGACGTCAGTCCGTGACGTCAACAGATTGACAACCGGTTTGTTTTGTGCAGTTATATAAGAAAGGGCGATGAAGCGTCGATTCTACGAGCCTTATAATGATATTTCAAGTACAAGTAGTACATACTCGTACTTGAAATATCATTTAAAGGCTCGTAGAACCGAAGCTTATACTCGGTTTTATGGGGTAAAGTGTAACGGATGGCTCGAACCACCCTGGTGACAGGGCACTAGTCTGTCGTCGGTTATCTGATGAATAAGTTGACCTCGCAAGCAAGTTACATCAATCATTGACATCAAATTGACCTTGAGCACAATAATATATATATATATATATATATATATATATATATATATATATATATATATATATGATTATTTTTATTTACACAGACATGTACACAATCTGCGACACTGGCATGTCGATGTTATTGATCAACAGCTATTATAAACTGAGATCTCATCAGGAAGAGTTAGAATCCGATCTTAACTTTAGATCATTTCCAAATATGATCTAAGGTTAAGATCGGATTCTAACTCTGATAAGATCTCAGTTTATAATAGCTGTTGATCGATTACATCGACATGTCAGTGTCGCAGATTTTGTACATGTCTGTGTTAATAAAAATAATCATATATAAAAGCTCTATTTGATATTGTTCACTTTTTTATAAACCCGGTTAAAATTCTTTGGATTATATATATATAATCCAGGTAAAACATCCACAGAGCAGTAATCCAAAGAATTTCAACCGGGTTAATAAAAAGTGCTCAATATCAAATAGAGCTTTTATATATGATTACTTTTTATTTACACAGACATGTACAACATCTGCAACATTGGCACGTCGACGTTATCGATCAACAGCTATTATAAACTGAGATCTCATGCGATCTTAACCTTAGATCATATTTAGAAAGAATGAAATGGAGAAAAAAGAAAAGAAATTAAAAATTTTAATTTGGAAAGTCACGTGATTAGGACCGTTAAAGAATAAAAATAAAAATCAAAATTAAATAATAAATAATTAATAATAATTTAAACAAAATATATTAATATAAAATATAAATATAATATATAAAATATAAAATAAAATAAAATAAAATAAAATAAAATAAAATTAAATTAAATTAAATTAAATAAAGTGAAAAGAGAGAGAAATAATAAATAAATAAATATATATATATATATATATATATATATATATATATATATATTTATTATCTTCCTTCCACAGCGGTAAGATGTGACACAAGGTCGGGAAAGTGGTAGTTGAAAAGCCAGCACCCGAGAAGATGAGTACTCTGGCCTACCAAAAATGCCTGGACAGCCCCGTCGGCTTTCTTTGGTAGGGGCGCCTCAGGCAGTAAGCAATAAAGTTACCCCACCCCAAAGAGGGGGTGTAAAACCTCGGAGGGTGGACGTCCTAGAACTGCAAAGGACAAACCCACAGACCGACGGAATTAAGGCTCGAAGGCCAAATCAGTACCGGTCTATAGGGTGTAGTATTCATCGGAACATATACTACACTTAGATCTTAGCCAAAAGGCAGAAAACACTCTTTTGCGACTAGATTTATATATTTTAGTGGCAGTAGAGACTTTTAGAATTGCTACACCTCGTGTATTTTTGTACCTGCGGAAGATCGGTGGTATTGCGAAAATAATTTTTTATTACCAAATTTCATGCTTTTTTGTTTAATAGTTTAAAAGTTAAATACACACATATATAATGACATATTAGAGTCATATCTTACTGTTATTTAATGTCAATTAAAAAAAAAGAAGAAATCTTACACGTGTTTCTGGAAAAACATTCAGAGCACACTTACCACATGAATATTACGTCTTCAGAGTCAGTTGCTATGTGAAAACCATACAATATTAAGGCGAAAATCTATGCAAAATGAGCTTCAAAAATTCTCAGAAACTCCCCAGAAAACGTTAGTGGCGATATAGAGGTTGCATATGCAACACTTGATTCTCAAAAAAATTAAAACATACGATGCTTCTTGAACAAGTTTCTCAGAAGTAAATGAAAATTTAACTAAAATGATAAAGAAATTACCAAAAAGTAATCCGTACATCGGGTTCTTAAATCATAACAAAGCATCTATCGAAACTACGAACAATATGTTGTATATTGTGCCTTCTCTCTCGATTTCTCTTTCTCTCACCCTTTTCTCCCTCTCCCTCTGCCCTTTTTCTCTCGCTCAGTCTGGAGCGAGATAACAGAGTCGGCCTTTCAAACCTGAACGAGAAAAAACGCGTTGGCTCGTTGGAGAGTCGCACACAGGCCCAGAATTCGAGTTTTTTGGGGCATAAATAAATTACATCTTTATTTAAAGTAAAATGATTTTATTCCATTATTACATGCTGTTCATTTCCAGATCAGTGGTTCCAGCCAGTTCAGCATGTCAGCCGACTAAACAGCCAGCAAGCCGACGAAATAACCATCCCGGTATGATTGAACCCCTTCGTTAAAGGTATGTGCCTATTGCTGCCACTCAGTAAGCTAGTGTGTGTCGTTTCTCAGAGTGAGAGATCCCTTTAAAAAATCCCAAAGGATCGGACACACGAAGTCACACTCCCCGGTCGTGACTATCATCCAAACGTGATTGCTCACTGGTGATAAGGTCGAGCACATAAGATCCCGTTTCTAACCCTAAGCCTAGTCCTAAACCTAACCCTAGCACCGTCCAAGCGACTTTGTTACAATACGATTGACGGATTATATTTATTAATATTGGAAATTATTCTTGACAGTGTGTTATGTATTACGCTGTATTGTGTTCGCAGGTGATATCACTAAGATAAGGATGTGTTTAGGCCGCAGGCCTGATGATAGAAAAGAATTGAATGATGGCACTCATATATATATATATATATATATATATATATATATATATATATATATATATATATATATATATATATATATATATATGTGTGTGATTTTATAAAGGCTTACCAAAGCATTCCTTTCAGGACACCAATGATCACCAATAAAGATATTTTTTCTTACAAATATTATTTATTCAAATTAAATGTTATTTCCTACACGTGTTTCACTACCAAGCAGGTACATATATATATATATATATATATATATATATATATATATATATATATATATATATATATATATATATATATATATATTACAACCCACAATTAATAAAATAGCATTCACCACCGGTACTAACGCCTTATCAGTCTTCGACAATTAACACATAATAATACTAATAATAATAATAAAAATAATAATAAAAGATAAAACACAAAATAAATAAAAACAAATCAATAAAATTAAAATACAAATTAATAAGTAAAAAAAGAATAAAGATATATATATATATATGTCTATACACATATGCAAATTAGATCTAACCAAAAATAAAAAAAATAAAACTATAAATACGGCTCTCTACAAACAACAACAACAACAACAACAACAGACATCTCCTTAAGACGGTCGCGAGACCGAAAGCGCTAGCGGAATGGCGCAAGAAACAACATTAGGCGCCATGATCCATCAATTATTACCAGAAACCCGAAGAATCGCTCGCCGAGTCGAGTAATTGACTAAAAAGATCAAAAAGAAAGAAAACTCCGTGGTATTTAACGACACATGTCTAATAAACGACTTGCTGCCAATATATATATATATATATATATATATATATATATATATATATATATATATATATCGCAATAAAGATAGTAAAAATACAAAATACATTGCGTCCTTAGTTGTTCAAAAAAGGTGTTTTCAAATAAAAGAGATTTATTTTTATCTTCCTTAAGCCATGGCTTTTCAAAGAATGGAATCTTATCACCGAAGGAATACAAAGGGAGAATTAGCAATTTATATATATATATATATATATATATATATATATATATATATATATATATATATATATATATATATATATATCTTATATTTGCATTCCATATACCATAGGGATAAGGTAGTTAGAGAATTACCAATTTATATATATATATATATATATATATATATATATATATATATATATATATATATATATATTTATGGTTTTGGATTAATTTTCTATGGTATATGGAATGCAAATATAAGATATATATATATATATTATTTTTGCATTCCATATACCATAGAAAATTAATCCAAAACCATAAATTTCATTGGTTTTAACAACTTTTTATTTATGTACTTCGATGAGTTTTGATTTATTACATCTCTCATTTTACACACAGAAGTAATTCATTCAAATTTAAAATTAATTCCTATCTAGTACACGTGTTTCATGGTAAAATCGCATTAGTGTATTCTTTATCAATTAGTCCAATTTTGTCAATCTTCAGATTGTTTCAGTATATGTAGTCTATGCCTTTCCATATATACACAGACACAGCTACACACACGTACACACACACACACACACATATATATATATATATATATATATATATATATATATATATAAGAATAAGGAATGAGGTAAAAATACCTTCAAAGCATGTTTAAGATGCGATATTAATTTTAAAAGAAAAATCGTAACAGATTTTTTTATGAACTTTCATTACTATCGTAATTACAAATAATTCACCAAGTAAAATTTGCTTTTTCAATGTATCTTAAAATCCAGATCTTATGGGATTGTCCCGTTCTTATTTATGTAAAAAAAAAATCTGTTACGATTTTTCTTTTAAAGTTAATATCGCATCTTAAACATGCTTTGAAGGTATTTTTACCTCATTCCTTATTCTTAAATTTCAATTTAGATGCTTACAGAAAAATATGAACTTTATCTTCTTTCTAATATATAAAGTAGAGACGATTTTTCCCCTGTACCTTCTCGGACTATAGGAAAATTACTACATGTATCACAGGCTACTAAACTCACCACTATACTACACTTATTCACTCGAGCGTGATTTAGTAAATTTGTTATTATTTTTTCTTACCTAACACTAAATATTACATTTGGCCCACCATCAACGTCTCTCCGAAAAACCAACTCCATATAGGTGGTAGCAAAAACTTTTCTCCCTAGCAATTCTGTACTGTCACTCTACTCATCGACACCGGGAACTAATACACACAGTTTAATTTTCACAAAACACCGGTTGTTATTTATTATTTGCCTGGTATTAATTTAACACGTATGCCAATAATAACGCTTAGGTTAACTGGCCTATTTTCACGTGAGTTTCAAACCCGGAAGCGTGGCGCAAACGGCAAGAAAGTAGTTTTTTTTATCGCCGGTTTTAGCGTTCGATCCCATTCCACTATACTATTTTTTCCCTTTTTTTTTCAATTTAGAACATTCACCAACACGGTAGACGGGGCAGAACAAACAATAGGCCGTTTCTTTTTTATACGACATCATGCAATAGGTAGTACTTTCTCCCGTGCAACACCGGGCGACGGGTTCCGCTAGTTTTATATATATATATATATATATATATATATATATATATATATATATATATATATATATATATATATATATATATATACACACACTTTCGAGACTGAGCAATATGAACGTCTTTAAACTTTAATAAACCAAAGACAGCGAAGAGCTATTATGACGGCCATTAAGTTTAGACTTATAGCGAAATAACCCAATGCCCACCTAAAGGGCATTCTATTCTAAATGATCGTGAATCAGGCTTGCTGAAATATGCTTTCGACAGCTGCGGTTTATGGGTGGCTGTCTTCACCAAATTAAGCTGTCAAAAGCAGGAAATAATTTATATGATTGTCCGTCCGAATGACCGAATAAGACTTGGCCGTGAAGACGCAGAACACGATGATCAAATTACAGACATTTCGTCGTCTGTAACATATTTGATGCAATGGAATAAAAAGACGTTTGACAGACAGATTAACGGTTACTACTGAGTCGACGATTCTTTTATTGGGAGCAGCTCACAATCGGACGTCTAAGTTTTGACATATCACATACATCTTGTAGATTTTCTTGTTACCAGAGACACCATTTGAAAGCACGAGGTCCTATTTAGAAACGCATCCATATTCAGAACGATGGCGACAGTATTTATAAATATCCTCTTCTGGTGTTGTGTGTTGAGATGTGTCCACGCATCTTTATAAGAGACTCCATTGGTAAATAAAAAAAGATATATACGTAATAATACATAGGATACACAAACATATAACGTTAGTAGGTAGCAATGTTGAGTTAGATTAGGTTATGTGCTTAACCCGGAGAGATTCGCTACATGTTAGAGAACAAATTTCAACCACTCATCACGGTCTTGGAGGCTAGGGATCGATTGTGCTTTGTGTCATAACACATGTGTGTTTTTTATAACTTTTATTCACCCCAAACGAGGCATATTGTCACTGATATGTAAAGGGCTACTATTATTAGGGGCCAGATTTATAGGGACCATCCCGAGTGGGGAGTTGTGCGGAAAGATGTTTGTTTACATTACATCTACATTTCTATATGCTAATATAGTCGGGAAAACGGGAAGCAGAAAGGGAATTCAAAAGGCAAGCAGTCCAAGTAAAGAAGCTATTAGAGTAGAAAGTTTTCCGACATCTGGAGACATCTACAGTGAAGGGGCGTGATTTTGTTGCTAGTCCGGTTGGTCGGGAGTATTTACATTGAATTAGTACAAGTGCAGTAATTTTGTTAGGGCACACTCCGTGGAAGTACTTGTCAAACAAGTGCCGGGATGCAGCATTAAAGCTATTGGACTGAAGCTGGAGCTTGTTAGAGAGTGTGAGACCTATTATCATATATTTTGCACCCGATTCAAGACAAAGAGGCTAGTGATTGGTGCACCAGCTCAGATGTAACAACAATACTCGATGCATAGACAAATTGTGCTCTTTTGTTCCAGCTCGTTTAACTCGTTGGTCTAGTGGTCTTTATCAATTCGCTGTTTTGATACTTCATTGTAATACAGCTTTCTATCCCAGTAGCTTCTTTCCAAAGAACCGCGGGCTTTTGTAACTCTCTTCCTGCTGACTGTTTTCCTCCTACCTATAACCTTGGTCTTTTCAAGACTAACGCCAATAGGAATCTCATGTCTTTGCGATAATCATATTTGTTCTTGTAAGCTCCTTACCTCAAGTGGATTCATGCCTTGTCTGGAGCGATTTCCATAAAAAATAGTGGCTGTATAAAATTAGGTGTGATAAGTTTTCTAGCCGTGTAAAAGGGTTCCTACTTTATTTGCAACAGATGTGGCAGTGTCCTTGTATGTATTTATTCCAATTCATTGTACATGTGTATGTTAGGCCGAGGAGTTTGAACGTTTGACTCTCGGGAAGGGTGCTATCAGCCATGATAATCGGAGGTTGGAAAATTTTTTGGTAAAGAGCTTTGCCTTTGTAGCATTTATTGGCCCCATCCCACGACAGACTGACGGTAATTTTCTGATGATTCAGCCATTTCCTTGGATATGTGTGTGTTTGATTTGTCCGCATGTCGAGTATAGAGCGCCCTAGATTATACTAAAGTACCTGCTAAATTACTTGTTTAAAGGCTAGATAAGTTTACAGCTCGCTAAAACCTTTACGGTTTTTCGCTCACCTTAGCAGTGAACCTTCCCGTTGCCAAGAACTATCTCCCGCGAATCTGCGATGTTATCTCTGGCGAAGCATCCTTTTGTCGATGGTCGCAAAAATCAAATACAATTACCCGTAAAGAATAGACGGAATTTTGTTATAAGTTTACTCCTCTAGATCCGCCATGTTCTCTCTATGCCCAAATATATTAACAGGTTAAACTCGTGACAGGTGTTTGTTATTCAATTGTTTTTAAAACCTTTTTCATGAATATTTTCTTATAAGGAGCTTTGTCTTTGTAGCATTAATTGTAACCATGTATTTTTTAGCCCCATTTCACGACAGACTGACGATAATTTTCTGACGATTCAGCCATTTCCTTCGATATGTATGAGTCAGATTTGCCCGCATGTCGAGAATAGAGCGTCCTAGCAGATTATACTAAAGTACCTGCTTACGTACACCTTTACTGTTTTTCGCTCACTAAAGCAGTGCACCTTTCTCTCATCAATAATGACCTTCGGCAAAAAAAAAAATGATCTTCGGTAAAGCTGCAATATCCTCTCTGCTGAAACATCCATTTGTCGATAGTCGCTACAAAAACTACAATTCACAGTAAATAATATAGACTTGTGTTCAAGGTTACTCTCAAAGTGTAGTATCTGTTCCGATGGATACTACACCCCATAAACTGGTATTGTCTTGGCCTTCGGGGCTTGATTTACGCTGGTCTATGGGCCGGTCCTGTGCAGCTCTAGGAAGTCCACCATCCCAGGCTTCGCCTCCCCTCTTTGGGGAGGAGTAAGTTTATTGCTTACTGCCTGGGGCGCTCCTACCGGGGAATGCCGACGGGGCTGCCCAGGCATTTTTTAATGGCCAGAGTGCTCACTTTCTCGGGAGTTGGCTTTTCAAACCCCACTTTCCCGATCAGACCTTGGGTCACATCTTACTTGTGGGAGTAAGATAAAACTGGCCTTGTGCCTAACCTCCTGGAGAGGAGGTAAATAAATACTCCTCTAGATCTGCCGTGTTCTGTCCATGGCCATGGGCATGGCCATCATATTAAAAGGCTACCTCGTAAACGGTGTTGCTCCCCACCACACACGGAGGGGCATTCAGTATAAAGATGGATTTTGTGCACCAGATAGTACTGCGGTGCATGGATACACTTGGAAGATGCCACGAAAAGGCTATATCGGAAAGGTATTACTTTTCTACAAAACAAAGCGACGCCATCTTTATGAAAAGGGTTCACTGTAATCAAATATATTATTGAAGCAAGAGAATAATGTCGGCGTTCTGTTCTTTAGTATTACGTTTTCAAGATTATAATGTTGTTTTTGTTGTATCTTCAAATGCATAGAATCAAGGAAGGTGTGAGAGCGCTCTATCCCTTAATAGACTATACGAATGGCCTATGCTGGAAATCTCATTTCTTTGATCAATCATAACTCAAAAACCAATAAACCAAATTAGTTAAAACTTTGCACAAAATTTTTATTTGATAGGTTCTATAAGTGTGTAGAATTTCACCATCATTAATCAAGGCAACCCAGAGATCCAGAAAATTCAATCATGAAATCATATTATCGGTGTGTACGTACGTACGTATGTGCAACCATGTATCTCATCAACTATTTGATGGATTCAGCTGATTTTTGGCAGAGGTAGAGGTTCTAGGGTCTAGTTGATGGCATTTTAATTTCAGTTTACCATATACCTTGATTAGTCAAACTACCAACTATAGTAGTGACAACAGGGCTATGCATTTTACTGGTAAGAATTTTTCTGCAGCGCACCTCACACACTTCATCTACTCATACATAGAGATTAATACTGTAGTGATGTGATAATGAAATGGTTTGGTTGATGTGTAGTCATACCCTTAATGACAATAAAAGTGTAAGAATTTGGGAATGTCCATGCTTTTGTACATTTAGTGTATATGAATTTTCATCTTAACCCTATTAAGGGTATATGATTTCAGTATACTGGTATTTTTCAAGGAATTTAGTTTGAATTCAACTTTATTATCTCGTTTTCTTTACATGCTTATAAATCAATCAAACTAAATTCTATTATTAAACTGTTAAATTATAATCTCGTTTTTAACCTTATCCTTCAAATGCTTTCATGTCAGGTTAAACCTAACTTTAATAAAAGAGTGTTACAAATATTATGTTATTTACCCCTATCTTGAAATGCTTACAAATAGTGAGATTATAATATTATTTTTTACCCCTATCTTCAAATTAACTGAAACTCAAATGGATTATTTGGTTGGTATTGTTAAAAATTCGGATCAAATAGTTTTGAGGCAAAGAACTTTGCTTAAAATTTGATCCTTGCTTGGAGAATTTCGTCGTATTTCAAATACTGGTGATGAATCTTCTACATTTCAATAAAGACCGATCAGTCTCTTGTGCTTCACGAGTGAGTTGTTTGAATCAATCAAGTAGTTGCCAATCACCTTATCAAAGGCAATCTGCTTAGTGACAAGCAATATGGATTTAGTCAACTGTTGACGGGCTGACTGTAATATCGAATAGGATCAGTGGCTTCCTTTGATAGTGCCAGGTACACAGGTTTGCCTTACGAATTTGTTAGCTATGGAATATATAGTAATCTCTTCTCACCCATCTAATCGTTTCTCTCTGATCGATTTATAAAAGTAGTTGTTGGTGTGCAGGAGTCTGAAAAATATATTATAAACGTCGGCATGACTCAAGGATATATCGTGGGTTCAACCTTCTTCTGACCTTCATTAATGATCTTTCAAATCATATTCTGAGATCATTTATTGACATCTCTGTCTATGGCAACATTTTGAAGAGCATAGGTGATCAAGTTACTCCCTCTCTTTCGATCTGAAGCACGTGGTTCAATAAGTAAAAAGTTGCTTGTTACATATAGCACAACTAAAACGACGCTTCTCTCCTTTCATCACCAACGCTCAGACCATTGTTTTCTCCAAGTCGAAATGAATAAGTCGCTATAAGTCGCTAAGCTCCTAGGACTGACTTTCACTCCAGATCTAAAATTAATCACTCATATACAAGATCTTTTGTTTTTTACAGCCCCATTCTCTCAGAATAGACATTGCTAGTCTTTCTCTACTCTATCATTATTTCTGTGGAAGGTGCTCGACTGAGTTTCAATCTCTGGTTCTTCTTTCTAACGCATTTACAACAAGAACTCGTCTAATTACCACCATTGCAATGAACTTTTTTTTCTTTCTGTGTACCTAAAAACCAAACGAACTACCTATCTGCAAGACATATTATTACAAGACTTCTTCCCTGCAGACTACAATATGGTCGTTTTCAAATTCAATGTCAATACGTCATCATAAGTAATCACATTTTTTAATTGGATTAATATCACTCATCAATGAACTGATAATCCCTCATCATCTCGAGTGGCTTTTGGCCTTGATAAGTTGTAACTTATTAGAACAATAATGCAAACCTGATTCGAATATGAGACAACACATGATTTTCTTGTGATTGTTTTTTGCTTCAGGAAGAAAATGTCGAAATGATGAGACGACATAAAACGACTGACGTCTTGTAAAATGAAAGAGGAAAGAAGACAAGGGGAAATTGCGTTTCGCTATGCGGTGACATAGCATATTGTCGCGCATGCACGATCGTGCACACACAGAAATAAGAGAAAAACAAGTCAAGTAAGAAAAAAGATGCAACGCAGTGACACATGATGCTGCCACCCGTAGATTCAATTATCGTTAGAATGCTATTACGAAACGTTCTTTAAATATTCGCGAATGACACAGAAACCAAAAAAAACCTGATAGAAAACCAGAAAACCAGCGACACCTGCGCAATTTCTAGAACTGCGCTCTTTTTACCCACAAGGTGATTTTTTGTCCGCTTTGACGGCATATTTACCCCTTTTTGTTATTCAATACTGATATACAATATATTTAAATTCTATATACATTTATATTATCCACCATCCCTACGGGCGTGGGGCGGGAACTTACAGCCCATCTAGATGTATATTTCTGTCAATTGCTTAATAAAATAAACTTATCCCCGGAAGCAAATAATGGGTTTATGTTTCAAATTTTTTTTTTTAGATCAGGATTGATTACTTTTATAATTTCGATTATTCGGACTACTGTTTTAATCTTGAGTGTTATTCTCACAACCTTTCGGCTGCTGTAACTTCCGGCCTTATCAGGTGTATCTTTTCGAACTCGATCATATTTCTGTCAAACTCGGGAATCTGGACGGAATTTCGAACGGAACCCTTTATTTAATCGACGGAAGTAGTATTCTCTCGTTCCGTCAGTCATAACTGGGAGAAGTCTTCAATAATTCGCAATTCTTCGTTTCGACGCATCGAAGATTGAACTTTCAACCTTCACATGACTATCACTTAGAACTTAATTTTGCTAGTTTTTCCCGAGTTCGAAAAGATACACCTGTAAAAGGCCGGAGGTTACAGCGGCCGAAACGTTGTGAAAATAACACTCAAGAGGAGAACAGTATTCCGAATGATCCAAAGCATACAAATAATGGCTTATTTGTTGTTTTTAAAGTTCTTCTATTATTACAACTACCAGAAGAAAAACAGTAGAGAACTCCGGGCAGTATCCCGATGAGGGATGTTTGCTGCAGTCTGAGATAAAAGAACACACCAGATATACAACAGAAGCAGGACACAGGTAATAATTACATGCCCCCTAAGAAAATAATCTTTATGAATTCAATACTTGCAAACACTATTATATTTTGCGCAAACAAAGGCTCCAGGGAAGAGAAGGTAATTCTAAAACTGATTGTGTGTGACAGGTCGGATGATTGCGTTCATTTCCGTTCGCACCGATGAACTTCAAATGTCCTTGTCATTGATCGAGATTAGAGTTTCTAAACCATTCCGGCTTAAGCTAAGATATGATGAGAAAGAGCAGACATTATTGATACAAAAAGGAAGCATGTTGCCAAATTTACAAGGAAACCGAATGTAGTCACAACAGGCAGAAAGTTGGAATAAAAGCCAATAAATTACCTATGATTTGCTTCTGGGGGTTAGCTTATTTTCTCCCAGCAATTTACAGCAATGTACATCTAGATAGACTGTAAGTTTCCATCCCTACCCCCGTAGGGATGGTGGACTACGAAAAGGACGTCTGTTCACTTTGACGCCGTAAGGCACATCGATTTGTGAAAACCGACGCCTTACACTCGGTGAACAGTATTTCTATCACGTGAAAACTACCCCCGTAGGGATGGTGGACTACGAAAAGAACGTCTGTTCACTTTTACGCCGTAAGGCACATCGATTTGTGAAAACCGACGCCTTACACTCGGTGAACAGTATTTCTATCACGTGAAAACTACCCCCGTAGGGATGGTGGACTACGAAAAGGACGTCTGTTCACTTTGACGCCGTAAGGCACATCGATTTGTGAAAACCGACGCCTTACACTCGGTGAACAGTATTTCTATCACGTGAAAACTACTCGTAATTGTTTTACGCATATTATTTTTTTAAATTGAACCCGTAAATTGTTTTTTTAAATAGTTCACTCCAAACAAGGTAGGTTGTCACTGTAGACGTAAAAGGGCTACTGAGAATGAGGATGCAAGTTTTGGCGGTCATCTTAAGTTAGGAGCTGTGCAGCAAGACGTCGGTACAGTCGGGGAAACAGGGAGTAACTTCTACAAGTCGGCAGCACGAGGAAAGAAGCTATTCGATTAGAAGTCTCTCCGGCATCTGGGGATCTCCACAGTGAATGGATGGGATTTAGCTTATTGTCAGGTTGGTCGAGTGTATTTACGTCGAGGAGGCACTATGGCAGCAAGTTTATCGGAGCACAATCCATTGAAGTTCTTGTAAAACAGGCACAAAGATGCAACATTACGGCGATGGGACAAGGGTTTGATGGATAGATAGTGATGTATAAAGTTTGCGACTTTTTTTTGGACCTTGTCTAAAAGAGATAGTCTAATGGATGATGCACCAGTCAAGATGTGGCAACAATATTCCATGCATGTGCGGATGGTGGTATTGTAGATATATAAGATAATGTCAGGTGTGAGAAGTTTATTAGCACGGTAGAGTGAGGCTACCTTTATTGCAGCAGCCTTGACAATATATTCAATGTATTTGTTTTAATTCATGTTACCTGTGAATGTTAGCCCGAGGAGTTTGAATGTTGAACTCTCAGGTAGGGTGTTATTTTCTATGGCAATCAGTGGTTGAAAAGGTTTCTTGTAGTTATTGAAGGAAAGGAGTTTTGTCTTTGCAGCATCAAAAGTTACCATCCATTTATGACCCCATTCCACTACAGCCTGGAGGTCATTTTCTAAGGATTCAGCCATTGCCTCGGATATGTGCGCCCCTGTTTTGCCTACATGACGAGAGTAGAGCGTGGTGTCGTCAGCAAATATACCTATCTCAGACTCTATGTCACCAGGGACGTCGTTTATAAAATTCAGGAACAGTAAATGTTCAAGAAGGGATCCCTGAAATACACCAGAATTTATATCATGTTCCTTAGATCAACTGCTATCGAGAACAACCTGGATCTTGTTTTTGGTAAAGAAGAATTTACTTATATTAAATATTTGTCCTGTAATACCATATGAGTGGATTTTTAAGAGAAACCATTTGTGCCAGACCTTGTTAAAAACTTTGGATATATCAAGCGCTACCGCCATAGCTTCACCTATCTTGTCCAGTGTATGTTATATGCGTTCAGAGATGACCTTTATGATATCTGCAGTAGATCATGATGTTTAAATCCCTACTGATGGTCAGAAAGAAGTTTAGCATTAACTAGGTGCCGGACTATCGCTAGATTGATTAAGGATTCAAAGATTTTAGCAAAGATCAGGAGTAGACTGAGAATCAGTTCTATCCCCAGAATTCTTGAAGACTGGTACCACAGAGACAATTTTCCAGCTATCAGAGAAGCGAGATTTAGCAAGACATTTGTTGTAGAGTTTGGAGATGACAGGGGCCAGTTCTGCAAATCATTTCTCTATTACTATTACTGGTATAAGATCAGTCCCACAGGCTTTGGAGGTGTCCAGGTTTTTTATGATGTACCTGACGTGAGATGTGGTGATGACCAAGTTTTCAAGTGTGGCTTCGGTCCGCAATAGGAATTTAGGGAGGGCTGGTTTGCAGAGTTGTAGTGGAGTTTAAGACGAAACGCTGGGCAAGTAGTTCAGCTTTATCAGTTGCTGTGCAGACGACATCATTGTGGTTTGATAGCGGGGGAATTGCTGATTGTCCATTGTTCACACTAATGTAGATTTTCAAGAAATCTCGATTACCTAGTTTATGTGACTGAGTGTGTTTATTGGTTCGCTATCTATACTTTCTCTTTGCCTCACATATCACTACTTTACAATTATTTACTGACTCTATAAATTTCTGTCTATTCGCAGTTGACTTATGACGGACGAATTGTCGGAACGCTTGCTGCCTTTTAGCAATAGCAGCTGCACATTCCGAAGTGAACCATTTAGGAAAAATGTATACGTAGCGTTACAAGCTGCGTCAGTTATTTAGTAATGGCCTGTTGTGGGCAAAGTGGGCGCTTGTTTGGTGCCAATAAGCTCACACAGCCAGTCCATTAGTGGTGACTTGATCTATGGGGATTGTGGCCACGGGAAAGCTTATCGTGGAAAACTGTAGGGCCCCTTTCCATGAGCGACATTGCATGTACAGTTACCCACGGTAGTGTACAACTGTTAATGGAGCAGCCGTTCTTAGTGCTACCTAAGAGTTAGGGCTCTTGTACTGACAGTTGGAAACAACAGCCAGACAATATGTCTATCCTCTACCCTAAACCTGTCAGAAAAAGAGCAACCGAGACTAGATTTGAAAGTGTCGATTTGATAATAAAATCGGTTGCCAGTGTTTATGTCACGTGAAAATAACTCGACGGTGTTTTCAGCATATTTATTTACCTTTGATCTTCGAGAAGTATTTAAGGAACTTTCAGCTTTGAATAAAATTTTTTATAATTTATGTTTTTAAATATGCATGGTGAGGAGTGAGGAGGAGCGGACTTTTTTCTGATAAATACTATGGTTATTTATTCCTGTAAACTATATATTTTGGTGTAGATGTAGCTTCAATCCCCGATTATGTCATATATGTTACCTTAATAGTTTTGTAGTTCGTTGTGAGTTTAAAATCAAGGCGCGTAAACTATATAACCTGTGTGTATATCGCGTGAAAAATACTCGACAAAAATCCAGAAATTTCTGTAGCTGCTCACTGAGAAGACACATTGATTTGTGATAACCGACGCCTTACACTCGGTGAATAGTATTTATATAACGTAAAAACTATTCGTAATTGTTTTTCGCATATTATTTATTTTTAATCGAGCCCGTAAATTGTTCCGAAGTGTCGATTTGGTAAAAGGTGTTGAAACTCAATTACCAGTCTTTATATCAGGAAAAATACTCGACAGTGTTTTAAGAATATTACTTTTTAAAAAGTGCCAAAAGTCAGTGATTATAGGTTCTGTAACATAGTAGGATCTTCTTCGATCTCATGCTGCAACGAAGATCTCTAGTCAGTGGGATGTCCGGAGTTAGGATCAGTGCTCTGTCCGGAGTCCTGTGTATTTGAAACATCGCAAATTGCGAGTTGGCTATTACGTTTCTCGGCTTTTTTTCTTCTTTCCTTTTGCTAGCTGTAATAATTGAAAGAATAAAATAAACAATTAAGTCAGTACTTAAATGATACTTAAAAAAAAAAATTCCCCACCAATTTACAGCAATACACACTTCGGTGGGATGTAATTTCGTGCCCCACCCCCGTAGAGGAACTGAACCTAGGAAAAGACACCTGCTCACTTTGACGTCGTAAAATCAAACTAGAAAGCACGATTGATCTCACTTCACTGCCGCGTACTTCCTCATGGCGTCATATCCTGTGACGTAATTGTCTGTTAACTTTTTATGGAATTTTCCACTACCCCAACGTGACGCTTACTCTAACCTCGTTTGGAAAACTACTGTTCTTAACATTATTTTTACACATCAAATACTATCGCGGCCGCAAGCCGGCTAACAGGGCTCTGGTGAAAATCAATGAGGAGTCGATATCAGGATCTATAATCGTCTGGAAAGATAATTGCAAGTAAGCACACTGCCCACTGCCCACTGCCCACTGCCCACTGCCGTGCAACGACGGGTGGGTACAGCTTCGTGTGCATAGTAATATTACAATTATCTTTCGTGTTCTTTTACTTCAACCATTGTTGGTGTTATTTATGCTTTTTTGTTGTATGTGTGATGTCTGACACTCAAAAACCTAGGTGACGGATGTCTCACCAATATTGTAGAGGGTTGCTTGCGTATACGATCATCTGACCACAAGTCGCTAATTGATCAATAGCTGGACGTAAATTGCGTTTTCTTACCGTTGCCAACGCTATAAGTGCGTTAGTGAACCCAGCACTTATACAAATAGTGAATGATTGCAAGTACAAATAGAGATTAGAAAAATTAAGTTTAACTTATTTACCGGTGAGAGATAATTTAATTGAAACTTTTCAAATACATATGTCTATCTGACATTAAAAAAGTTATTTCTCTTCAATCTGGTAAGTTATTGTCAAAGCCGAATTTTAAATCTAGATCTGTTAAGCAATTGATTTGTTCCTAATAGAGTCATATATATTTTTGGAAGTTTGCAAATCACACCAGGAAAAGCAATAGTTTTTGATCGGCTCAGTTCTGTTGTTGGTACTTGTTTCCACAATTGTTCCTATAATCAGGTACTTACACAGAGGAGCCACGTGAGGGTTATCAGCATCTATAGAAGATCCCCAAAGAAGGATATAGGACTCCATTAAGTCTCAAGAGATAATGTATACCCCGTACGGATGTTGGTAAGGAGACTATTGTGAAGAAAGGGATGCGCAATATTAATCAAACATCTAATGAACTCGCATTGCTCGTTTCTAGTGACAAAGAGGATTCAAGGAAGGCTCGGAACAATGCTGAGATGAGCGGAGAGCCACATACAGTACTTGCTATTCCCAACTTATGTTATTAATAATGCCAATGTTGTGTAAGAAGATCGCAAAACAGGCATCACAAACAAATAATATATTCAACATACAACACTTAGTATTCTCAAATGATCACCCATTTATTACTGACCAAGCTAAACGTCTCTTAACTTCGGTGTCAATGTGATTGTACAGTATAAAGGCATAATAAACAAATAATAATAGATTCAGTAGGATTCGAATTTGGCATAGTCTATTTTTTACTCTGCATGGTATCCATTCGCAAATTCTTTGAACTTTTGGTTCTTCTAATGCAATACTTCACCTTTTCTGCCCCCGGTCAACGAAGGAGAAATTCTTTCCCGACTGAGACAACTTTTATTTTTTTCCTAATCCAGAAGTACCCCATTTTGAGGAAACTGGATTTTCTCCACATTAAAACCCCACTTTTCTGTCTAATTCTACCCTCCTGGGGAAACAAGTAAATAGGGACAATCACCAAACACGCCTCTACTGAACCTGCATTGCTCGGGTCAAGTGACAAAAAAGAAGTCCAGGACGACTGGAAACAATGCCGAGATAAGCAGAGAACCATCCTACATACAACACCTAGTATTCTCAAATGGTCACCCATTTAATACTGACCAGACTCAGCGTCGCTTAACTTCGGTGATCTAACTGGACCCGGTGTGTAAACGTGATTATACTGTAGAAGAAGCATACTACACAACTAATAATAGTTTCAGCAGGGTTCGAAACTGACATAGCCTATTCCACATTCCGTACGGTATCCATTAGGACAATAAAACACCCTTTAACTTTCTGGTTCAAACATAAAATTATGCGAATTTCACAAGCATTCCGAGAGTCATAATGCTTATCGACGCAGAACACGAAATGTGATAGGAACACCTGCGACATTTCTAAAGTTGTTTGTATCTTAACCCACAAGAGAATTAAGTGAATTTAGCAAGCCAAGCATTCTTTATTCGGCTAAGAGTGAGGGCGGAGCATTTCGATTTTCGATGCAGAAACATTCTGTCGCTCCAAAACGTACCTAATTCCTGACGCAACCCTCGACCTGTATAAGAGTCAGATACGTCCCAAGATGAAATACTGTAGTTACATTTGGGGAGGTGCTGCTCATAGTACTCTTTACTGTCTTGGCAGAGTTCAAAATCGACTTCGAAATCTAGTGGGGATGATCCATTATCTCGCCTATAGCTCCTTCTTCATAGAAGAGACGCTGTTAGTTCTACTCAACTCTATCGTTATTTTTATGGCATGTGCTCGACTGAGATCCAATCTCTAGTTCCCCCTTTAAAACATTCGCAACAAACACTCATTTAGCTCCAACGACTGTAAATAATTTTTGGTACTTTTTTATATTAGGACCCACGCTAAATTTGATCTTAACCCTAACCCTAACCCTAACCTTAACTATAACGCTAACCCTAACCCCCACTTTGACACTGACCATAACCCTAACTCTAACGACGGGGTCAAAGTTAGCTCGGGTCCTAATGTAACAAAACACCGAATTTTTCTTTATTCCTCTGTGTACCTAAAACAAAACGAAACGTTAATGAAAAAAATGTTGGTGCTTCTTTAGAAACGTGGCCAAGATTTGAAAGGGGGAGATAATTCAAACGACGATATATGAAAGGGGCAGATAAGTCTTTTTTTTTGGGGGGGGAGGGGGGAAATGGGGGATCAATTCTTATTTCTCACAAAATGAACGAAAACGCTTTGAACTTAGAAGACTGAGAGATAATTGCAAATAATTGATAACACTTTTAAAAACATTTTTTCACATTTTTTATCTCATTTAAACTTTACTTCATTTCAATGCAATCCTGTTTATTTATTTTATGTTTCATTTATTTAAATAAATTTATTTAACTTTCCTCAGAAGTTTTTTTTGCATTTTAAATTCGATAAAAAAAAAACTTCCACGCCCCAAAAGTTTTGATTATCTGCCCCCTTTCATATTTCGCGGTTAGAATGATCTCTCTCTTTCATATCTTTACTCGGTTTCTAGCACCAAGGTTTTTTTTTCACAAGAACTTCCCAGCTGACTACAAATTTGTAGTTTTTAAGTCCAATATTAACAAATTCTTGTCAAGCTGTCCACACAAATAATCATTTTCACACATCATTTCCAATACTCCAAATGTGTTGTTCATCGCCAACCAACAATCTCATTAACCCTTATCCTTGAGCAGCCTTTAGGCCTTGATAAGCGGTGACATACTAGTAACAAAAAAAACGGGGTAAAATTCACACGCTTACCATTTTATTAACAACCCGTTGCTAATTTCGTAAAAACAAACGTCCACTTCTAAAAAGAAACATTCATAGCGTTTACTTTTTTTAAACACACATAATGAACACTTTTAGCTTGTTTTACTATTGGGTCACAACTTATCAACGCCAAAAGGTACTCGAGGATAATAGTTAATGAGATGGAATGATTGTCAGCCCAGAACTGAGGAACACTATGGCGGTACTAACATTGATTAATAATATATGAACTGCGTTTGGTTATTTAATTATAGGCGGGTTATGCCAAGAATTTGTTGACATTAGATTTGAAAACGACCAAGTTGTTATCAACTGGGAAGCAGTCTCGCGGTAACGTGTTCCACGGATAGAAATTCATCCTGAGGCTAGGTACATGGAGGGAGAAAGTCACTTTCCGTTCTGGTAGCAAGACGAGTTCTTACTGTGAAAGTGAGAGTGAGAGAGGTAAATTATTGACAGTGGTTGTAGCTAGACGAGTTTTTGTTGTGAATGTTTTACAGGAGGTAACCATAGATTGAAGCTCAGCTGAGCACCTGCCATGAAGATAACGATAGAGTAGAGAAAGACTAACAACGTCTCTTCTGTGATAAAGGGACTGCATGGAGGTGAAGTGGTTATAGCACACGAGATTTCGAAGTCGGTTTTGTACCCTGTCAAGGCAAGACAAAAGTGCTCTGAGCAGCACCTGCCTTGATATCGCAACAGTGCTCAACATTAGGACGTATTTGGCTCTAATACGGGCAGAGGATTTCGTCAGGAGGAGTGAGATACCTTCTGGAGCGCTAGAATGATCCAACCAATTTACCAGCGACCTTGGCAACGTATTTGATGTAGTTCCTCCATTTCATGTAAGGAGAAGAAGGTCAGTCCTAAAAGGAAGGGACTAACTCAAGACGACAGATATTTATTTCAATTGGGCCTAAGTAGAGATCAGAGCGTTGGTGGTGAAAAGAGAGATGCATGGTTTGGGACGCATTAAAAGTAACCAGCCACCTTTCCCCATTGCACCACGTTATCAAGGTCTTAACAGATAGAATCAGACAGATCTTGGTCATTGCTAGTCTTCGAAGTGTTGCCATAGATGTTTGTGTCGTCTCTATAAATGTCGATAAACGAGGTAGAATTTGTATGTGGGAGATCGGTGACAAAAATAAGGAAGAGTGTTGGGACAAAATGATTCCTTTTAGCATGCCAGCATTGATACTATGAGCTTTGGGTGTCTGCCCATGAACGACTACTTTTATGAACCTGTCAGAGAAAAAAAAATGATTGTTAGGAGGACATTTCCAGATATTCCGTCGCGAGAAATCCTGTGAAGTAGACCTTTATGTCAAACTCTATCAAAGGCTTTTTATATGTCAAGAGCTATTGCTCTAGAAACGAAGGCTCTTGCCAATAAAGTCACTGATGGTGTGTCATATTGCAGCAAAGTACATCAGTCGTTGACCTTGCAGGACGAAATCCATATTGCTTGTCACTGAGTAGATTGTTTTTGATAAAGTGGTTGGCGACTTCTTGATTTATCACAGATTCAAGCAACTTATTAATGACGCATAGGTGACTAACTTGTCTGTACTGAGATGTCAAAGACCGATATATTTTAAATACTGAGTAGACTTACGGGGTTTTTCCAAGGTCCTCGGAAGCATTTCTCCTTAAAGGAACGTTTGAACAGTTTTGTAAGAATTGGAGCAGATACCAAAATATAAGTGCTTTGCTCGCAGCAAAGACGACCAATTTACATACAGAGACTCACTAATCTATTTAAAGACATACGAATTAGCAAATACATTCATATCACTGCAAAGTACATTTCGGGTTTCCGTCGGGAAATACATGCATTCAGAGCGTTGAGGTGGACTCTCTTAAGGGGCGAGATAGTGACAAGATTAACCTGGATCAAAATTTGGAGTTATGCCCGGCATTTCGCTTAGTTCGTATGGTTTGGTCCCTAATTACTTACCCCCCCCCCCACAGGGTCGGATTTAAATGGTGAGAAAATCAAGCTCTCCTAAGATGGGCGCTCTGGATTGGGACAACAAATTAAAATTGCCTCAGTCTTGAAGGATTTCTCTTTCATTGCCTGTGTGGTATCAAAACACTTTGCTCCCAAACAAACGGCTAAGGAACTGTTTGGTCTCTCGAGATAATATATTTAAAAGATGGAGACCATTTTGTTTTCGTCTTTCCAAAATCTTAAAATTTCGTGTTAGTCTCGTTTTAACGTAGGGACGCTAGACGGGATTTTGTTGCTTTCAGGTATGCCTAGTTTCTATTTGGAATTGTCAGCGTATTTAATCGTCAGAGTAAAATGCGATTTCTTTTCTTTTATATCAATCGATTATCTCTAAGACGGAAGTGACGTCACAAAGAGAAGTGAGATGGTTGAGTAATATGGGATTGTCCATGCCGGAATGATGAAGCCAGGTTTTTGGGAAACCGTTCGAAAACTGTTATGAAGTGAAAGGTTAGCCTTTGTTAATGTCTAGACAAAGTTTTGCCTTACTATTCTTACCGAAATAATTAAATAGGCTCTTTCTTACTCCTTTTTGGGGATGAGTAAGTTTATTGCTTACTGCCTGAGGCGCACCTACCGGGGTATGCCGACGGGGCTGCCCAGGCAATATGTCTGTAAATCTGTAGAAAAAATATATCAGCAAATGTGTAGCAGAAATATGTCTTCAAATATGTAACAAAAATATGTCTGCAAATGTGTAGAAATATATGTCTACAAATGTGTATCAAAAATATGTCTGCAAATGTGTAACAAAAATATGTCTGCAAATGTGTAACAAAAATATGTTTTCAAATGTGTAACAAAAATATGTCTACAAATGTTTAACAAAAATATTTCTACAAATGTGTAACAAAAATATGTCTGCAAATGTGTAGCAAAAATATGTCTGCAGATGTGTAGCAAAATATGTCTGCAAAATGTGTAACAAAAATATTCTTGCAAATGTGTAGCAAAAATATGTCTACAAATGTGTAACAAAAATATTTCTACAAATGTGTAGCAAAAATATGTCTGCAAATGTGTAGCAAAAATATGTCTGCAAATGTGTAACAAAAATATGTCTGCAAATGTGTAGCAAAAATATGTCTGCAAATGTGTAACAAAAATATGTCTGCAAATGTGTAGTAAAAATATGTCTACAAATGTGTAACAAAAATATGTCTGCAAATGTGTTACAAAAATATGTCTGCAAATGTGTAGCAAAAATATGTTTGCAAATGTGTAGCAAAAATAGTCTACAAATATGTAGCAAAAATATGTGTATAAATAAAAATCGGTGCTTCTATACAAAAATGTGCAGGTGAAATATGTGAATTCAAAATAAATTAGCAGAAAAACTATTCTCCATTGATTAAGACTTGGCGAAATGACAGACTAACTTATCTTCTCTGTTTTATGTAACTCTGTTTTTCTTTTTAAACAAGGCAAGTTGCCACTGTAGACCTAAGGGCCTACTGATAAATCAGTTTAACCTTTAGGGGATCATCCTAAATTGAGAGCTGTGCAGCAAGATGTTTGTTGACATTAGTTTTAAAATTTCTACATGTCGGTACAGTCGAGGAAACATGGAGCAGAGAGAGAGAGAGAGAGAGAGAGAGAGAGAGAGAGAGAGAGAGAAAGAGAGAGAGAGTTCCAAAGACCGGCAGGTCGAGGGAAGACGCTATTTTAGTAGTAGACTCTTCGGCATCTGGAGACCTCCAAAGTTAATGGATAGGATGTAACTGATTGTCGGGTTGGTCGAGTGTATTTACGTCGAGATGGCACTACAGGAGCAAGTTCATCGGAGCAAATTCCATTGAAGTACTTGTAAAACAATGAACGGATGCAACATAGCGGCGAGTGGATAGGGGCTGGAGCTTGGTGGATAGTTAGGGACCTATCAGATTAGAGAGTCTTTTTGGACCTTGTCTACGAGGGAGACACTAGTAGATGGCGCATCTGCCCAAATGTGACAACAATACTTCATTTGCGCTCTTATCTATGGAAAATCGGAAAAATATTTTTAATTAAAATTTTATTCGATAATTTTCCTTAATTTTTGGTGAAGATAACTACTTTCGCCTTATACGTAAGTATATAAAAGTTTTTCTCTGTTAATTTCACCTGTACATTTGTATATATATATGTACCTAAAAATCTATACTAAATAAAAATACAGCTCTACTTACTATTGAGCAATATATTATATACACATGGTAAGAATTCACTGAATTAACAGTTATGAGAGTTGCGTTTCAATCAGCGAGATTAAAAGACACTGGGATGAAAAGTAAACAAAGTTAAAATTCATAGAAGACTCTGTTTATTTGCTCCGTAGAATCGTGAGGAAGGAATTATAGCCAGCAAGTAGGAATTTTGAAGGTGTGTTAAATATTAGGCGGGTATAATTTTGTTAGTTGGAATAACAGTAAACGGAGATCAGTCGGGATCAACTTAGTGTAGTTGAATCTGAGCTCGACCTTCTGTGGCAATTGATCGAAGCGAAAGTAACGTCACATGTCTCAAAGAGGGAGGGACCGAGAGAAGTAGGAGATGGGAACTTTGGAGTGCGAACACGTGTATTGAGAAATGTCCCGTTAAAATGGTCGGTAATTTAGAACAGACGAGCCAAGGCGAATACATCTCTTGTTGTCTTCAACTTTTGTCTCTCTTTAGTCCTTTTTCGGAATATGAATCAACTTGTTTAAAGGAGGCATTTCCTCAATCGGACAAGATCACTAGAATAACGCGTGCTGGAATGAACGAACAGCAAGGGATTTTATGAACGTTCACGTATTTGAGTTTGTTGTGACTTACGAGGAATCAGACCCTCTGTAATAGGGGGCGTATATGTAACAATTGATTTGATGCTTTTAGACATCGCTTCTTATATAAGCTAGCTGTGGGTTTTACGCAGCTGTTATTTCATTTGGAAGATCATTTATCCAATCAGATTTCTAAATTCATCAGACACAGAATTGTACGTCCATATTCGTTAAAAAAACGATTTCGCACCATTTTTTAATAATGGACTTTCTGTGACATTTTAAATGAGAAATAACACATTTTTAACTTTCTGTGACATTTTAAATGAGAAATAACACAGTTTTAACTTTCTGTGACATTTTAAATGAGAAATAACAGTTTTAACTTTCTGTGACATTTTAAATGAGAAATAACACAGTTTTAACTTTTTGTGACATTTTAAATGAGAAATAACACATTTTTAACTTTCTGTGACATTTTAAATGAGAAATAACACATTTTTAACTTTCTGTGACATTTTAAATGAGAAATAACACATTTTTAACTTTCTGTGACATTTTAAATGAGAAATAACACAGTTTTAACTTCTGTGACATTTTAAATGAGAAATAACACATTTTTAACTTTCTGTGACGTTTTAAATGAGAAATAACACATTTTTAACTTTTTGTGACATTTTAAATGAGAAATAACACATTTTTAACTTTACCATATGTATTAGTCTATCTAAAATCAGAAAAAAATAACGTTCTGTAAATTTTGTCCAACTATGATTTGATATTTTAGTCAAAAAGATATGATCGTACCACATCCGGTAATGCATATCGTGTAGTATTGATTCAGCTAATATGTCGGCCAGGTGGACTGTCTGCTTGGGTGTTTGCTCGGCTTTTGTGTGCATCAAAATTGATTAAACTTCAAATTTCATTAGCCCGGGCTAAACTTAATCAAAGTATTCCGTCAGCCATGACTGTGTAGAATTTAATTAATTTTTATTATATTGTTATTGAGGTAGGGTAGTAAGGTGGAGTAGTGAGGTAGAGTAGTGAGGTGGAGTAGTGAGGTAGAGTTGTGAGGGCTGAACAGAATGTTCTTGTCATAACAAGAACCGGAGCTAACCCTAACTCTAACCACCAAAACCACGCTCGGAGTTATAGCTATTAACGGCTTCCAAAAGGGGTGATTTTGGGTAGTGTTCAGAAGGCCTAATTAATTATTTTGTTTTGTTAGTCCTCTTAATCAATATTTTGTTGTAAAATATACAGAGTCGCTTATAACAGTACCAATATATTAAAAAAACGTTACTCTGTCCTACGATGGAGTACTGCTGTCATATATGGGGAAGCGCTGCTCGATAAAGTACAACACCGACTTCACAATCTAGTATGGGACAGTCTCTTCTTTTTCCTGCATCCCCTTCACACAGAAGACATTATGCTAGCTTCTCTCTACTGTATCGTTATGTCCATGTTAGGTGCTCGACTTAGCTCCAATCATCGTCCCCTTCCTGTAAAATATTCACAGCAAGAACCCGCCTGGCTACAACATCAGCAGATAACTTTCTTTTCTCTCTTTCTGTACCAAAGACTAACCGTAACTTTCATGAACAAAGTTTCTTTCCAAGAGCGTCTCATCTGTGGAACAAAATATGATGAAGTTGTTTCCCAGCCGACTTACAACATGGTCGTCTTGAAGTCTAATGTAAAGAAATACTTGTTGATCTACCCTCTTTAATAAACAATTACTCTAAATAAATCTTCTGCCAATTCCACCGGTTGTTTCCAATGATTGCGGTTTCGTAAATCTATATCTTCTAGTGTCCTTCGGGCCTTGATAAGCGGTTACCTGTTAGTAAACCAAAGTATGTTAATCCGGTCCAAACCAATATTACGTCAAACTTCCGCTCTTTTGAAAACGTACGTGCACGTTTATTTTTGCGTTTATGCCCATGCAAGTATGTGTATGTATATGGGCAAGGGGATCGACGTAGACTCAATATTTGGGAGCACGAAATGTATTGAATATTTATATCGTTCATAGAATCGCCGGGTACCTTAGGGATACAATTTTTATTGTCCCAATAAAAAGGAGTCGTACATTGATTACGTTTCGGGGTAGTATTCTCTCGCACACACCATCTAATTGTTTTTCTTTTACTAATAGGTCTCAAATTCTCTACCAAGTACCAGTTCTTGGCAATGTTGCATACCTGTACTTGTTTTAAAAGTACTTCCACGGAATGGTAGTTTTGGTTTGGTAGTTTTGTTTTACGGCATATCAACCCTTTTTGGGTTATTTAATGCCGAATCTGGTCATTATAGTGAAAGCTTTTATGCTTCAAGTTCTTTATATCTTCAAATGTTTAATGAGGGTTTTTGGTTTGGTAGTTTTGTTTTACGGCATATCAACCCTTTTTGGGTTATTTAATGCCGAATCTGGTCTTGTTTTCTTCTCTTTTTTGTTTCTTTCCCCTTTTAATATCTGTTTCTATTTAACCCATAGTTGGGACCCTAACAGGTACTACCACTCCGGGTCAGGGTGGACCTGGGAGCAATGGTAATTAAGAGGAGGCTCCACATTCCCCAAAGTCCGTAAGCCGGATCTCACCATCGGATGTAGTTTAAGGTCATATCCAGGACCGGGAGTAGGGTAGGAAAAATAAAAATAAAAAAGGGGAGGGAGAAAGGGAGAGGGGCTGTTGTTTTTGTTTTTGGTTTTGTAGAACATAATTAAGTTTTCCAAAAAAAAAAAAAAAAAAAAAAAAAAAACGTCAATGTAGGTGAATTTCGTCTCAGGGAGCCACAGGGCAGCCTGATCTGGTATCACCAGCTTCCACGGAATGTGCTCCGATGAAATTACCGATCTTGTGCTCTCTCAACATAAATGCACGCGACAAATCGAACTAGAACTAACACCCAACCCCTTCACTATAGAGGTCCCCAGACGCCCAAAAGCTTTTTACTCTAACAGATTATTTCTTCGAACCGCAAGATTTTGGAATTTCCTCCCTGCTCTCTGTATAAACATGCAGGCATTTAAATGCAATATGAAGAAACACTATGCTGCACAACAACCCACTTAAGATATATTCTATCGATCTGGCCCCAAATTACAGTAACCCCTTCCCGTACGTCTCAGTGGCAATATGCCTTGCTTCGGGTGAATAAAATAATATATATATATATATATATATATATATATATATATTTAAACTTAAAAAAAGAGGCAATTTGCCTTCAAAAAACATGTGTTAGATGCAGATATTTTTATTAAAATCAAAATCAAAATCAAAATGTTTTTTCTTCTTCATCTTGACTTTTTTATCTAATAATTTCGCTTGATATAACAAGCCTCGTCAGAGGTTTAGATAAATAAAAGATATTAACCTTATTTTCTTCGTAACAATCCTTCCTGGTCTTGTAGAAGTGATGTCCGATGTTGTGTGGACTGAACGGTGTAAACGTCTCTTTTAAATTTGAACTTAAATCGCGCATGGTCGCTGGTATATATATATATATATATATATATATATATATATATATATATATATATATATATATATATATATATATATATATATATATATATATATATATGTATATATATATATATATATATATATATATATATATATATATATATATATATATATACGTTATGAGGTTTAAAAAGACTAAATGTACATTCGGATTGTACACATTATAAGTTATTTCGACCTTAACTAGGTCTCCTCGGATGTGTTTCCAATCACGATTCAAACCCATTGAATCATGATTGGAAACACATCCGAGGAGACCTAGTTAAGGTCGAAATAACTTATAATGTGTACAATCCGAATGTACATTTAGTCTTTTTAAACCTCATAACGTATTCATGCTCTGTTTGAACGGACATAGAGCTCTCTGATTCGGAATCCTATCAAAAATAATCAAACCTGAAAACTATATTTATATATATATATATATATATATATATATATATATATATATATATATATAAACGTAATAATACTAATACAACCTGAATACAGAAACCTAAACTAGTGTTGCTGACCAGTTTCAGAATGAGTTTGAAGTAACTCATGACTAACAGAACGATTCTACCACCAGCATGTGTACTCTGTTGTTGCTTTACAAACTAGGACTTGTCAGTCTCTGAGAAGAGGTGCCAACCTGATGCGGACGTGACTTGACAGTTAGCCTAGTGGGCGATTCGGTTTAATTCTTGGTCACTTGAACATGAAACAGGTTGTACTTTTGTGCATGCTTGTAATTGGTCTTACAAACAAATGAAAGAGTATTTAGTTTACACTTTGTAACGGCTGAGAGAGTCTTAAAAACAGTCGTAGATTCAATTGTTTGGGTTTCACTACATTTCTTCATTGTATGCATTGGAATCACGCCCCATTTGGAATAAGTTTAAGTAAGTCCATAGAATAAATGTGTTTTTATGGTAACTGTATAATATACACGTTATTGCTGGGAGGTGACTGCTGAAATGTATTTTAGTATAAATTGAATGGGTCATGAGTGTGTCTAGTTTGAGTTTTGTGGCCTTTTGGCCAATATCAAAGTGTAGTATCTGTTCCGATGGATACTGCACGAGACTCGCCCTGTGCAGTTCTAGGAGGTCCACCCTCTCAGGCTACTGGGGAATGCCGACGGCAATTTTTAAATGGCCAGAGTGCTCACCTCTCGAGCGCTGGCTTATCTAATCCCACTTTCCCGACCTTGCGTCACATCTTACCTTGTGGGAGGTAGATAAATAACATGAGTGTGTCTAGTTTCGATTAATATAGGCAGTGGATGACCAACAACCATTCCCCCCCCCCAAAAAAAAAGGACGGAGTTTGTGCTTATACAATAAATAACGTATTAATCTATTTGTTTCGATGTATAATGTATTGAATAAATACTTAAAATTGCATTAAAATTGGATAGATATTGTGGGGAATGGTTTGTTTAAAGAGAATAGTTTTCTATGGGGTTGTGAGGTTTATTATGAATAAGGATGTTAAGTGCTTAGCGCCATCATTGTTGCCATTGTATACATAATAATTCGTTGATTGTTTTCGTGATTGGTGAACGTAATATGAACCTAATACCGGGCTAAAAAGAAGGATGAAATATTAAAGATTTATGTGAGAAAGATACAAATACTTGGTAAGGACACACATTGTAAGAACATTCAAATATCGCTTATGTAAGGTCGCTCTAATGTGTTAAGACAAAATAGTCGACAAGACGGGAGTGATGATAAAAGTATACATCGAACAGGGGGCATTGAGCGAACATTTTAAGGGTATTTATTTACCTCCTCTCCAGGAGGTTAGGCACAAAGCCAGTTTTATCTTACTCCCACAAGTAAGATGTGACCCAAGGTCGAGTCGGGAAAGTAGGGCGCCTCAGGCAGTAAGCAATAAACTTACTCCTCCCCAAAGAGGGGAGGCGAAGCCTGGGAGGGTAGACCTCCTAGAACTGCACAGGACAGTTCCATAGACCGGCGTAAATGAAGCCCCGAAGGCCAAGACAATACCAGTTTATGGTTTAACTGAGACAAGCTTTTGACATTTTTTATTTGCAACAATTTAAAAAAAAAAATGAAGACATTTTTTATTAAAAAATAAAAATGACAAAATACAGAAAAACAGAAAAACATTTGCTGACTCTAAACTAGATCCTTGCACCAAAATACCGCATTCACTCTGTGGGTGGATCCATACTTAAAATATCCCCAAAAATTAACGTTGTAAAAATGAATTATCGTGGGAGTGGGATAAAATATGAAAAACACCCAAAAAAGAAAGAAAAATAAAGAACCAAATAAAATGATAAAAAGAGGGGTTAGTATGGCCAGTCTTTCCCTCATTGCTAAGTGTTAGACCACCCACTGTTTTCTGGCATGAGACCGAAAACAAGTAGGTCGGTCCCTAAATGGGAGTGGGAACTTAAAAGAGGAGTGTTCAAAAAATAAATTCATCGGGAATGGGATCGTGGGGTGGATGGCGTCTTCCAAGATAATAATGCCAAAGGTTTCAAAAGACCGGGGACAAAATAAAACAGTGGAAGTGGGAATCTTAGGAAGCTCTCTAGTGCCGGCAAAAATAAAATAGGGACAGGATATCTCTCATTCCTACTAGTTTAGAGTTTTTTCAGTTTTTTAAATAAATCAAAATCTCTACAAGGGTGGGTTCCGAAGAACCCAGTACCGCGTGTGTCATAACTATGGAGGGAACACGAACTCAAACTTGGCGCCTCGTCGGATGCACAAACTAGTGTCATGCACCCATCTCTTATTGAAATCCATGCGATGTAATCGTTTCCAATCGCATCTGATTTTAATATTAAGTTGATGTTTAAAGTAAACTACCAGATCACGATCCGAAACAGATCCAACCCCATGAACCTCATTAAGACGTGTAACCCACGTCACTAGTCTCGCTACGGCTAGGATGGCTAGATACACCATTCGTTTCTCCCCAGACCACGGCGGTGCTGCGTTGTTGATGACAGATGCTACATCCAGGACCATCGGTTGTTCGGCGTCAATGCTAGCCGTCACCTCTCCGACATATTCCCAGAGACGTCGAAGGGGACGTCCCTTTAACCATCTCTGCGTAATCTGCCATAGAGAGGCAGTGCGTTCCGAACCAGTCGCCAGGTCAGAGAATACTCAGAATTCTTGAGATAACTCTGGCCTTGCGCCCAACTCCACTGGGAGCGGGCCTCCTCCCTCGACAATCCAAGTCGCTCCACAAGTGGGTCCGAAACGGTACCCTCCACTATATCCCGATATAGTCTCTTCCTAGACCGGGCAAGGTCACTGGACCCCGGCAACGCTCTAAGCGCGGCTCGGTATTCGGCGAAGAACAAGGGCAGCCCGCTCGGCCTGCGTCGACCCTCGACTGAGAGGTCGGGTATGAGGTTGGGAAAGGCACTCCCGACCGCAGGGACCCACGGAGTGTCTTCCATCAAAGTCCGACTCAGGAAAGCCAGTCTCTCGGCATGTCGATGACTTGCCAAGTCAGGCATCCCACACTCGGAACTTGAGTACAGACCTGTCTGCGGACGTACGCTTTCCGGCCCTTCCAAAGAAGCCAGTAGAGCAAGCGCGTGAAAGCGTGAAGGCGGGCCGCAGGCAGGGGTAGTACAGACAGCCGGTAAAGGATGAGAGGAAAGACGTAAGCCAAAAGGCCAAGAGTCTTTTCTTTTTCTTTTTTTAAAGAAATCTCCTAAAGACAGCGTCAATGTAGGTACCTACTCTCTTTAATTGGTACAATAAAACCATACCCACTTTATTCACCCGCTGATTCTATGAACATGTCTAATATAATTTATGTCCTCAAAGGTTACTTCAACTTCATTTTCCGACATTTATAAATATATGTACATGTATGCATACATATGCACGCACATAAACATACTTAACCATATGTACACAAATAACATACACATAAATATCAGCCTGCATAAACTAACACAAATGTACTTTATTTTTACATAGTTCACCCTAAACCAGGCAATTTGCCATTGTAGACGTAATGGGCGACTGAGAATTAGGGTAACATTTTAGGGGATCATCCTAAATTGGAAGCTGTGAAGCGAGATGCCAGTTCACATCAGTTTTAATTTTCTGCATGTCGATACAGACGGGGAAACAGGGAGCAAGGAGGGAGTTCCAAAGGCCGGCAGCACGAGGAAAGAAGCTATTCAAGTAGAAGTCTCTCCGGCATCTAGGGACTTCACAGTGAGTAGATGGAATTTAGCTGATTGTCGAGTTGGTCGAGTGTATTTACGTCGAGGGAGCACTAGAGCAGCAAGTTCATCGGAGCACATTCATTGAAGTACTTGTAAAACAAGCACAAGGATGCAACATTGTAGCAATGGGGCAGGGGCTGGAGCTTGGCGGATAGTGAGGGACATATTAGATTAGCGACTCTTTTTTTGTACCTTGTCTAAGATGGAGATACATGTTGATGGCGCACCAGCCTAGATGTTACGACAATACTGCATGCATGGGCGAATGGTGGCTTTGTAGAGATATAGGATACTGTCAGGTGTGAAAAGTTTTCTAGCACGATAGAGTGAGCCCGTCTTCTTTGCAGAAACCTTTGCAATGTCTTTTATGTATTTGTTCCAATTCATGTTACTTGTGAATGTTAGGCTGCGAAGTTAGAACGTTGGGCTCTCTGGTAGGATATTATTTACCATGGTAACTGGTTGTTGAAGACGTTTCTTTTAGTTGTTGAAGGAAAGGAGCTTTGTCTTAGCAGCATTAAATGTTACCATCCATTTAAACTCCATTCAACTACAGACTAAAAGTCACTTTCTCATGATTCAGCCATTGCCTCGCATATGTACGCGTCCGTTTTGCCCACATGACGAGAGTAGAGCGTGGTGTCGTCAGCAAATATACCCATCTCAGACACAATGTCATCAGGGAGGTCGTTTATGGAAATCAGGAACAATAAAGGTCCAAGGATCTATCCCTAGGGTACACCTGCATGTATGTCATGTTGTTTGGATGAACGGCCATCGAGGATAACCTGGATCATCCTTTTGGTTTGGAAGAATTTAATTATATTAAATATTTGTCTAGTAATGCCATATTAATTAATTTTTATGAGTAGACTTTTATGCCAGACCTTGTCAAAGGCATTGTATATATCAAACGCTACAGCCCTAGCTTCACTTGCCTTGTCCAGTTTATGACCTTTAGGATATCCGCAGTAGACCGTGCTTTTCTTAAATCCATACTGATGGTCAGTATACTTACACACATATATATATATATATATATATATATATATATATATATATATATATATATATATATATGTGTGTGTGTGTGTGTGTGTGACTTTCCAAATTTAAATTTTGAATTTCTTTTCCTTTATCTCCATTTAGTTTTTTTCAAATATGATCTAAGGTTAAGATCGGATTCTAACTCTACCTGATGAGATCTCAGTTTATAATAGCTGTTGATCGATAACATTGACATGCCAGTATCGCAGATTTTGTACATGTCTGTGTAAATAAAAATAATCATATATAAAAGCTCTATTTGATATTGAGCACTTTTTATAAACCCGGTTGAAATTCTTTGGATTACTATCCTGTGAATGTTTTACCTGGATTATATATATATATATATATATATATATATATATATAATAGGTCAGAATAGTATTGCACAACTTTTATGTCAACTTACGAAGTGAATTAACCATGACATATATTACTAAATGTGTTCCGGATATCGGTGAGTGACACGAGGAATACTTTTTGGTAAAAAATATCTTTAATTAATTATTGTATTTCACAAGTATTAACGACTCTCTATGCTTTCAACATTACAGAAAAAAAACTGCACGAAGACTCTATATGCATTCACTATTTAACAATTGAACTTAGTGATATCGGTTATTAAAAATATATTTAATTAAAAATTAAACCAATCACCGTAAAAAGATAACATTGTCTTTAAAACGATGCTGGGTTGTTCGGGGCAAGGTAGTAACGGCTCTGACTTGCCTAGTGTTCAGGAGAATTGGAAAAACGTACGAGAAGTCATAAGGGTCGTTCAGATATTCTGCATATGTGTTTTTTTATATATACATTTGGCGAGACTTTGTTATTTTCAATGTATAAAAAGATTAAGAGAAATCGAAGTTTGGAAAGAGTTAACATTGTGAGATAATTACTTGTCTGTAGCGACGCCATTTTACGAGTGATCACACCGACATGGTGCGTTCAATTTCCGTTTTACTAGACGTATCAGCAGATCCTGGTGGATATTACGCCACGTTTAATTAAGTACAGTGTATTGAACGGCATCAGCTGTTGGTTTTGTGTCTGAAATTGGGTGAACCGATTCTAGGCCAAAACCCACTCGAGGATAATGGATGATGAGAGGCTTGAAAACGATGAATTGAATAGACAGCATTTGATTACTTTAAATGACGCTTCAATAAGTATTTGTTGACATTGGACTTGAAGATTGTTATGCAGTCTGTAGGGAAGCAGTACCGTGAAAATGTGTCTTAAGCGTGGTAGAAAGGTTAGAAATGGTTGATACGCCGTAAAACAGCTATATTTGTTGACACCGGATTTGAAGGGGCTGGGCAATATGGAATGATGCCTGATGCTACACCTCAACCGTTTTACCAGCGTTTACACCTGTAAGTTTTTTTTTCTAGATATAAACTATAGGGGCGAACATGTGTTACACTTTGATCTAAGCTAATTAATTAAGAAGCTGCAGTTTAATCTAACGCGAATCAATCCAGATTTTTTGTTCATTAATTAATCTTGCGGTCCCTACAATAAGAATGCTTGCCGACTCCCATAGCTAAGCTTTTCTCTTTTGGAGTATCGTATGAAAAATAGTAGCGTGTTTACGGCTCTGCACTGGTGGGATTCTTGAGAGTTAAAAGAATAAGTTGCGTGGGTGGATCGGGAATGAGCACAGCAACCGAGAGGCTGTCAGTTTCCCGCCTTTTTTTCTTTCTTCTTTTCTTTTTGCAGCGTGCACGTGGAATTTGATTAGCAAGCAATTCTACACGTGTCTGGAGGGTCAGATCGAACACTATCGACCCGACATCTGATTCAAGTGTACGTCAGATGATATTGCTTCCTTCTCGGCGTCTCCCTGCTCTTTCTGCCTCACCCTCCATCCCTCCTCACCCTGTTCCCGCCTTCTTTGAAACATATTTATTTTGAGACACTTTTGCAAGTATTCAATCCATAGACATTTGAATTCATTCAATGTACAATGTTTTTTTTTAATTACTTGAAAACACAACAACGGCTTATTGTGTATCAGCATAATCTGTTCTATTGTTACTTTGGGAATCTCCGCTTTTACCTATCTTTTCAATCCAAAACTTACAAGCATTACACAGAACATTTAGACACTTCAATAATGTTATGTGATTTATCCTATTGCGTCACTACATGGACATTTCTCGACAGTATGAATAGTTGTGGTAACATTACTCTGTTATGACCAATCAAGAGGCAATCTCTGGCAACCCATTACTTCTGTACTTTCTGTAAATACATACTCTTGTTAACTACCTCCTTGTTGTCTTATTTCTTCTCGACGCCGCAACAGTTCATTAATAAAGAGATGAAAAATGTTGAAACCTAGTCTAACAATTGTATCTTTTCTCCGCCTCTCTATCGCCACTACATTACGCACAATGCGCACTCCAAATATGAGAGATCTTCATGCCCCACCTTGTATTTTGAAATAAATCAACATTTTATGTCTTTGATAAGTATAACACTTAATGAATTTTGAGACACCCTGTGTATAGTAGAATTGACAGGAATTGAATTCTTCATTCCTGCGTGAACTTGTTTTGCTGTGTGGACTGACCACTGAAACTCAATATATTTCTTTGATCTCTCTCGTTTAGCTTTGCTTGTATCCCGGTTTCTTTTGCACTTAAAATGATTCTAGTAATTCCAAACTTCTCTTGGATGTCCGGAACAATGTTGCTGGATATTCCCAGCCACCTGGCTATCTTTTGTGTTAGCAGACATTTTAGTCTTGATTTTATTGTAAGCAAATCAAACTAATATTCAACTATGAATAGTGGTACAGTGATAACAGACAGAGTCGCTATAACCAATCCAGAAACAGTCTCTTGCAACGCATTACTTCAGTATTTTCTGTAAATACATACTTTTGTTAACTTTATCTCCGTGTTGTCTTATTTTTTCGGCCTTTTAAGACCAGAGCAAATAAAATATCAGTTTAGAGATCAGTTCTTTTAAAAATATTACTACCGATAGTTCCCAAATATGCCCTTTTAATTCGGTTTTTGAACATTATTTCTTACCCTGAGCAAAGTTATCAGGACGATTTAACAAATTAACTTGAAGAATATCACAAGTCTCGAACAGTGTTCCCCTAAGGTTTCAATAAATGGTAAAATTGAAGGTTCCATAAAGATTTAGAAGCTCGATACAATACTCGTAAAGAAAACCGAAGAGAAAAACGGTCGAAACATTCCGATGCGAACAACAAAGATGATGAAACTAATTCGAATTAAGTACGTAAAACATGGCCATTGTTTCCTATCATCGATGTTTGATGAAGTCATATTTGCAGTGTTTACTTAGAAATGCTCCAATATAGAGATAGAACAGATACATATATGAATTTATAAAGCATATTACAACCACTCGAGAATGCAACTATGTACCCTTACGTTTCTAATAAAGAGTTGCGTTTAAAATTCGATGACTGTTCTCGTGTACAACAGGATGCAGTTAAAGAAGGCCGGAGGATGCAACAGCTGAAACGCTGTGATAATAAAACCCCAACGGGGAAACATTCCGAAAATTATAAATAATAATTAGAATTATTCATCCCTAACATAAAGAGAAATACTACTATGAACATACTATTTTACTAGTATTACATATATATTACTAATTAAATAAAAGTAATGAATTGCACTATCTCAATAGAACTACATATTTACTACCAATTAAATGCAAATAATTAATAGTACGTAATAAATAGTAATAATAAAATCATAATAATTAAATTATGATAATTAAATATTACTTATTAAATATTACTTATAAAATAGTACGAATTAAATATTACTAATTGAATACTATTAATAAAATATTACTAAGAAAATAATACTAATTAAATAGCACTAATTAAATATTACTAATAAAATAGTACTACTATAATAATACAAATTAAATATTAGTAATTACATATTACCAATTGAATATTACTAATTTAATATCACCAATATAATAATACTAATTTAATAGTACTAATTAAATAATACTAATTGATAAATACTAATAAAATAATACTAATTAAGTAATACCAATTCAATCTTACGAATGGAATATTACTAATTAAATAATACCAATTAAATGGTACCAATTACGTATTACTAAGAAAATAAACTAATTAAATATTAATATTTAAATCGTACTAATAAAATACTGCTAACTAAATAATACTTATTAAATTGTACTAATTTAATAATATTAATTAACCAATGCAAATTACACATTACCAATTGAATAATACCAATAAAATTGTACTAATTAAATAATATTAATAACAAGTGCTAATTAAATATTACTAATTAATTACTACTAATTTTATAGTGCTAATTAAATAGTACTAATGTAATAATACAAATTAAATAATACTAATTAAGTAATACTAATTACATTTTACTAATGAATTAATGCTAATTAAACAATGCCAATTACATATTACTAATTACGTATTACTAATTAAATAATACACATTAAATATTACTAATTAAATATTACCAATTAAATAATACTAATTTAATTGTAAGAATTAAATAATACTAATTTAATTGTTCTAATAAAATAATATTAATGAACTAGGGCTAATTTAACATTACCAATTAAATAATACTAATTTAATTGTACTAATTAAATATTACCTGTAAAATAGTACTGTTTTACCATACAAATTTGCGGAATGATGATATTCATAACGTTCTCTAATTTTATTAATTATGTTCGACACATTTTCTAACTTATCCAGGCGAAAATCCATTCAAGGGTAAGGTTAATGAGATAGATTAACAGTCAGTTTAAAGATGAACAATATTATCAAAGGATTGGAAATTTTTAATGGGGCAAACTAAGTGTTATTACTCATGGAGACGTTGTATGAGATTTGCTGACATTGGATTTGAAGTGGACCTAATTGTAACCCGCAGAAAAGCACTCTCGTGGTAACGTGTTTCGCAGATGAGACGATTTTTTTTTATATGAACCCTGTTCTTTCAAAATTCCGTTTGATTCTAGGAACACAGGGGAAGGAAGGAGTGTTTTTGTACAGTTATGGTAGAAAAGCGAGTTCTAGCTGTGAATACCATACAAAGGTGGAACCAGAGATTGGAGCTAAATATTGAACTGCTCTCAAGGAAAATAACAATCGAGTAGAGAAAGACAATCAACGTCTCTTCTGTAATTTCTCTCTATGTATAGCACGAAGTAAAGAAAATATCGGCTAAAGATACGATATTTTCTTTTCTTTGATTTTTTTTCATTCACAATTATTTTTATTCACACTTTTATTTCTTTTTCTTTGTCCTCTGTTTCATGTCAATTTTATATTCCTTCTTTCTGTTTCGTTTCTTTTCATCTGATTTTCTTTCTTTTCTTCTCCCTTCGTTCTTTCCTACTTTTTTCTTTCTTTTCGTTTACATTTTCTTTGTCCTCTTCTTTCGTATTAATTTTAGTTTCCTTCTTTCTGTTTCATCTGATTTTCTTTTCTTCTTCCTTCGTTCTTTCCTACTTTGTTTCTTCTTTCTTTTTGTTTTCATTTTCTTTGTCTTCTATTTCCATATTAATTTTAGTTTCTTTCTTTCTTGTTTTCTGTTCATCTGATCTTTCTTTTCTTCTTCCTTCGCTCTTTCCTACTTCTTTCTTTCTTTTCGTTTACATTTTCTTTGTCCTCTTCTTTCGTATTAATTTTAGTTTCCTTCTTTCTGTTTCATCTGATCTTCTTTTCTTCTTCCTTCGTTCTTTCCTACTTTGTTTCTTCTTTCTTTTTGTTTTCATTTTCTTTGTCTTCTATTTCCATATTAATTTTAGTTTCTTTCTTTCTTGTTTTCTGTTCATCTGATCTTTCTTTTCTTCTTCCTTCGCTCTTTCCTACTTTATTTCTCTCTTTCTTTTCTTTTTATCAATTATTTTTAACCTATGTAATTTTTCTTTTTCCTTCTCTTCCACTTATTTTCTTTTTTATTTATTATTTAAATGTTTATTTTTTTTCTTGTTTTAGTATCAATGTGACGTTTCTTTTTTCTTTCGTTTCTTCTCCCCCCCCCCCCCACACACAACTACTTGCATATACAAATCTTTCTTTACGAATAAATATGTCGATATATACTTAATACTGAATAGCATGTACGCATTTTTTTATAAAATTGATTATTATATCAATATACAATGTTTAAAATTATAGTAAATGTTTGTTGTACTTGTGTTGTATTTCTACTATCCTTAAAAGAATGACGACACCGAGATATATAACAATATAATATATGTTTATCGTCGGTGAAAGTAAATGTGTGTGGGTTAGTGATGAAGTAATACGCATACACATGAATTTGACGGGTGGTTTTTATCGGCCCCAAATCGCCAATCGACTGACGATATCAATTTTAGGTTTATATTATATAACAATTTGTGACACCCACGCCTCAGCGTGCAAAAGCCTATTGCGGGACTTCGCTGCGAATGTTACTACCCTTCCAGGGAGTTTAATTCAGCGACGGGGTATTTCTTATGTTTGCAGGTGCTTTTAATCAGCATTTATTTTATTTCTGACGATCAACCATGTATTTTTTCTTCAACGAGATTGCTTGAATCTAATCAACGATTATTTTATTTTCGACAATCAATCGTGTTATGTTGTTTTCTTCCCGCCAGGTGCATGTCCAGGTCAAGTGTGAATACTCATGATACAACAGGCGTAGATATTCAACATCGCTGAGGCCCTGGTCGTTAGTTTTAAATACATCGAATGTTCGTTGATCTTTCACGCATAAGTTCTAAACGGATTTTCATCGCTCAACTTACATATTGAAGAGAGTGAAATGTTAATCAGACAAGATCGTCGTATATCTAAATGATTAATGGTCCTTGTTTAAAAGCGTCGGATTAAAACTATATGTAGGAAAATGAACGAAATCTGAATGTTGTCTTTTCCATACGCCTTTTTTCATTGATGATTTGAAATCACCAACACACACACACACACACACATATATATATTTAGCAAGAGAAATAGAAGGTAAGAGAGCTAGAACAAAAAAAAATGAATAAAATAATTAAAAAATAGATTGTAGATCATTTTGAGAAAACGAACAATAAAATGACACGTTGAAAAATCAAACATGGCGTAAAATAAGATAGTTAAATTTTGATTTACGAGATACATGACTTCTTAAGAAACGTTGCATAACGTAAATGAAAGAAACATATGACCAAGAAAAGCAAGATGTCAAGATAGAAGATTTAGGAAATAAGTTTTACTCACTAGCTATGTATATATATATATATATATATATATATATATATATATATATATATATATATATATATATATATATATATTATTTCATGTACCCCATCAAATATTATAAGTAGATATACTATATTATGCATCGATTTTCAGCACTTCAACAGTGCCATTAAGCCTGACGATTCCTTACGGGTATGAAACCCGGAATCCTCTGTTTAACTTAATTGCCATATATATATTTTCATAATTTACTATATATATATATATCTAAACACACACACACACATATATCTATCTATCTATCTATCTATCTATCTATATATATATATATATATATAGATATATATATATAATTATTAATGAAAATATATGTATTAGCATATTCTATCAGATCCTTTTACTTTGCAGTCTCCTTAAAAGATTCAGCTCGATGATTATCAATTAGTGATAGCAGAGCAAATATAAGTCAGTTCATATTATATTCCAATAACCATGGTTTTATTTTATTATTTTTATTTTTTCACATTTCCAAAACATAACATTTTGTGAGATATATTTTTTACGGTCCGTTTCATTTGGCTTGTGCCAAACAACATTTTTATGTCAATATCGTCTCTGAAACATTACAAAATCATCAGAAAAATTCACAAAGAGTAAAAAGTTCTGTTTTCACCAAAAATGAACCACTGTATAGTGTAGGTTTTTTCAAGACACTTTAATCCAAGAACTTTTTACTCTTTGTGAATTTATGAAAGTGCAGTATAGTTAACAGCGCAAAAATAGGGATGGGGGGAGTATACAACAAATAACTTTTACCAAACGCAAGAAAATTCGTTTTCCTAACTACTTGTAAAAGTTTCAAGTGTCAATACTGAGTGTAGAATTAATTATCTAAGAATCTATTATCGTCACTTTTGATTTAACATTATAGATATCTTCCAATATGGCGCTCAAATTTTTTAGGAGGTGGTTACTAATTTCAGGCTTAAAAGATAGTAAAAAACAAAAAAAAGGAATTAGTGGGACCGTAAGTCTGCGATGGTTGCCAGTCGGATTAGCTTTTTTATATAATCATTATCTTTTAAATCTGAAATTAGCGACTACCTACCCAAGACACCGAGCGCCATTAAAGAAAATTAGTATATTGATAGATTAAAAGTAACGATAGCAAATCCATAGATAATAAATTTTACAATCAGTATTGACAATTGAAACTTATACAGGTAGTTTGAAAATAAATTTTCTTGCGTTTGGTAAGAGTTATTTGTTGTATATTTGTTCTTTCTCCATTTTTGCGTTGTTAACATTTTCATATCATGCTTTTGTTTATAGTTCGTCCTATTCAGGTCGTTCAGCCATGAGACACTGACGAACGAAAGAGGAACGGTGAGCAACGACTAAAAAAATCACGGCCGTATTGGAACAAGTATCTGATTTATTGTTGCTCTGGCGTTTTGATCCGCCATTTTGCTTTGTAAATCCGTTTCATTATGCGCATCAATTATTTCCGGCGAATGAAAGATTGAGGATCAGTCGTTGTAATCCAGTTGAAGATTTCAGGCGGTAAATGTCGGTCGCCATTTTGGGTCGATGAGGACATTTGCGTAGCTAGATTTGAAGTAATTATGATAATTTAGCTACGATCAAACTTTGTTCTTTTTTTGCTTTATCATACTATAGACAATAAGAATGGATTAAGGAGCGCCTTACTCCAGGTATATAATGTAGTAGATCAGTGAAAGAGAAAGAGAGCAGGGGAGAGAAAGAGAGAGAGAGAGAGAGAGAGCAGAAGACAGAGAGAGAGAGAACGAAAGAGAGCGATAGAGCAGAAGAGAGAGAGAGAAAGAGCGATAGAGCAGCAGAAGAGAGAGAGAGAGCGAAAGAGAGAGAGAGAGAGTAGAAATAGAAGAGGGAAAAAACGAGGGGTAAATTAGAATGAACGAGGGCGAATAAGAAGAGCAGCAGAAGAGATAGATAGAGAGAGAGCGAGAGAGAGAGAGAGAGAGAGTAGAAATAGAGGAGGGAGAAAACGAGAGGGAAATTAGAAAGAAAGAGGGAGAATGAGAAGTTATAGGAAAGATGGACGGGGCTGATAGATAAAAAGAAGAATGGAGAGAAAGGGAGAACCGAAAAGAGAGTAGAAATAGGTGAAGAAGAAGAGAGAAAACAATTGAGAGAAAGGGGTAGAAGTGATTAAAATGATAGATAATTAAGAAATAGGGGGTAGAGAGAGAGAGAGAGAGAGAGAGAGAGAGAGAGAGGGAAGGAGGGAGAGAGAATAAGAGAAAGATGCGGGGGGAGAAGGGAGAAAATAAATAGGGGATACCGATAAGAGATAATAAGTGATAGAAAACGCGACACTCCTTACATGCCTGATGAAGACTCATAGGAGTCGAAAACGTTAGCAGTTTTTATATATATATATTTATATTTTTTAATGCAACTTTGATTCCTATATAATTTTATTGCTAGCTACCATATTGCAGAATGGTTCTTGGATATAGTGTTTAGATAGTATTATTATTATTTTTATTTTTTTATTATTGTTATAATTAATGTTATTTGATATGCAAATTACTATATCATACGGTAGTCTTAAGGGTAATATATTATTATTATTATTTTATCATTATTATTTTTTTTTATGTATATATTAGTGATATTTTAAGCTGAATTATTTCGACACTTGATTATTGGGGAAATGGTCGTATAATCAGTACCATTGGATGGCCATGAATATTATAACTGTCCTGTTTTTAAATCTCCGAAACAGTTACATGGTAAACAGCTGATGATCCCCGTGTTAATATTAGACGCTTAAGGTCTCCTGTTTTTTGTTTCACTCTTAGATAATTAACCCCCCCTTTTTTTTTTATATATTTTTTTTATTTTACTTATATTTTTTAATTTATTAATTTTCCAACGAATGTTAAGTCTGCAATATCTTGGATTTAGTTAGTTTGTCTGGGAATTTAAACTGCATTTTACATTTTTTTTTTAATGACTCAAAGCTTCTTTAGACTATATATATATATATATATATATATATATATATATATATATATATATATATATATATATATATATATATATCCGCTTCAAGGATGTCTGCAAGCAAGATATGAAGGCTTGCTCAATTGACATTGATACATGGGAAGCCTCTGCAGCTGACAGACCTGCCTGGAGGAAACAGATACGCCAGGGAATGATCATCAGTGAGAAGACCCTCCACGATGAAAACGCTGCGAAGAGAGCTAGGAGAAGAGCGAACCTACAGGCAGACCAACAAGTCGTGGTGACACGTTGCGCAACAGCTTTCGTATGTCACGGCCGTAGTCGACCATGCAAATCAAGAATTGGTCTCTACAGTCACACAAAAAGATGCACACAAACAACATCCCAACACGGCGCTTATCCATAGTCGTTGCGACTGAAGGATGCCAATACAACCTATATATATATATATATATATATATATATATATATATATATATATATATATATATATATATATATATACTAGTAGAATATCCGTCCCAGTACGGGTAAATACAAAAAATATAGCATCAGGTTGAAATGTGCAATGTCTTTTTTGGAAGCTATAGTACGGTTTAAAAATAATTCGGGGTTGAATATATGTGTATTAAATTGTTTTAAAAATATCAACGCTCCCAATTTAATACACATACCCACGTGCATGCGCGTCACTTCATATTTTTAAAAAGTGAGAAAGCCGTTAATAACAACACCACGTTCATTTTCAATTCTGACGGACTACTACCAACACCAACGGAATTGTTACAATCTAATACTCCGAAGAAGCTCTACATTCTAGCGAAATAAATTGTCAAATAAAAATGTTCTGACTTCATTTTTATTAATAATATTGCATCTAAAGATGCTTTTAAAACTTTTAGCCTCAGTTATATATATATATATATATATATATATATATATATATATATATATAGCATTATATAAAGTGAAATAATAAAATAAGGTGCGAATCAAATTTTATTTTATTTTCAAAGAAAATTCTTCTCCTCAGAGGACCATTACCGCAATGACATTACTGCAGGAAATAAAATTAAACTTTGGAAATATATAAAAATATATATAAAAAATACATAAATGTATATAAAACATCAAATATATCAGCCCAAAACATACTTTTTTGTTGAAGCTATACAGTTCATCCAAGTCATACAATTAAAAACATATTCAGGAAAGATATCCAAGAGGTTGATTGAAAAGTGTTCCAGGTGGTGAATGGTAGTCCAAAAACGAAAAAGTTATCCAGGCGGGAAATCTGTTTGCAAAAGATGCAGTAAATGACAGTGAAAAATGTATCCAAATTAATATAACGATTGAACATTAAATTCTAATAAAATTTGATTCGCACCTTATTTTATTATTTCATCACTTCATATCATGCTATTAATGCTCTATCCAGTATATTGAGTTTCAGTTTTATCCAGATGTTCACTAATTAAAGATATTAGTTGCATCTTATATCTTTTGTTGGATTAACTTCATTTATATATATATATATATATATATATATATATATATATATATATATATATATATATATATATCTCCGAGGTTCGCGTCCAGCGACAGGTGTGAATAATTTATTTCTACACTGACGATTCCTGTAAGGATGAAACTTATACTTATGTAGATTAAAAACAAATATCTATGATTTTATTTATACATATATATATATATTATTTATATATGTATATATATATATATATATATATATATATATAATCGGAAAGAATGAAAGTAAAAATTATATTTTTAAATTAATCTTATCTTGAATAGCAATGCTTACTATACGAGATAGGGCAATAATTAAATTAAATGAGTGATGAAATATTTTTCGTTTTCCAACTTTATTCTCATCACTCACGTAATTATGTATATATATATATATATATATATATATATATATATATATATATATATATATATATATATATATAATATTTATATATTAATATATACATATATATATACTATAACTCGTAAGAGCCATATATATATATATATATATATATATATATATATATATATATATATATATATAGGGTGGGCAAAAATAAGGGTCCTATTTTTAAAAATTCATAACTTTTTTATTTATTGATTTTTTTAATTTTTTTTTTTAGAATAAGTAAAGGACCCCTTCCAAACCAAGCATGAGCCGTATTAGCCCTAAGGAACGTACCCTCATTTAGAAAACATTATTTTTGCTTAAAAAACTCAAAACAGTGTAAAAAACAATACTTTAGTTTTTGTAAGTTTTAAGAAGTGTTTTTCGGCTAAAATTTGTTTTGTTTATTTCAAAAAATCTCGGAAGGGTCAGTCTACACACACATAAAGTTGGGTGAGTTTAACTTTTATTTTGTGGAAGTTATTCAAAATTCCTTATTTTGGCCCACCCTGTATATATATATTTCAGGAATAACCAACGTTGCATGAATTAGGAATTCCATAGGAA
>OY744545.1:38439728-38452228 GCA_963556195.1 Sepiola atlantica
TCATTCCGGCATTTCAAGAATGAACAGTTTCATACAAAGTTATGTATATTGGACGAGCATAGACAGAGATATTGAACATCCGGTGAAATTTAGCAACGTTTGTGCTTTAGCAGAAAAGACGCTTCCTATAAAATTCAGACCGTGTCCGAAAACTGACCAACCGTAGCCTAGGATGCATATCGATTTTGCTGGGTCACTGGATGGGTGCTATTATCTAATAGTAGTGAACAGTTTCACAAAATGGCCGGATATACTGAAATGTAAGAAACACACTACCGAAGAAACAATTATTTTTTACATGAATGTCCGCATGTTTCGAGGTCATTGATGGTATGGTATCGGACAACGGTACACAATTCACGCGTAGTGTATTCAAAATATTCTGTAAGTCGTTTTTAGTTGAACATATCACAATTGCGCCGTACTATGCAAGACGCAATGCTCAGGCAGAACGGTTCGCGAATACGTTTAAAAGAGCGCTTCAGAAAGTAAGGGGTACAACTACTTAAAAGGCCATTCAATAATCTTTACAAGTGTATAAGATTACCCTGAATGACAGTGTTCCATCTTCGATGACACCAGCAGAAGCAATGTTTGCGAGGAAGAACAAGACGGATTTTGATAGACTGTTACCAACCCATAAGAAACCGGAACTTAAAATAAATGTAACGAAGAGATGTTTTAAACTAAGAGACAAGTCTTTTTTTTTTTGAATTTTCAGGAACGACAACTCCTATTTGGAAACAGGGATAGTGGATAAAAGGATTGGAACAGGCTTTACATAGTGAAGGGACTCAAATTTACCCACAAAATATCTTTGAATCAAATGAGAAAAATATATTTGGATGATGTAGAAAAAACTACTCAATAGAACGAATTAATGGATATCGTGTTTGACACGACTGAATCACCAATCCTGCAAATAGTTTCTGAAAAGCAGACATCTAAAATAGAACGTAAAAATGCAGACTTCATTGAAGTAAACCCAAAGATAAAAAATATTTATTCCATATGGAGCAAGGCTAAAAGGGGGAGGGTTATGATATGATATTAATCTAGTCTATTTCGAGAATAGATTGACTCTTCCAGACACTATATATAGAGTTTCGAAGAAGTTTTGTGGCAGTCATTAGTGGCAGTCATAGCCACAGTATTGGACGCAAACGTTTTGTAATATACTATTCTGTACTTCTGTAAATACACTCTTATGTCTGAATTATTATCGTCTTTTCAAGGTTACAACATATAGATATATAACAACAAAAAAATGGAAGTAATGAAAACCGGAAATAGAATAATTTTCCTGCCTTCTTCCGGTAAAATCGCGATGCAGATATATGTTTCTATTGGTAGATGAAAGGATACAGGAAATCAATATGAAAAACGTAGGTCAACATTTTTGTTTATTCATAAATATTGTTTTATAAAGTAAATGAATTATAAATATCTGGACGTGTCAGAAGAAGTGTGATAATATAATTTGAATTTAAATGTTAGCCGTATCAGTAGTTTTGAAAATTAACTGTTTGTTTGTCCATGATAAAGAAAATATTTTTTTGAAATATTCATTGTTAATTTGTTTTGATTAGAAAAACGAAAGCAACCCGTTAAACGTATATTGATTTTATCGTAAACTTGAAAAATGTATGATTTAATACGATATAAGCGATCGTATGAAGAAAGAATATGACAAATAATATATAGAGATTGCTGTAAACAAAAACTCGAATGTTATTATTTCTTTATTCTTTCTAATATATAAAGTAGAGACAGTTTTTCCCCTGTACCTTCTCGGAGTATAGGAACATAACCACATGCATCACAGGCTACTAAACTCACCTCTATATCACACTTATTCACTCGAGCGACTTTTAGTAAATTTGTTATTATTTTTTCCTACCTAACACTAAATATTACATTTGGCCCGCCATCTCCGACTCTCCGACCCACCAACTCCATATAGGTGGTAGCAAAAACTTCCATCCCTAACAATTATGTACTGTCACTCTACTCATCGACACCGGCAACTAATAAACACAGTTTACTTTTCAAAAAACAGTCCGTCCTATTTATTATTTTCCTGGTATTAATTTACTACATAATATAAAGCAATACGCAAAGACTTAATGACCGCTCCCGTTTAATCCGATGATATTCCGCGAATATCAGATTACATTATTTCTAATTCTACCTATGACTTCTATATTAAAATTAATTCCGGATTTCAGTGAATGAAATTAACGAACACAGTTTCTGCAACATTTAAGCATTTAACATGGCAGCTACAATTTCTTGATCGAATCGACTTTCTATTTAATTCAATAAGCGCCAAGATACTGGTAGACCCCGATACATTTACATTTTCAAAAGCGTACACCTTTAACACGCATATTATAGAAAACTTGTCCAAATAAATGACCTAAACCGTGTCATTTTTTAACTTTATATTTGTCGGCAGAAGCTGCCAATAAACAAGCTTAGCTTAATTCGCCTATTTTCACATTCATTTTTATCTCGAAATCGTGGCGCACTGGTTAAGAAGGGGGGTTTAATGATCGCCAGTTTCAGCGTTCGATCCCATTCTACTATACCAGTTTTCTTTTTGTTTTTTTTAATTTAAAACATTCACCAACACGGTAGAGGGGAGAGGGAAGAGCAATAGGCCGTTTTTTATGCAATAGGTAGTACTTTCTCCCGTGCAACGTCGGGCGACGGGTTCCGCTAGTTATATATAAAGCAATACAGTTTTGTATCTGTTACATTACGAGGTATTTAAGAAGTTAAGAGAACACAAGTGTAGCTCTGGTGATACCAGATCAGGCTGCCCTGTGGCTCCCTGAGACGAAATTCACCTACATTGACGTTTTTTTTTGTTTTTTTTTTTGTAAAACTTAATTATGTTCTACAAAACCAAAAACAAAAACAACAGCCCCTCTCCCTTTCTCCCTCCCCTTTTTATTTTATTTTTAGAACTTGAAGCATAAATCTTTTACTATAATGACCAGATTCGGCATTAAATAACCCAAAAAGGGTTGATATGCCGTAAAACAAAACTACCACACCAAAAACGATGATTAAACATTTGAAGATATAAAGAACTTGAAGCATAAAAACTTTTACTATAATGACCAGATTCGGCATTAAATAACCCAAAAAGGGTTGATATGCCGTAAAACAAAACTACCAAACCAAACAAGTGTAGCAGTGAGATAAGACATACTGGCCGAAACCAGGTTTTATTACGAGAGAGACAGGAAACGGACGCTGATGCATGCCGGGAGTAGGCAGGAGACAGAGGGGGTATAGCCGAACGTACATGGGTGGAGAGCATAATGTAACAGTATCTTATCACTTTCTTATAGTTTTACAGGACATCATATCGCCAAAAGTGTATTAATAAAATCCTTACGGACTTTGAAATATAATTATTGCATCGCAGTCTGGGTGGCTATGGCAGGACTACCACTCTTGGCACCACCGCAGCGTTGGCCACCGGATAAGATACTGTTTATTTTCTTCTTGTCTTTTCGTTCAGAAAGCATTCGTTTAGATATAATTTTATGATGATCATCTCGTCCGGTGGCCAAACCTGCCGGTGGCAAGACCGTCATAGCCATTGAACCTTTTTTAGGACCACCTCTAGTTGGCGACTGAAGAGGACAGGACATAGCACGTGCAATCGCCCGTGAGATGATGACAGTTGTTATAAATATTGATCGGAACTGATAGCAACCCCTTCGTGAGTGCAAAGTTCTAGTTTCTTAAATAGGTTCTGGTTCGAGAAATTGATTCTCATGCTATTGTTATTATTTGATTGAAGATAAAGTCCGTGCGCCGTTTAATAATAAATTATTTATTATGCAAGAATTTAAAGGCCATCATTATCCACGAGTTTCCGCCGACGACCTATAGGATTTCGGATTTGGGCAACGTACCAATCCTTTGATTAGACAGGCTCTCTCAACTTGATGAAGTGCTGCATTGATCGGAATGAACCGTGGTCAGGTGGATCAACGCCTGGATGGAATAGAGAAGATTTCCACATGTTCCAATACTTAAATTTTGTTGGCGGTCTTTCTGGCGGAAACAGCATTACAAACGGACAAGAAAATATAAATGACACAAATAAAGATGCAGTGTAAGCATGGTGAAATGTATCTCTAATAACCTACTCATCATCATTTCTAATAACCTACTCATCATGATTTCTAATAACTTATCCTCATTATTATTTCTAATAACCTACATATCATCATTTCTAATAACTCATCATCATTATCATTTCTAATAACCTACTCATCATCATTTCTAATAACTCATCATCATTATCATTTCTAATAACCTACTCATCATAATTTCTAATAACTGATCCTCATTATCATTTCTAATAACCTACTCATCACAATTTCTAATAACTGATCCTCATTATCATTTCTAATAACCTACTCATCATAATTTCTAATAACTGATCTTCATTATCATTCCTAATAACCTACTCATCATAATTTCTAATAACTTATCCTCATTATCATTTCTAATAACCTACTCATCATGATTTCTAATAACTTATCCTCATTATTATTTCTAATAACCTACTTATCATCCATACTAATACCTCATCCTCATTATAATTTCTAATAACCTACTAATCATCATTTCTAATAACTCATCATCATTATCATTTCTAATAACCTACTCATCATCATTTTTAATAACTCATCCTCATCATCATTTCTAATAACCTACTCATCATCATTTCTAATAACTCATCCTCATCATCATTTCTAATAACCTACTCATCATCATTTCTAATAACTGATCTTCATTATCATTCCTAATAACCTACTCATCATAATTTCTAATAACTTATCCTCATTATCATTTCTAATAACCTACTCATCATGATTTCTAATAACTTATCCTCATTATTATTTCTAATAACCTACTTATCATCCATACTAATACCTCATCCTCATTATAATTTCTAATAACCTACTAATCATCATTTCTAATAACTCATCATCATTATCATTTCTAATAACCTACTCATCATCATTTTTAATAACTCATCCTCATCATCAGTTCTAATAACCTACTCATCATCATTTCTAATAACTCATCCTCATCATCATTTCTAATAACTTTTTCATCATAATTTCTAATAACTCATTATCACTATCATTTCTAATAACCTACTCATCATCATTTCTAATTATCTACTCATCATCATTTCTAATAACTCATTCTCATTATCATTTCTAATAACTTGTTCATCATAATTTCTAATAACTCATTATCACTATCATTTCTAATAACCTACTAATCATCATTTCTAATAACTCATCCTCATTATAATTTCTAATAACTTACTCATCATCATTTCCAATAACTTATCCTTATTATTCTTACTAATTACCTACTCATCATAATTTCTAATAACGCATCCTCATTATCATTGATGCCTTGATCTGGGGCGCCATAGATGTCCTAGCAGTCAGTTTTCACTAGCAATCTCGATTTTCTGCCTTTTTTTATCATATTACACAGCGCCATTCCTGTCTATTCTAGGTTGTAGTCCTCTTACTTCTTTCTTTGTCTGTCCCTCATTTTTCCTCTCTGTACAGTTCCTTGCAGGATTGTCTTTGAGAGACCTGATGATCGAGCGACATGACCGTACCACTTCATCTTCATCTTCTTCACAGTGGTCAATAGATCTTCATATGACCCTACTGTTTGTCTGAGTCTGTTCTCACCTCCTCATTTATAATGTGGTCTTCATATGAGATGTTGAGTTTCTTTCAGAAGCATCTCATCTCTGTGGTTTGTATCTTTCTTTCTAAGTCCGCAGCTAGAGTCCACGACTGAAACGCGTACAGAAATATAGAAAGTACCAGGGAGCGCATCTGTTTATTTAAGCTGACTATAATGTTTCTGTAATTCCACATGGACATCTGTTTAGCCAGTGCTGCTGCTTTCATCCGTTACAACCGCCCCAAGATACTTGAAGCTGTTGACGGCTTCCAGCTTTTCGTCTCTGATTTTTATATCCTTGCTGATGCCGGTGGTATTGTTGGGCATCACTTTTGTCTTTTTTACGCTGATCTCCATGCCGAAGGCTGTCACGGACTTGTCTAACCTTCTAGAGAAATTAAATTTTTAATCCGTTTATGTGAAAGTGGGGAGTGATTATTAGGAAAGGGTGTATGTAAAACACACAACCGATATTTCGGAGGGGAGACTAAATTATGGACAGGAAGTAGTAAAATATATATGATTTCATTACGATACGGTGAGCCTCGCCACAGTCTTGAGAACAGAACTCCGCACAGGGGTCCATTTTATTGTTGTGTCATCCCATGTGTGGTTTATAATATGATAAATATTGAAAAAAGACGGAATTAAATTAATATTTGAAAGGAGGGTATTTGAAAAATTTTGATCTCATTCGTAGAAAAAAGATGATACCATAGCGATGCGTGATTGAAATGAATTGATATATTCTGTTATTCTTAAGATATATGCCATCACAAATACCTATGCCCATTCATGTACACACACCGGAGAACTTCGCCACAGGTTTGAGAACAAAACTTCGCCCAGGTGTCGGTTTTTGGTTTTGTTGTGTCAGCACATGTGTGGTTAAGCAGGTTATACTGAAGGACTTGCTAAACACATCCTCAGGGCTGGATAAGTATACAGGTGGCCAAACCTGTACCCTATTCACGTTTAATATTAACACTCTGTTACGTTTCTCTACTCACTAGAGCAGTTTACCTTCCTGTTGTTAAACTGCAATGTTCTTTTTGCATTTTTTCGTCGATGATCGCCGCAGAAACTACTACACCTACCCATAAAGAATACATGGATTCTTGTTAAAAAGTTTACTCCTCTAGGTCCGCCGTATTGTCTATATTTATATTCCATGATAAATGCCAGTATACTGAAATCATATGCCCGTAATAGGGTTAAGATGAACATTCATATACACTAAATGTACAAAAGCAAGGAAATTCCTAAATTTTTACACTTTTATTGTCATTAAGGGTATGCGAGCACAACAGGGCTATGTATTTTACTGGTAGGAATTTTTCTTCAGCGCACCTCACACACTTCATCCACTCATGCATAGAGATTTATACTGTAGTGATGTGATAATGAAATGGTTTGGTTGATATGTAGTCATACCCTTAATGACAATAAAAGTGTAAAAATTTGGGAATTTCCTTGCTTTTGTACATTTAGTGTATATGAATTTTCATCTTAACCCTATTAAGGGCATATGATTTCAGTATGCTGGCATTTTTCATGGAATGTCACTGCTTTTGTAAAGGCTATGCCTCAATACAATGCCTTCTCATAAGGTTTTTTGGAATTTTCTGGAAAACTAAGGTATATGGTAAACTGAAATTAAAATGCCGTCAAGTATACCCTAGAACCCTTATCTCTGCCAAAAATTAGCTGAATCCATCAAATAGTTGATGAGATACAGAGTGGCCATAGTACGTACGTATGTACGTACACACAGATGACATGATTTCATGATTGAACTTTCTGGATGTCTGGGTTGCCTTGACTAATGATGCTGAAATTCTACACACTTATAGAACCTATCAAATAAACCTTTTGTGCAAAGTTTTAACTAATTTGGTTTATTGGTTTTTGAGATATGATTGATCAAAGAAATGAGATTTCCAGCATAGGCCATTCGTGTGGTCTATTAAAGGATAGAGCGTTCTCGCGCCTCCCTTGATTAACATACTAACTTCGCTAATGATGTGACTGTTCACCATGTACAAACGATCATTCACTGTGGAGAGTCTGTATTTCTCCTACTCCTCTACACATCCTTAAAAAGATGTGTTAATATTAATATTATGTGGGCGTCATACTATATAATCTTTCAGAGCCGATGTCTCCCCAGATCTTCATTGCTCTCCGTTTCTTTTTGTCATTATTGCTTTTAACTATGCGTTCTCACGCCAGCTGTTTACAATTGAGTCGTTACTAATAAGGGAGATGACAGTGGTTAAGTGGATATCGACACGGACTGAGGATCTGGGTGTTCCAAGTTCGATTCCAGTCGGTTCCACAGTATCACTTTCACTTAGGGATGTTGGCAACCTTCTCGTGGTCCTTCCCGTAAGTATTATTTACTCCTCTCCAGGAGTTAGGCACAAGGCCAGTTTTATCCTACTCCCACAAGTAAGATGTGACCCAAGGTCGGGTCGGAAAGTGGGGGTTGAAAAGCCAGCGCCCGAGAGGTTAGCACTCTGACCATCAAAAATTGCCTGGGCAGCCCCGTCGGCATTCCCCGGTAGGGGCGCCTCAGGCAGTAAGCAATAAACTTACTCCTCCCCAAAGAGGGGAGGCAAAGCCTGGGAGGGTGGACCTCCTAGAACTGCACAGGACAGGCGTCCGATGTCTTTCCAGAAAGATTTCTAACTAGAAAAACATCGGGGAAACTAATGCCAACACCAGAATCATCTGATTCACACGAAAGAAGAAGGGCCGATTGCTTTTGCTAGAATTTATGTGACAATAAACCTCATCTAGTTGGTTCTTTCTATCCTCGGTATGTGGTAAAACACGATGTTGGTGCCAACCCAGTGTTTTCATATTTCTTTATCATTGCCGTTCGTTGTATGATATTAGCCTTCCCTTTGATTCCAATTTCTCCGGGTCTTTTTATCCAGGTTTTTCGGCATTGTCTCTAGTGCTGCTACGATTATTGTTATTGGTATTATATTGACTTTCTCTATACTCCATATTCCTTTCCATTTCTCTGGCTAGGGTTAGGGTTAGGGTGTTAAGGTTAGGGTTAGGGTGTTAGGGTTAGGGTTAGGGTGTTAGGGTTAGGGTTAGGGTTAGGGTGTTAGGGTTAGGGTGTTAGGGTTAGGGTTAGGGTGTTAGGGTTAGGGTTAGGGTGTTAGGGTTAGGGTTAGGGTGTTAGGGTTAGGGTGTTAGGGTTAGGGTTAGGGTGTTAGGGTTAGGGTTAGGGTGTTAGGGTTAGGGTTAGGGTGTTAGGGTTAGGGTTAGGGTGTTAGGGTTAGGGTGTTAGGGTTAGGGTTAGGGTGTTAGGGTTAGGGTGTTAGGGTTAGGGTTAGGGTGTTAGGGTTAGGGTTAGGGTGTTAGGGTTAGGGTTAGGGTGTTAGGGTTAGGGTTAGGGTGTTAGGGTTAGGGTTAGGGTGTTAGGGTTAGGGTGTTAGGGTTAGGGTTAGGGTGTTAGGGTTAGGGTTAGGGTGTTAGGGTTAGGGTTAGGGTGTTAGGGTTAGGGTTAGGGTTAGGGTTAGGGTGTTAGGGTTAGGGTAAGGGTTAGAGTGTTAGGGTTAGGGTTAGGGTTAGGGTTAGGGTTAGGGTGTTAGGGTTAGGGTTAGGGTTAGGGTTAGGGTGTTAGGGTTAGGGTTAGGGTTAGGGTTAGGGTTAGGGTGTTAGGGTTAGGGTTAAAGTTAGGGTGTTAGGGTTAGGGTGTTAGGGTTAGGGTTAGGGTGTTAGGGTTAGGGTTAGGGTGTTAGGGTTAGGGTTAGGGTTAGGGTTAGGGTTAGGGTGTTAGGGTTAGGGTTAGAGTTAGGGTGTTAGGGTTAGGGTTAGGGTGTTAGGGTTAGGGTTAGGGTGTATTATATGTTCTGATACTACACTTCATCTGCTCTATCCTTGGTATATTGAAGGAGACATCCTGCTAGATTAAGACAATTTTATTTTTTGTCTCAATCTACAGTTCCCCGTTTTGGGAGCTGGATTTTTCCCACATTAAAAAACGACATTGCGTCTAACTATTTTTTCGTGTGTGTGTGTGGGGGGGAAGTGGGTATTATTATTACGTCATTGAAACGTCATCATTGTTATCTCTCTCCATTGACGAGAAAAGAAACCACACAACTGTGTTTTAAGAATTTTATTTTGTGAACGAACGAAGAAGCTGAAACGTAGGCGTTTGGGGAATGAAGCCAATGCTGTATTTGTAGTGACGTCACTCATCACGCAAAACGGTTTGTTGAGACTCCGTTTGTTTCCACGGTGAATGATTCGATTATATGTATCGTATAATCTTAATCAAATAACTATTAACAGATTAGTTTAAGAGAAGAAGGAAAAACGAAAGCGGTATCAGTTTCTCCAGCGATCATGAGGAGACGTCACGCGCCAGAGATTGGATCATTTGATGGGGAAAAAGGCACAAACAACGGTGATGAGTATTCAGTTGTAATTGGAGGAAGTGACGCACTACTTCTCTTTCATTGAACTAACAAAAAAATAGTACGCACCGACAATATGAACCGTTTTAACATTGTTTTCAATGCTTTAATAGATAGTTTTGTCTGTCTGTTTGTGTTTATAAGTGAGGTGGGCGTGAGTAGTGTAATGGATACATACATGACTATGGAATCGGCGAAGTCGGATTTATTGCTTTCAATAACACTGTAATATTATTAGAAAAAGTATGAACAGAAAATAAAAGTTGTGTTCAAGGTATTGTATTTGATAATTACGTACACTGGAAAGGGTTGATGCGCCGTACAAAACACACACACGAAACCTGTTTTACGGCATATACATCAATGTAGTAGTTTAATTACGTACACGGGAAAGGGTTGATGTGCCGTACAAAATACACAAATTAAACCTGTTTTACGGCATATACATCAATGTAGTAGTTTAATTACGTACACGGGAAAGGGTTGATATGCCGTACAAAATACACAAACGAAACCTGTTTTACGGCATATACATCAATGTAGTAGTTTAATTACGTACACGGGAAAGGGTTAATGTGCCGCACAAAATACACACACGAAACCTGTTTTACGGCATATACATCAATGTAGTAGTTTAATTACGTACACGGGAAAGGGTTGATGTGCCGTACAAAATACACAAACGAAACCTGTTTTACGGCATATACATCAATGTAGTAGTTTAATTACGTACACGGGAAAGGGTTGATGTGCCGTACAAAATACACAAACGAAACCTGTTTTACGGCATATACATCAATGTAGTAGTTTAATTACGTACACGGGAAAAGGTTGATGTGCCGTACAAAATACACAAACGAAACCTGTTTTACGACATATACATCAATGTAGTAGTTTAATTACGTACACGGGAAAGGGCTGATGTGCCGTACAAAATACACAAACGAAACCTGTTTTACGGCATATACATCAATGTAGTAGTTTAATTACGTACACGGGAAAGGGTTGATGTGCCGTACAAAATACACACACGAAACCTGTTTTACGGCATATACATCAATGTAGTAGTTTAATTACGTACACGGGGAAGGGTTGATGTGCCGTACAAAATACACAAACGAAACCTGTTTTACGGCATATACATCAATGTTGAGTAGTTTAATGCCGAAATACCGCTTTTTCTCTTTTGCGACATATCAACCACTTCTTAATTATTTAATGCCGAGATACAATACCTATTTCAAGCGATTCATTGATTTATTTGGTTTGTGTGTTTACATCATAGCAACCCTATGGGAGTTATATAACGTCAAAAGATAATACCTGTAGAATTGTAGTAAACAGAAATCTTCCACCTGTATAAGATTCAGAGGCAAACCAGAAAGACATCCGACTCTAAGTCAGGAGCAACCGGTGTTCTGTCTAAATTCGTTCCTTGTATTAAAAACATCCGGTTTTGATTTAAGATAAGTTATCAAATTCGTGTTAAAGAAAATCATTAAATGTTTGATAGTAATTTTGTATTTTAAATAATTTATTTAACAAATATAAGTATTCACAGATGTAGTTTGATGTTTTTTAGGAAACATTGCATTATATAAGGCAATGTTTTTATTTGATGTTTTGGGGAAAATACAGGGTGGGCAAAAATAAGGGTCCTATTTTTTAAAATTCATAACTTTTTTATTTATTGATTTTTTGATTTTTTTTTTTAGAATAAGTAAAGGACCCCTTCCGAAGCAAGCATGAGCCGTATTAGCCCTAAGGAACGTACCCTCATTTAGAAAACATTATTTTTGCTTAAAAAACTCAAAACAGTGTAAAAAAGAATACTTTAGTTTTTGTAAGTTTTAAGAAGTGTTTTTCGGCTAAAATTTGTTTTGTTTATTTCAAAAAATCTCGGAAGGGTCAGTCTACACACACATAAAGTTTGGTGAGTTTAACTTTTATTTTGTGGAAGTTATTCAAATTCAAGTTATTCAAATTTAAAGATAGGACCCTTATTTTGGCCCACCCTGTAGTATAATTTTTATTTTCTTTCGGAAATGTGATAAATTGTTTTTGTTTTTTATTTTAAATATATTATTTTAGAATTATTAGTAATCAAATATGATTTGCTTGTTTTGACGGCAGTTACATTTATAAACAAGTTTGTTTCTTTTAAATGATAGATTTAAAATCAAAAAGCAAAAATATTTTATTATATTCCCGAAAGAAAATAAAACCATGAAAAAATAAAAGCATTTTATTTTATTTCCGAAAGAAAAGAAAATTTGTATTTTTTTCTAACCCCAAAAATAAAACAAC
>OY744545.1:38457228-38477228 GCA_963556195.1 Sepiola atlantica
GTTACATCCGTACGTCAGTAATATATCGATCTATTTAAAAAGCATCAATAATCATTGTAAACGTGCTGCACTAGGCTGCATGTTTTAGTTATGCATGCAAATAGCAGATGTTGCATGTGATAGATGTTCGCTCAAAAGAAGGGAGGGGGGCACAGAGGAATATGAACCTATTTCTGATTTTGTATTTTGGGTCATCTTGCATTCCATTTCTCCACTTGAGAGAATAATGTTTGCGGTTCCCTGCTGTAGTGATGGCTCAGTCAGAGACTGCCAAATTTAATGGCTGTCCAAACACAGAACCCTCTGTTTGTGTGTTCATAGATTGTCTCCAGATAAACCCTTTTGAGTGAACACTGTCTAGCCGTTATCTCTAGTGGATATATCCAGTAGTCAGCTTCTGGGTGGTCGAATGGTGACCACTGAGAAAGATCAGAATCCAAGATTTCTGGTTAGGAGTGAAAATATTCCAGGAGAAAGGAAGAGGAGGGGGAGGAGGAGGAGGAGGAGGAGGAGGAGAATCAGCCATCGGGGCATAACACAGGCAGTTTTTTTCTGATGGCTTTCTCTTTTTTTTGAATAAGACAGCTGATTTTCCCTCTTATGTCAGTTCACTCTGAAAATTGAAAATTTAAATTTTGTCATGAAGGCTAAGACTTCAAGCAATTCATGATATGGGTAGTGGAGTTAGATGACTTTTGTTTCATCACACACACGTGTAAACGTGCACTAGGCTGCATGTTTTAGTTGTGCATTCGAATAGCAGACTGTTGCAGGTGATAGATGTTCGGCCAAAAGAAAAGGGAGGGGCACAGAGGAATTTCAAAATATCTCTGATTTTGTATTTTGGGCCACCCAGAATTCTATTTGTCCACTTGAGAGAATAATGTTTGAGGTTCTCTGCTGTGGTTATTGCTCATCCAGAGACTGACAAATTTAATGGCTGTCAAAACACAGAACCCCTGGACGGTAGATGTTTGTGTGTTCATAGATTATCTCTAGATACAACCACTTTGAGTAGATACTGTCTAGCCGTTATCTCTGCTGGATATCTCTAGTAGTCAGCTTCTGAGTGGTCGAATAGTGACCACTGAGAAAGACCAACATCTAAGATTTCTAGTCAGGAGTGAAAATATCCAAGAAGATAAAAAGGGGAGGAGGCAGTTTGTTTCTCTGAGAGATGGCGGTCGGTTGGGTCAGTGTGCCTCTCCATGCAAGGTGAGCCCCTGGGGCTCTTAGTCAAAGGATTTTGTTGATTGACCTTATATTTTATTTGACCGGGATAAAAGATCTCATCTGTCAGGTCTGCTATTCAACTTAAGAAAACGAGTATCATTTGTACTCTCTCCAAAAATAAACATCTGTTAATTGTTTATAAACTAGACTTATGGTTTTACTTGGAATGAGAATTCTTTGTTGCAGAACTGACTGAGTCGAACGGGTACCTTGCACCAGACACAACGAGCAGGACAATCACGGCCAGTGCAGTAAACGCACCCATGCATTTCATACTATGCTATAGACAACCGTCGATTATATACGTCATACGTGCACTTGTTATTCACACGTCTCTTCATGTGGCTACAGTTATTTCTAAACCAATATAACGAACATTTGAATTAAAAAAATACATATTACATATGGAATATTATTGGTAAGTAATATATCTTTACAGTCAAGTGTAGATATAATTTTCCAGGTGAAACAGGATGATTGGTATTATTGACGGGGATTTCAGTTATCCTCAGACTTTCTTCTTCTGTATAGAGATATTGTTGAATATTACTTAATTGTAATATACCTTAGTCAAATATACATATGAGTTACTATGGTGCTACCAGATCAGGCTGTCTGAAGATACCGGCTTCCTGACTTAAAATGCATCAAACATTGATGTTATTATTTTTTTCATTTTCCTTTGCACAACTCAATCATGTTCTGCAAAGCTAAACACAAAACAAAACATTTTTTCCTCTACAAAACAACAACACGGAACGTCATGAATGAATATTTGAACATATAAATACCTTGAAGAATAAAAACGTTTACCAAAATGACCGGATTCGGCATTAAATAACCCGAAAAGGGTTGATATGCCGTAAAGCAAAACAATCAAACAACCAAACCATATGATTAATTAAGTGTTATGATGGATGCTAGAGGATCTCGCGGAAATTCCATGGTTGTTTTATTCATTGAAATAAAATCTTCAGTTTTCAAAAGTAAACGTTGAATAATTGTTCATTGCTTTTACTTTAATTAATCACAAATAAGACAGATTGCCACTGATGCGTTAAGGGGCTACTGTGATAGGGGCAACATTTATGGGGCAACCTAGGTGTAGAGTTGGGCAGAAAGATGTTTGTTCACATTGAATTTAAATTTCGGCATATTTGTGCAGACGAGGAAACAGAGAGGAGTAAGAGAATTCCAAATATAAGCGATCAGAGGAAAAAGCTATCAGAGTAGGAAACCTTATGGCATCTGAGGACCTTCAAAGTAAAGGGGTGGGATTTTGCTGCTAGTCGAGTGGGTCGGGGTTATTTTCGTTCAGGGGGGTGAAAATACAGTAAGTTCATTGAAGCACATCCTGTGGGAGAATTTGTAAAACAAGTACAGGGATGCAACACTACGGCGATTCGACAGAGGCTGGAACTTGCTTAGTACATCATGCCAGATATGGCAAAAGTACTCCAGGTACGACCAAATGGTGATTTGTAGAGATATAGGATATTAGTAGGTGTGAAAAGTGTTCTAATCCGGTAAAAGAGGCGTACCTTCTTTGCAGATAATCTTTTCTGATGATAGCAGACTTTCAATAGGGTCGTTGCTGAAATGTTTGTATAAATAAAAAATATATATACGTATACTAAAATATAGCTGTACTTGTTATTAAGCACTATCATATGACCACTGTAGCTTCATGGGACTAATCTCGATGAGCAAACAACAATACAAACAATATATATATATATATATATATATATATATATATATATATATATATATATATATATATAATAAATATTTGTTATTGTTTATTATCTATGGACGTATATGTTTCATCTTTAATAATCGGGACTCATCAGCATAGATATATGACTATTCACTACCGGTCATGCGATTCGAAACCCCGGATTACGAGTATTTTGCAACTCAAATCCGACGCCCTAACCACTCGGCCCATTTTGAATAGCGAATAAACTGTGATAATTTTAAGACTTTATCGGCGGCTTAACGTCTGAGAGCGTTCTACTCTTTTTAATGAAAGGAACGATGCATTTAAAGCTAGTGACGTCATGCTGTGTTAATACTATACTTACAGTGCTCTACTTTTTCGAGGAGCGACAAATAATAATAATAATATATATATATATCGGATTTGCTCAAAATACCAATCCTTCCGCCTTGAACCGAAAAGGTCTCGATAGGTGTCTTCGAGTTGACCAACACTCGGATCAACAACCCTCATGTGAATATTTAAAGAGTCAGTAAGACCAGTAAAACGTTTGAAGAATGTGACAGTGTGGAAGTTCTGCCGCATCCACCTTATTCTGCAGACGTTGTTCCACCGGACTACGATATATTCAGATGAAAGCATCACTTTACGAAGGAGAGCTGATTTTATTCTGTCGATAGAGGCTAAATAAGCCTCTCAGGAATGTTTCGATTCAAAGTCTAAAGATTAATACTTTGACAAAGTTCGAAAGCTTGAAGGTCGTTGGCAGAAGATCGAGGACATTGATCGTGGACATTGATTGCTTCTATTTTGAAGAATAGTTGTGTCACTTTTAACAAATACTTGCATAATAAATTATTATTTTGATACGGCGCACGAACGTTTTCCTCCTCCTCCTCCTCCTCATCATCATCATCATCATCATCATCATCATCATCATCATCATCATCATCATCATCATCATTTAGTCTCTGTAGTGCCAAGGATCTTTCTGATTCTCTCATTGCGAGTCCTCTTTTAGTTACTTTATTTAATCTCTGTAATGTCTCCCCACTGGACTACATCCCTGTTTTGGCATCCACAAAATAACATCGTGGACGATGCCATCCTTAGATCTCCAGCAGTGACTAGCAAATTTGGTTATTCTCTCTCTGATCGGAACTGAGATCCGAGGAAGTTTTTGCTCCAATCTGTTCGTAAAAGTCCAGGTTCTACTTCCATATACGAGAACTGGTGTAACAGTCGTTTTAAAGAAGTCACGTTTTGTCTTTGTATGAAGATTTGACTTCAAGATTGCTTTTACTAGTTCAAGTCCTTTTGGTCGAGATCAAAGTGTAGTATCTGTTCCGATGGATACTGCACCCTATAGACTGGTATTGTCTTGGCCTTCGGGGCTTGATTTACGCCGGTCTATGGGATTGTCCTGTGCAGTTCTAGGAGGTCCACCCTCCCAGGCTTTGCCTCCCCTCTTTGGGGAGGAGTAAGTTAATTGCTTACTGCTTGAGGCGCCCCTACCGGGGAATGCCGACGGGGCTGCCCAGGCAATTTTTGATGGTCAGAGTGCTCACCTCTCGGGCGCTGGCTTTTCAACCCCCACTTTCCGACCCGAGCTTGGGTCACATCTTACTTGTGGGAGTAGGATAAAAACTGGCCTTGTGCCTAACTCCTGGAGAGGAGTAAATTACTCTAGTCCGGGCTTTGTTGATTCGCACATTTAGTTCAATCCTCGTGCAATTATTACTTTTGCAACTTTACTGCCAAGATAGACAAACTCATCGACATGTTTGACACAAGTCTTATTTAGGGAAGAGATATTTCCATGTTCTCTCAAGAGAATATGCTCTATTTTGCTTGCGTTAACAAAAGGACTAATACAATTTGCCATTTCCTCAACACAGTGCAGTAGTGCACTTGAGAGATCTATAACCTAATATTAAATGCTGTAGCTGAACGATTTTCTTTTTACATCAGAGCTAGCAACTCCTCAGTTTTAATTTAAGATATCCAGTCCCATTATATTATTGAAAAGAGCCTAACTCAGCTGTCAGTGTTTTTTTGTTGTAAAACTAACCCCCAAGATAACAGGCCGTCTGCCAGGAGGAATAAATCGTTTAGCATTTGAAAGCGATCTCGGAAGTGTCAAGATAAGACAATTCAGAAAACGACCTTTTAATCACGTCGAATGCAACCTGATTTCCGGCTGATAGCCTTCCCTGTTTCATTCACAAATATTCAGAGATAAGTATCGAATACAAAACCAAGACAAAAAGAAGTAAGGATGTGGTTTATTTATTACAAGGTACGTGGTTCGTTTCAGGAATACAGGTAGAACAATATTTATGTTCTGTTTTTTTTTTCTTCTCCTTTTCCGGATATGTACGAGAGTAAAAAATATAATAATTAAAAAATTATTTTTTATGTTTTCTTTGAATTTTAATCTTTCGCTGTGCTCTGAAAATAGTTGCAACGTTATCTTTATTCTCTCTCTTTCTCTCTCTCTTTCTTTCTCTCTCTCTCTCTCTCTCTCTCTCTCTCTCTCTCTCTCTCTCTCTATATATATATATATATATATATATATATATATATATATATATATATATATATATATATATATTTGTATCGATTTATAAAATCGGGGGACTTATGTTTGGAGGCATGTCCGTCCGTCCGTCCGTTCGGATTTTTCTGCGCAACCATCCATTGCCGTTCGGATTTTTCTGCGCAACCATCCATTGAATTTCTCTGAAATTTTACATGAAGTTGTAACTTTGGTCAGGTTAGAAAGTAACATTCTCCGATTAAAAAAAATAATCTGGTTAGCCCCCCAGGGGGTCAAAAGACCCCGAAATGGCAAAAAATGACATTTTTTGCCCCATAACTTTTCATCCATCCATTCAATTTCTCTGAAACTTGACCAAAATGTGGAGGCAATTGTTCCTAATAGAAAATAAATATCGCTGACCTTGGACAAAATCTGGTTCGCGCCCCCAGGGGGTCAAAAGCCCCCAAAATGGCAAAAAATTACCCTTTTCTCTCATAACGTTTGATCCATCCATTCAATTTTTCTGAAACTTGGCCAAAATGTAGAGGCAATTGTTCTGGATATAAAATGAGCATCCTTGACCTCAGAAAATTCTGTTTCGCGCTCCCAGGGGGGTCAAAATGCCCCAAATTGCCCAAATTTATTGCATTTTACACTCGCCACATCGAGTCACACACAGAGGGGGACCACGCACACGCGGCTTGTCTTATCTTACCTCTTTCTTTTATTCTATCTTTGCTTCTCCAACTCTCGATTCTTTCTCTCTATTCTCATCTCCCTTTTATCTCCTCTTTCTATTCTATCCATATCTCTTCTCTCTTTTCCTCTCTATTCTCTCTCTTCTCCCATTCTTTTGTTTCTCTCCAATCTATTCTATCTATCTTTCCCCTCTATATTCTATCTGCGTCTCTTCACTTCTCCTCGTTATACTCTCTCTCTCTCTTTTACAACTATCGAAGTGAACACGAAGTCCTACCTTAGAACTTGTTTTACAGTGACACATCTAATCCTCTCTCATTCCCCTTCTCTCACGTTCTCTTTAATCATATTTGTATAATTTATTTTAACTGACATGCCTGCTTATAATAGATCAAAAAGTAAACACAGCCATTTATTAAAAAGAAATGTGTTTTCTTTTTAGTATACGTCAACATTTCCCATACACACACCTCGACAAAAGTAACACGCTTACAAATCTTCCACACAAACTACTAGTGCGATCAATACCCTAACACAGGTACATAGCGCCATGCCAAGTTATAGAGGATAATGTTACATCTATCTCATGACTATAATAATAATAACGTATTTACATGCTAATTTTATTTATCTTCCTCCTACAAGATAAGATGTGACACAAGGTCGGTAAAGTGGGATTTGAAAAGCCAGCGCCCGAGAAGGTGATCACTCCGGCCATTTAAAAACTGCCTGGCAGCCCCGTCGGCATACCCCGGTAGGGGCGTCTCAAGCAGTAAGCAATAAACTTACTCCTCCCCAAAGAGGGGAGGCAAAGCCTGGGAGAGTGGACCTCCTAGAACTGCACAGGACCGTCCCATAGACCGGCGTAAATCAAGCCCCGAAGGCCAAGACAATACCAGTCTATGGGATGCAGAATCCATCGGAACAGATACTACACTTTGATCCCAGCCAAACATGCTAATGTTTTGATAGTACATTCTCTTCATAGAAGATTGTTTTACTGCATGAAACTAGAGTTATTCATGTAAATCTAGCGAGTTAATTGCGTGTATGCATCATGCAATTTGTTCATAAAAAATAGGAGTGCCGAAAAGAGAGAACACGAAAAGAACACGAATCAATAATTAAAGTGTGGGAGAGAAGTGATTACTTAAAAAATGTGAGATATATCTAAAGCTTGTCAATATTCGCTATAGCTATGTAACTATACACCCCTGTTACATCATAGTAGGCTGCTACGAAGTCTGTAGCATTCAACGCATGCCCTTTGTCGTTTCGTGTCGAAGCCAACTAACAAACTAAATAAGTTCGTTGTTTTGAATGAAGCGCTTCTCTTGACATACTCTTCACGCGTTGTCAACTACAAAGTGTATTCCAAGCCCAGAGAAGATCTGTCACTCTAAATATACTACACTTTACTTAATTCTACATTCATCGACTCTCGGGTCGGTTGTTTAACTTTTAAAAGTTTTTATAGCAAGCTGTCGTCAACTGTTAACATGCTGGGCTGTAATTTATTTACCGACAGCCATATATATAATATAATTTATTTAGGGACAATATTTGGCGATCTTTTGATGAACCAATTCATAGATCTTGTAATTCATTAATTACTTATTCCACTAATCAATCCAACTTAATTACTACTTTGTGTCCTACCTAAAATTCTCTCAGAAGCGCTTCCATTGGTTTATCAGAGTTATTTATTTTACCGTCTCGCTTATCGGTATGAAAGATTAACACATTTATATTTATCGAATACTTTATGTATCTCGTCATTCAAGGCTGATTATAACTTCACCAAATGCGCACACCGTGGACACTATTGATTTCACTTCATATAATATACTGTATTCCAGAGGTATTTAGCGTTTATCATTCCTTAAACACACAAACCTTCCCTCCGTTACGTTTCAATAACTTTCTCTAATCGGTATTACGCCATTTCGTTCTTTCCATAATCGATTTTTTTCACAAAAAATGGTCCCTGCTTCGTTTGAAACAGGCGTTTACTTATATAGCATACTCATTATGTCATTCAGTTTTCAATATCGCCCTAGTATTGTTTTACATTAATTGACATTGCGTGCGGCGTTCTTTTTTTAGCCACTACGCACTACAGTCCTAGTGAGTTCTATGTGAGATTGAGCAATATTAATAGGCGCTCGTTTCTTCCTTGTCAGGCAGTTAAGTGTTTCGTCACTAAACTTACATTAAAATAGCGGTTATTACGTTGTCATGGGTGAATCAACGAGTGAATTAAATCTTTTCATAATAGACGTTCACGAGTGTCTAAAACAGAACACTTATGTGATTTCATTAAAATATTTAATCCACGATAGTGCATTTCGTTTTTTTTTATAAAACCAGTAATCCATTTCAATGAATTCTCCTTGATATAAAATAATATTTTGAAACCTTTTAATTCGCAGATCGTAAGTGTTTTTGGCTTGAATTAAAAATAGAGGCAAAAGTCATTCAGACACCGAAACAAAAGAAAACATGTTTAAGAAGTTTTTAGATGTTGCTTGATAATTTGTATTATTTGGATTAATCAGACTACTGTTCTCATCTTGGATGTTATTCTCACAACGCTTCGGTCGATGTAACCGCCGGCCTTCTTCAGGTGCGTCTTGTCTTACTGGGGGAATCGGTATGTAATTTCGAACGGAACCCGTTCTCTAATCCACGGGGTTAGCTTGGTCTCGTTCCGTCAGCGGGTACGAAGAATACAATTACGAATTACTTATGACCCGGTCTTGGCTAACGAACGTTGATCAAATAAAGGGTTTCGTTCGGAGTTTTTTTTTACAGATTACAGAGTTCGACATAAAGATTCCAGAGTTCGACATAAAGATTCCAGAGTTCGACATAAAGATTCCCGAGTTCGACATGAAGATTCCCGAGTTCGACATAAAGATTCTCGAGTTCGCCATAAAGATTCCCGAGTTCGACATAAAGATTCCCGTGTTCGACATAAAGATTCCCGAGTTCGACATCAAGATTCCCGTGTTCGACATAAAGATTCCCGAGTTCGACAAGACGCATCTTATGAGAACAATAGTCATCATTATCTAAATAATACAGAAAGAAAAGCTATGTTTTATGATTGCGTCACTTTGCATCAATGGACCCTACTTTCTGTTCTTTTAATGTTGTATGTGTTGGGGGTATTTATTTTACTACAAGATTTGGGGTCTTAAATTTCTTGTAGTAAATACTGAGTCTAATTTTATTATGAGTTCTAATTAAGGATATATATCGTTGTACAATTTTTTTATTGTTTTTTTTTCTTCTACTCTATAGTTCGGTTACAGTTGATTACAATAGTATAGGTTAATATAGTATGAGTTATTATGTTGGATATTTTTTTATTTGTAGTAGTCTTTTTAAAATTTCGAATCATCAATTTTATTTTTCATCAATGATACACTTAAGAAAATTCGTTATTAATAAGGACTTGTTTTATATTTTTAAATATTGGTTGGCTATTTTGTAGCGATTGGGATTTTCGCTCATGTAATTAAAGAGACTAGAATTTCAACTTGTTGATTTTTATAAGTAAAAGGTGTCAATAAAGACATCAATGAATGAGATTTTTTTTTATTTACGTTTAGTTCTAAGTTTAAATTAAGAACTGAGTTTTTTTGAAAAAGGTCGTATAGTTTGTGTATTTGGTCATTATTATAAGCTAAAATAAGAATATCGTCTACAAAGCTGGTTTCTGTAATGTTATCAAATATTTTGTTCCAGATTTGCAATATAGAAATCGCTAAAAGTCGGTCCGAGAACCGAATTCCTATTGAAACTCTATCAATTTGAGTGCAAATGTTTCTCTTGGAGACATAAACGTACTTCAGAGGTGCAAATCAATAGTAATTTTTTTTCGCCTGCTTTTAGACATTCTCTTCTTTTCTCCAGCGTTTTTGTTTCTTTTGTTGTTGTTACCTGAAGATGATTCGACGAAGACTCAAAAGCGTTAATGATATATATGGTACATTATTTTTATAAGATTTTTAACATGTAAGAATAGTACAGTTGTCCGAATAATTCAAATGATACAAAAAAATAATTGTTTTTTTTTCTATTAAACTGTCTGTTAACTTCACGGTTATTTTTTTACCAAAAAATGTGAACATTTTCGGCGGAATGATACAATATCCCGACCCCGCTCGATCTGAAATTGCTGCAAATGAATGCAAGTCAAATGTAACCGTAATGCTATCGATTAATCACAAGTTTATCAGATAAAAGTGTTGAAAAATTCTAAAAACGAATTCTTTGAGATTTCACAAAGGCCGATCTGTTTCCTCTGTAGATAAACTCTATTTGACCATCTTAAAATAAGTCAACTTTGTTCTCTTCTCATTTGATCTGATAAACCGATGATGAATCGATAAAATTCTAAATACATCTCTCACTTGAATGTAATTACACAGACAAAGTTACACGTCGGGTGTGAAATCTATGTATGTTCACAGCCTACATGATCCGGAAGACACCAGCCACTTCCGGTTTGCTCGAACCAGCGTTGTAACACTCTTGAAACATCCAAACTTTGAATAAAATATTTAAAAAGAAAATCAACTGTGGAAGGAGGGTTCCTGTTTTAGGGCCCATGTATCGTAATTCCCCATTATCTCAGACAACAAATATTGAACGAGCTTCACCAATGCTACCGGGAGGTGACGGTGGTTAAGTGGATAACGACACGGACTAAAGCCCTGGGTGTTCCAAGTTCGAATCCAATCGGTTCCACAGTATCACTTTCGCTTAGGGATGTTGGCAACCTTCTCGTGGTCCTTCCCGTAAGTACTCGATGTCTTTCCAGAAAGATTTCAGACTAGAAAAACATCGCGGAAACTAATGCCAACACCAGAATCATCTGATTCACACGAAAGAAGAAGAAGACCAATGCTACTTGTCTGTAACTATGTGTGTTGGCAATTGTTAAAGAGGGTATAAATAATTGCTATCCACGTCAATACTTTAGAAGCGTATATGGTGAGTAAAATGGGCACATTATCAGTTAGGAACTGCATTTATAAAAAGTTGATTAATTCATCTATTTTTTTTATTATTATGAACCGATCATTATCAATTTTGGAATCTATATTCGCGGTAACCAGGTGAGAAACAAGTGCACATGATTATTTTCTAGTAAACTTTACCGCTTAAGTGGTGCGCCAAACTAAACCCGCATTGGCCTTCCCAAAATCTTTAATTCCCGTAAAATAATTAACGGATCATTATTAACTTTGGAATATATATTCTGAATTTTCTCTGCATTCCACGTTTGAAAAGAATGTGCCTTATATCGCATCCGAATTAACTGACTGGTTAATCATTGGTATTGAGAGCTTCATCCCCCCAATGAAATTCCAACAGAAACCAAACTGCCAGTCTTGGTACACTCATGAATGTGCTGCTGACATTGCTCGCAGAAATAACTATTTCAACTGCTTTAAACGCAATAGATGTCCCGACACAAAAGCCGCATTTAAGACTGCTAGTAACGATAGCAAAAGGATTATTGAAAACGCGAGAAAATCCAATCCGTTGAATATAGAATGGCTGAACAGGACTTGGTTGCCACGAGTTTGTAGAATAACAAAGTCCTGGACTCATGCTTAGCCTCTATTTCAATCATTATCAATGGACTAGAGGTGATTTTCTCAGCATCCGATGAAGCCAAACGTTTTGCATCAAATTCCACGCTTTGTGATCGGGGTCGCCTACCAGCTGAATTTACCCCTATGACTGAAAATACTCTGAGTGACATCTATATATATATATATATATATATATATATATATATATATATATATATATATATATATATATATATATATATATATGTACGGGATGTTGCCAAACTTATAAAGAACCTTGATGCCAGCAAAGCAATTAGTCCTAACAACATTCCTTGCCCCTATTCTTACGAATCTGTTCAAACGTTGCTTAAAAGGGAAATGCTTCCCATCACCTTCGAAAACTTCGCCAGTCTTCCCAATATTTAAAAATACTGGAGATCGGTCTGCTTCATCTCAGTACAAACCAATCAGTCTTCTGTGCGTCATGATTAAGTTGCTTTAATCAAGAAGTTGTCAATCACCTCAGCAGAAACAGCCTACTTATTGACAAGCAATATGGATTTCGCCCTGCAAGATCAACAGCTGATTTGCTTGCTGTAATATCACACAGGAATATTGAATCTATAGAGCTCGATTTCTAGAGCAATAGCTTTTGACATATCAAAAGCCTTCGATATGGTTTGGCATAAAGATCAACTTCACTAGCTTCACCTTTCTCTCTGATAGAGTTATAAAAGTCGCTGATGCCTCAGGGACCCATTCTGGTCTAAACACTATTCCTGATATTCATCAATGATCTCCCAAATGGCATTCTAAGATCATTCATCGACATTTATGCAGATGACACAACCATCTATGGCAACACTTCAAAGTGCATTAATGTATCAAGATCTTTCAGATTCTCTATCTTCCGACCTGGAGCACGTGGTGCAATAGAAAAAAACTGATGCTATCTCCTTTAACCACCAACGCTCGAAACCTCACTTTACCCCAACTCAAATGAATGGCTCTTCCCTTCAGGAAGCCCCCTGGTTTGATAAGCTTCCGGAACTAAATTTTACTTCAGACTTGAAATTGAAGACTTACATCAAATCCGTTGCTCAAGTCGCTGGAAAAATGGTTGGATCAATATACCGCTTCAGAAGGTATATCATGCCTGACGCAATCCTCTACCTGTATAAGAGTCAAATACGTCCTAAAATGAAGTACTGTTGTCACATTTGGGTATGTCCCGCGTAGAGCCTCCTCTCCTGCCTTGACAAAGTACAAAACTGACTTCAAAATCATTGGGGGGATGTCCTCTTCTCTTCCCTACAGCCAATTTCCCACAGGAAAGATGTCGATGATCTTTCTCTGCTCTATCGTTATTTTCATTGCTCGGCTGAGCTCCAATCTATGGTATCCCCATGTAAAAAAAATCACAACAAGAACTCATCTAGCTACAACCACTGTCAATAATTTCAATTTCTCCCTATGTGTACCTAAAACTACATGGTTCTTCCATGAACAGAGTTTATATCCTAGAAGTACTCGTCTGTAGTACACAATATCGCAGAGGCTGTTCCTCAGCTGATTACAACATAGTGTTTATTCAAGTCCAATGTAAACAAATTTGTTTTGAGCTGTCCTCTTAAATAATCAAATAATGACCAATTTCAGCTATCGTTACCAATTATTACGGTTTCATCTCACTGTCCATCTGACAAACTCAGTAACTCTAGCTTCTAGTGGCCTAAAAAAGTACACCACACAAAGATATCCATATTTCATTCCCACAGTAAATCATTTTAGCCTGACGAGTTTTTCGGAAATGAAACATAGACGCCTCTATGTAGCTTACTTGCCATACATATATTTTCAAACTACTATATTACACTAATGAAGGTCGTAGAAAGCGACTAAAAATCTTGTTTTTAAAGACATTTTGAAAAAGACGTTTTGTATTCCTATAGATCAACAATGAGAAATGGATTTTTAAAAATATATAAACATTTTAATATTTTTCACATTACTTTTTTACACGTACATATATATATACGCACACACACACACACACATATATATATATATATATATATATATATATATATATATATATATTATACGTACATAAAAGTAATCCATGGAGACGTGTTTCTGGCTCACAGCCGTCATCAGCATGGCTAACTTAAACAAGGATCGAACCTTCGATGTTGATGTCAATAGTCTAGCATCTTACCCTTGGACTATTGACATCAACACCGAAGGTTCGATCCTTGTCTAAGTTAGCCATGCTAATGACGGATGTGAGTCAGAAACACGTGTCCATGGATTACTTTTATGTACGCTAAAATTAATATATATACATATATATATATATTTATTTATTAACGAAAAATACGTCCTAAAAAGCTATGGGTGACTAATAATGCAGTATTTAGCATTAATCTGTCTGACTTGGAAAGTAAACAACTAATTTATGAACCAAAAGCAGAGTAAGAAACGCTGCAATTACCTACGAAAACAATTACATAAAAATACATATATATATATATATATATATATATATATATATATATATATATATATATATATATAATATATATATATTTATATATATATATATATATATATATATTTAAATATGTATATATATGTATATGTAGATGTATATATATATATATACATATTTAAATATATATATATATATATATATATATATATATATATATAAATATATATATATTTATATATATATCTCTATATATATATATTTAAATATGTATATATATATATATATACATATATATATATATATATATATATATATATATATATATATATATATATATATATTCATTCTGAAGTCTGATACTAGAACCCGATCTTTTGTTTTACATTCATAGCTTCTATCCACTGCGGGATCGTCACAAGGCGATATGTCTATATAAGTGATTTTTATGTCTATATAAGTCATATTAACTACCGACGAGTGCTCTATTCGTTTTTATGAAGAGTATAGCATTATCGCTTATTGTGGCTAGATATTTCCCTTACTACAATTCTCAATCCACGAGAGGGTGGCGGGCATATATGTAGTTATCCATAGACAGATTGTTTCGTGCATCACCGTTCCTCAGTATGGTTAGACAGGGAAGTGCTTCACGTTAGGGTGGATTTTCTTCTCCTATTTATTAAAGATGTAAAAAAAGAGGACAAGCTATAAGTATTGTTGGCAAGTATAAACATGATATGCATGCCCTTTTATGAACACGTCACGTGACTCGACATCCGGTTGCACCAATTAACCGACATATCGTCTCTGAACGTCATGTAGTGCTCTCTCTTTAAAATGGTGGGAGGAAGAGAGAGAGAGAGGAGGAAAAGAAAATGCCGATGCATCTGAAGATATTGTTTTATAGCTGAAAATTACGAGGCGTTTCAGTGAACGCCGACTGCTCGTCTAACTCTGGCTCGCTTCGATCACGGCGGCCATTTTGATACCGAATTTCAAGTACGTACACTTCGTGTTTTTATTTTCATTTTGCCAGATGCATATCGCCGTAAAGATAGACTTTTATTTATATGCATTTAATCTGACAATAAATGGCTTCTTTTAATCATATATTTTTTTAAAACGCGACCTCGAATCTCTGTGAGAAACTTCGTCCGTCAGTTAGCCGTCGGTGATGTTTGTTTTTGATACAATATTTTCATCGCTAAATACGTAGATTAAATGAACGCATATTATTTTAGATACGTCCATGGATCTCTATAACAGACGCTGTCCGTCGGTCAGTCACACTTATGTTTTAAATAATAATTTCTATCTTCATTCATGCTTAAGTTTTAAATAGAATTTTCGATCATTCACAATAAAATCTGAAATACATTTTTCGTTTGTCTGTCACGTTTAAGTATAAAACAGCATGTTTGTTGGTCGGCAAAATATAAGCTTAAAATATAATTTTTGTTGGTCTGTCACGCTTAAATAAAACAGAATTTTAATTAATTTGTCGCGTTTTAGTTTTAAAAACAATATTTGTTGATCTTCTACGTTTAAGTTAAAAAAAATAACTCCGTCTGTCTGTCATGTGTAAGTTTTAAAACGCATGTTCTAACATATTTAAGTCTGAAATAGAACTTTTGTGGGTCAAGTTTCCAAAAGCATTTTGTTGGGCTGCCATTTTGAAGTTTGAAATATAATTTTGTTGTCTGCCATTTTGAAGTTTGAAATATAATTTTGCTGTCTGCTATTTTGAAGTTGGAAATATAATTTTGTTGTCTGCCATTTTGAAGTTTGAAATATAATTTTGTTGTCTTCCATTTTGAAGTTTGAAATATAATTTTGTTGTCTGCCATTTTCAAGTTTGAAATATAATTTTGTTGGTCTGCCATTTTGAAGTTTGAAATAAAATTTTTTTGGTCTGCCATTTTAAAGTTTGAAATATAATTTTGTTGTCTGCCATTTTGAAGTTTGAAATATGATTTGGTTGTTTGTTATTTTGAAGTTTGAAATATAATTTTGTTGTCTGCCATTTTGATGTTTGAAATATAATTTTTTGTCTGCCATTTTGAAGTTTGAAATATAATTTTGTTGTCTGCTATTTTGAAGTTTGAAATATAATTTTGTTGTCTGCCATTTTGAAGTTTGAAATATAATTTTGTTGGTCTGCATTTTAAAGTTTGAAATAAAATTTTACTGTCTGCCATTTTGAAGTTGGAAATATAATTTTGTTGTCTGCCATTTTGAAGTTTGAAATATAATTTTGTTGTCTTCCATTTTGAAGTTTGAAATATAATTTTGTTGTCTGCCATTTTCAAGTTTGAAATATAATTTTGTTGGTCTGCCATTTTGAAGTTTGAAATATAATTTTTTTGGTCTGCCATTTTAAAGTTTGAAATATAATTTTGTTGTCTGCCATTTTGAAGTTTGAAATATGATTTGGTTGTTTGTTATTATGAAGTTTGAAATATAATTTTGTTGTCTGCCATTTTGATGTTTGAAATATAATTTTTTGTCTGCCATTTTGAAGTTGGAAATATAATTTTGTTGTCTGCTATTTTGAAGTTTGAAATATAATTTTGTTGTCTGCCATTTTGAAGTTTGAAATATAATTTTGTTGTCTGCCATTTTGAAGTTTGAAATATAATTTTGTTTTCTTCCATTTTTAAGTGTGAAATATAATTTCGTTGTCTGCCATTTTAAAGTTTGAAATATAATTTTGTTGTCTCACATTTTGAGATTTTAAATAAAAATTTGTTGTCTGCTATTTTGAAGTTTGAAATATAATTTTGTTGGTCTGCCATTTCGAAGTCCGAAATATAATTTTGTAGTCTGCCATTTTGAAGTTTGAAATATAATGTTGTTGTCCGCCATTTCGAAGTTTGAAATATAATTTTGTTGTCTGCTATTTTGAAGTTTGAAATATAATTTTGTTGGTCTGTCACGCTTAAATTTCAATAAACATTTTAGTTTGCCACGTTTAAGTTGGAAATATAATTTTGTTGGTTTGTCACGCTGAAGAAATAAATAACATTTTTTACAGATTTAATAGACGCATCTAATGTTCGATGTGTCCAATAATCCAAAACCGAGGCTCTGTATGTCACACTTTTGTTTGATATAGAATGGCGTTGTCTTCTACGCTTAAGCCTGTAATCGAAGTTTTGTTGTCTGTCACGCTTAAGTTTGAAATAGAATGTTCATCAATATGTGACACCCAAGTTTAAATAGAATTTCCATTGGTCTGTCACGCTTAAGTTTGAAATAGCGTTTTCATCGCTATACGCAAGGATTAGATGCTCGTATTGTTAATACTTTCCGTTCTAATTTGATGAGTTACGTCTAAAAAGCTTAAAGAAAAAAAAGATTGTTCGTCACAGTTGCGTATACTTATTGTGCGCACATACATCGGTTGTTTCAATTCATGGTTTCTCATATTTGTTCATGTTTAACGGCTATTCGCCAAAAAAAGGAAGCCCCCGCCCCTCGGCTGACTTTCCGTCTAACTTCTGCAGACGGTAAAATACGATCGTAAAATTGAAGAAGCTATGAAAAGAAATGTTATAGCAGATTACGTCAGTCAGTATTTATTGGCAAGAATAATAATAACAAATCATGAGATAAATATAATTAAATTTAAAATTACGATGTATTAAAAAAACACGCCTCATTATAAACATTGCTAAAAAAGTAAGGTCCATAAATACCATAGATAAAAAGTTGGTCTCAATATATATATATATATATATATATATATATATATATATATATATATAATTTAATTGCTAGCTACCATATTGCAGAATGGTTCTTGGGTTTAGTGTTTAGATATTATTATTATTTGTTATTATTATTATTATTATTATTATTATTATTATTATTATTATTATTATTATTATAATTAATGTTATTTGCAAATTATCATATCATACGGTAGTCTTAAGGGTAATATATTATTAGTATTATTTTATTATTAATTTATGTATATATTAGTGAAATTTTGAGCTGAATTATTTCGACACTTGATTATAAGGAAAATAGTAGTTTAATCAGTACCATTGGAGAGCCATGAATATTATAACTGTCCTGTTTTTAAATCTCCGAAACAGTTACATGGTAAACAGCTGATGATCCCCGTGTTAATATTTGACGCTTAAGGTCTCCTTTTTTTGTTTCACTCTTAGATACTCACCCCCCCCTTTTTATTTTTTTTATTTACTGATATTTTTATTTATTAATTTTCCAACGAATGTTAAGTCTGCAATATCTTGGATTTAGTTAGATTCTCTGGGAATTTAAACTGCATTTTACTTTTATTTATTTATTTATTTTAAATGACTCAAAGCTTCTTTAGACTATATATATATATATATATATATATATATATATATATATATATATATATATATATATATATATATATATATATATATATATATAGGAGAGAGGAAAGAAGGTTATCCGACGTAATGGGAAATGAAAAATAAAAATAAAAAAGGATGTTTGTTTTATATATTCATCAACGTTTCGTCTTTATTTGTAAGACTTCCTCAGGATGATAATTTTAAGAAAAATGTCACCCCCACCCCTCCACTTTTTCACTCAGAACCATCCTCATTAATTACATTCTATGCTACTGACTTGACTACGCACCCAGTAGTGGCTACTACTTTTTCTCATCAACCCATCATGTCAACCCAATATTCTCACGTACTTGCATGACATTTTTCTTAAAATTATCATTCTGAGGAAGTTTTACAAATAAAGACGAAACGTTGATGAATATATAAAAAAAACATCCTTTTCGTTTTTTTTTTTCATTTTTCATATATATATATATATATATATATATATATATGTGTGTGTGTGTGTGTGTGTGTGTGTGTGTGTGTGTGTGTGTATCGAGGCAGCATTTTTTTCTCTAAGGCACGTATTATTGAAAATAACCGACAACTCGTGTCTGGATATTTTTGTATGAATCCCTTCCATTTTCTGAGATTAGGGCCTTTAATCCGGAAAATGGAAGGGATTCATACAATAATATCCAGACACGAGTTGTCTGTTATTTTTATAATTATATATATATATATATATATATATATATATATATATATATATATATATATATTGAAAGAGAGAGAGAGAGAGAGAGGAAAAAGAAAAACCCAAAAATATTATTTATGTATTCATCAACGATTCGTCTTTATTTCAAGACATCCTCACGTTGATTGTCTGAAGAAAATAATACACAAAGTACAAAATAGTTAAAACAATGGTAGTAGGTGGAGCAGATCTGAAATGGTCACTTATGAAAAGATAAATTATAAGCTACAAATAGATGGTGTCAGTGGGAAATTGAGTTAAGAGTAAAAAATGTGGGGGGGGGATTGGTGACGGTTAGAGTTATAAGATCATGAGGGAAGAGGATGTGAGCTTGTGTCATGTAAGCCGAGAAAAATCGCTAATGACAAGATAAATTATGGGCTAATCAAGATGGTGGGAGACATTACAATAACTATGGAACGTGTGAGGGAAAACATTGGTAGCGATCGGAGTTATTAAAACTATGAAGGAGTAGAAGGAGATATGAGTCATGTTTATTAAAGATTTTTAGTTCGTATCGATAAAAGTGGAGCGGAGAGGGTTAAGCATCCAGGTCAGATAATGACCCGGTGTAGGCAAGAGTGGGGGAAAGGGAGGAAGTAAAACAATGATAAAATGTTG
>OY744545.1:38484728-38509728 GCA_963556195.1 Sepiola atlantica
TTTATAAGTTTTTAATAATTTTGTTTTTTAAAAATATTTTTTCACTTTTGTTCCCATCACGTGTTCCTAATTTATCATGTCCACTAAATTTAATTTTTTCTCCACTTGCTCTCTTTTATTTTTATTCTGCCACCAATCATGCATTTTAACTCCTTCTTTCTTACTTACTATTCTTCGAACCCCTCTTTTTTTTTCTTCTCTCACATACATACTATACACAGTATCTATTGCCTCCCACTTCTACCACCGTCTCTACTCCCTGGATTTTTCTTTCTGCATCATATACCACTATTGAGTTTTATTGGATAAAGCCATCATATCATTAAAGATTTCAGGCGGAAACATGCATTTACGATTATGACTGCTTGGTGATAGCTTGATGATAGCTTGATGACTGCTTGGGGACAGCTTGATTATAGCTTGATGACTGTTTGGGGACAGCTTGATTATAGCTTGATGACTGCTTGGAGGCTGCTTGATGATAGCTTGATGACTGCTTGGGGACAGCTTGATGATAGCGTGATGACTGCTTGGGGGCTGCTTGATGATAGCTTGATGACTGCTTGGGGACAGCTTGATGATAGCTTGATGACTGCTTGGGGGCTGCTTGATGATAGCTTGATGACTGCTTGATGATAGCTTGATGACTGCTTCGGGGCTGCTTGATGATAGCTTGATGACCACTTGGTGACAACTTGATGATAGCTTGATGAATGCTTGGTGACTGATTGAGACAGCTTCATGACTGCTTGGTGACAGCTTTATGATAGCTTGATGACTGTTTGGTGACTGTTTGAGACAGCTTGATGATTGCTTGAGAACTGCTTGATGACAGCTTGATGACTGCTTGGTGACAGCTTGATGACTGCTTGGAGACTGCTTGAAGACAGCTTGATGACCGCTTAGGGTACTGTTTGATGACAGCTTGATGACTGTTGTGTGACTTTTTATGACAGCTTGATGCATTCTTGGTGACTGCTTGAGGACAGCTTGATGACTGCTTGGTAACTTTTTGGTGACAGCTTAGTAACTGCTTGGTGACTTCTTCATGACTGCTTGGTGACTTCTTGATGACTGCTTGGGGACGGCTTGATGACAGCTTGATACTCAGATTTCTCCATATTCGATTAATCCATCACTTCTCTCATTTTCTGGCAGGGTGAGTTGGATTAAAATTAGCACAAATATGTAAACATTTGTCAGCCATGTTTATACTGACTAATAATGAATTTAAAATTGCTGTCATGATTCATGAGGAGTCGAAAGCATTTAGATAACGTTAACACTTCTGGTGCAAATAGAAATGCTTGAATAAGTGACTTAAACACCTTATAAAAATGTAATAATTTATTTATTTGTTATTTGTTTGTTAGTTGCAATAAGAGTTTGGACAGACTTACCATGAAATGAAATGTGTTTGTTTGTGTAGGTATATCTATTGTCAGACTATGTGTGTGCTTGTTGCGGCATTAAAAATAAGCGTCCTTTTTCCTTTTGTCATAGGCGGTAACTTTCTCTGAATATCGAGCAACCCCTTATCTTATTTTCCTGGAGCTAACAGTTGATGTCTATATGGGATACATAGATATTCAAATGTTCCATTAAAGTTCCCTTTTACATGTCAAACGTTTGATTAGTAAGGAAGTTAAGAACATTAATTACCCTCTCCCCAATTGACCAGTTAACTATGTTATAGTATATATTTCTTGTGGTCTCTTGGTCTTGCCAGATTCCAGGACAAGAATACAGTCTGGTGGAGTATCCAGCTAAGTGCTGTTATTTTATGTAACACTACAAAGAGAAAGAGCACCATTCCTCGTATGAGCCAGTGTATAGCTGTGTTGAGGAGATCTTATTTGAACTTCGAATATTATGTTATTTTTAATATTTGGTCAGGGTTTACTTGTAAGCTTAAGTATCCTCATGTCAAGTTATATTGACAAACCCTTATACAGAAAGATCGAAGACACTCGAGGATGGTATCTAGTAGGTAATTCAAACTCTCCGGTAGGTAATTCAAACTCCTTTCCTCTGTATATGCGTATAAGTGTGTTTTGCAAAGTTATCTAATATTTGTTACTATCGACAAAACCTTTTTATACATGTGTTCTAGTCTTTTTTTCGAAACTTATTTGGTTTACTAACAAATAGATATTGTAAAGCCTTTACATAAGTGTGGCCATAATCCGCTGACACTGTTCCTTATTTCAAAGTGCAAACGAGACGAAATTATTTATAATTTATATGACGAGTAAATCGTGTTTTAAGCCGCGAACTGACACAGCTGTCCAAGCAATCTACATTTACTTAATTCGTTCGTACTTACCTGCTCCAAGCGAACCATTTGTTTTCTTGGTTGAATTGTGTAGCCATTATTGAATTTATATATTTTATTTTGTTTGCATTAAAAAATCTATATATTTGTCTATTAATGTATATGTTAATATACGCTGCCATGTGTATGGATGCATCGCCAAGTGTGCACAGCGGGTTCATTGTCCGATGCAGCAAGCGGCTTCGTATATAGCTAACTACGCATTGGAGTTAATTGCAAGGTGTTTCACTCTGTCTCAATTGGGGGAAATGCATATTTACACATCTATATTCTATATTTCATAAATCGTTCAGTATTCCAACCGAAGATCAATTTCTAATATATATGAAATCAAATCTTTGGATATGTCATTTCTTTAAAAAATAATAAGATCTTTTTCTGAACAAATACGATTAAAATAAAAAGAATTGACTTGCATTTTAGTTGAATAATGTTTTAGAAATAAATATATAATTGTCTAGTAGTGACGCAGAGAGAACTGCATAAGGACTCTGTGGCGTCCGCATCAAATAATGTTTAAAATGGTTAGTACGCAAGTGGATCCACGCAGCATTTCCGGTAAAAATCAATAAATAAGGAACATGTTTATATTTTAACCCAATCAAACGTGTCTACAATTAAAAATAGAATGTTGAGGGTTTCACGAGTCTATGCGATTTCGTCAGCTAGATGGTTAAGACATTAAATCAGTAGGATTTCTACAGTCTGAATTGAAATACATCACACGTGGCGGTCATCCGTGACTTACACATATCTGCTCAATGCGATACGCTCTTTAACCTTCACCCCTTATCAATCCAGGTGAGTCTTTTTAAAGTCTCGAAAATGTAAATTTATTTAACAAAAATAATTTATGATCATTTTTGGTACTGATATCGATCCTGAACCAGTTTTCGTGAGGTTCGACTCGGAAGCATTCGGCTGCCCTACGCAAACGACCGAGAGTTGATGAGCCGATTTGTACCAGACAACAATTTTGATACGGTGCTGCGTCCTATGATAATAATGTTTTGCTGGGAGGTGACGGTGGTTAAGTGGATATCGACACGGACTGAAGACCTGGGTGTTCCAAGTTCGAATCCAGTCGGTTCCACAGTACCACTTTCACTTAGGGATGTTTGCAACCTTCTCGTGGTCCTTCCCGTAAGTAACCGATGTCTTTCCAGAAAGATTTCTAACTAGAAAAACACCGGGGAAACTAATGCCAACACCAGAATCATCTGATTCACACGAAAGAAGAAGAATGTTTTGCTTGTTTTGTTTCTTTTGTTGTTAGGGTTAGGGTTTAGGGTTAGGGTTAGGGTTAGGGTTAGGGTTTAGGGTTAGGGTTAGGTTTAGGGTTAGGTTTAGGGATTAGCGTTAGGGTTAGGGTTAGGGTTAGGGTTAAAAATATTTATTTGATAACAGTAATTTCGATCTGTTTTGCTTGTTTTATTTGTTTTGTTGTTTAAAAAAATTCTTGCAACTATAACTAAAAATTATATGACGCAGCAACGTATAAAAATAACAAAAATAGTTATTTGATAACAGTAACTTCGCTATGTTTTGCTTGTTTTTTGTTGTTGTTTCTTTTAGAAAATTTATTGAAAATATAACTTACAATTACAGGACGCAGCACCGTATCAAAATTGTCGTCTGGTACCATTCGGCTCGTTAACACTCGGGCGTTTGTGTAGGACAGTCGAACACTTCCGAGTCGAACCTCAAGAAAACTGGTTCAGGATCGATATCAGTACCTCATTTGTTTTTACTTATATTAACTCCGAATAAGGCACATTGTCACTTAGAGGTAAGGAGTTACTGTGAATTAGGGGTCAGCTTTATGGAGGAATCCTAAGTGGGGATTCATGCAGCGAGGTGTTTGTTCACATTAAATTACAAATGTTGCATGTTGGTACGGTCGGGGAAACAGGGCGTGGGGAGGGAATTCCAAAGGCAAGCGGTTCAAGGAAAGAAGTTAATTAAAGTAAAATCTCATAAAATAATATAACTGTTAATCTTTATCCTCGAATGGCTTTTATCCATGATAAATAGTGAACTATTGGTAAAAAATGGATCGTTTTATTTGTTTAACCATGCAGAAATTGTAAAGAGCCAAGTCTCAAATTCAATTACGTGAGAAGTCTCTCTTGAGTTTGAGATACTGGCGTTCAAATATACAATTTCCTGTTTTAACGCTATATTAACGGTTTACAAATGTACGTATTTATAAAAATACCTCATTATTTTAAAAAAAGTAAAACTGCATATCAAACTGTTTAATTGTATTTAAACCGAGTGTATTGTATATCAGCATTTCTTATATTGTATATATATGAAAAAAATGGAAAAACGAAAAAAATAACTGAACAACTTAAAACCGGTTCAACGTTTCGCCCTCATGTAGCAATGACTTTTTAAAGAGTGTACTAAATAAATTATGATGAATTAAAAAGGTAACACAATAAAGATTAATTTTCTTGGAGAATTAGGTCGATGAAGAAATATTTATAGAAAATAGAGCACATCATAATCGAACTATATATAATTACCTAGGAAAAAGAGGATATAATAAAAGCTGTTTAATTAGATGTTTTGATTGGGCTATAATAGATGATTCGATTATTCTATGTACGGATTTCTGTGGTATGGACCTAATTAATGTCATTATTGAAGCACACATACACACACATATATATTTATACACCATCCACTATGATTATGCAATCTCTACATCTACATATCTAGAAAACGGAGCTGTTAAACCTTACATCGTAATATGGGACAAAAGGGAGAAAGTAGCAACCCTAGTTGAAGTCAGTGTCCCTAATGATGCAGGATTAAACGGAGCTGAAAGGGAAAAGATTACGAAATACCAAGGTCTTATGTATGACATGAAAAGAAACTTGAATCTTAGGAAAATTTTCATCATACCAGTAATTATAGGAGCAACTGGACTAATGAAAAAGAATTTCACGAGTATACCCGGTGAACCGAGTGCAAGAGAAATACAAACAAGTGCACTTAAAGGGACGGTTAGAATCTTAAAAAGATCTCTAGGCTGGAGTGTCTGAAATAGCCAGTGAATGTCTGGCATCCGGTAGGATGCCCCTATCTCCAGCATAAACAGAAAGATAAGAAAAATAAAAAATAAAAGATATATATATATATATATATATATATATATATATATATAGTGTGTAGATTTCAATTTTGTGTCGAGAATCTGAATAACAGAGCTCAATGTAATTTAAACAGAGCAAAATAGAATTATAAAAAGAAACTGAATATTTATAATTCTATATATATATATATATATATATATATATATATATTGTATTTGCGGCTTTATATACTATCTATACCTATGTATATATTTTTTGTTACGTTTTATTTTAGACGATACATGGCCGGTTGGGTCAACGTTGCTCAACTAGTGTATACGTTCATGCCCTTAACCGATTCTGAAGGTAAATATGTAGATACGAAACGGAATTTTTACGTCGATTTTTCTTGTTATATCTACTATATTTATAAGTGGTTACTTTATTTCTCGTATTACTATGTGGGTTAATTGGTGTTCGTCGAGGTCTAAACCTGTGTTTCCTGTTTACTCTATTATTCATATTCATAATCTATGTTTTTCCTAATAGCTAGACTCTTGACAGCTATATCTTACATGGTTTAGGAAATTTTATTCAGAGTTACCACCCACAATACGGTTAAATGCATTTTTGATGAATTTAATCTCCCCATTATATCCCGATATTTTAAGTCCCTCGTCATAATACTGTTCGTTATTTTATGGAATATTTAGATATTTTTTGTGAAATTCTGGAGATTGATATATTTTTCAATGATTGTGCATGGTTGGACTTACTTACATTCTACATAATATAGAGTGTGATTCGACTTGTGTAAATACATACACATCAAGTATGGTGTTAGGTGTGTGTGATGTCCGGATGATGATTAGAAATCATTTGACATTCCGGAAAAATCTTCCCCTGTTTTTTATTTGTTTTTCTTTTGTTTGACAAGAGGAAGATTTCCCCGAAATATAAAATGATTTGTAATCATCATCTAGACATCACATACAGCTAACACCACACTTGCTGTCTATGTAAGATTGAAAAGAAAAATAAATAGATAGTTATAAGTCATCTCCTTCGATTGTTTATTTTTGTTCTTTTCAGCTTCTCATCAATCCGGCTCTCTGCATTGCCTTCATCCTTCTTAATACATTTATTAAAACACCCAGCAATGCTTCAAGCAAACTACCATTCTCTGTCTGTCTGTCTGTCTGTCTGTCTCTCTCTCTCTCTCTCTCTATATATATATATATATATACACACACGCACACACATACACACATATATATATATATATATATATATATATATATATATATATTAGTATTTCATGTATCCACATACACTTTTATAAAGAGATATAATTTTTTTATGTATCAATTTTCAGTATTTACTTCAACAGTGCTCGATACGTAAGTAGAGATATGTAGTAAGCTATGAAAATATATTTATGGCAATTAAGCTACACAGAGGCTCCCGCGTTTTCTCCCCGAGGGGAATCTTCAGGCTAAAAAAGTTTCCCCCGGGAATGAAATGCGGGAGCCTCTGTGTAGCTTAATTGCCATAAATATATTTTCATGGCTTACTATATATATATATATATATATATATATATATATATATATATATATATGAGAGAGAGACAGAAGGAGAGAGAGAGAAGAGAGAGAAAGACTGAGAGAGTGTAGGGACGAAATAATATAAACAGACAATGAGAAGAAGGGGATAGGGAAATAAATTATTAATTCACAGTTATTATACTCAGTAGATAGATAGAAAGATAGATTAATAGAATGTATGAAGAGACATGTTTGCATAAACACATATATAATAAAACAGGCAGAATAAAACACACACACAAACAGGAAACTTCAAATTAGAACAGAGATAAGACGTATCCGAACGTTGAAGGGTTTCTACTTCCAATCCGTCTCAAATGCAACTTTCTAAACATTATTTCTGTGGTTTAATCAAAAGAGACCTATACACGCGTATACATTTATCTCATTCACCCTCTCTTTCTTTGTCTCTCTATATCTTTATATGTATACATATATCATCGTAAATATATCTCTATATATTCATATATATATATATATATATATATATATATATATATATATATATATGATTATTTTTATTTACACAGATATGTACAAAATCTGCGACACTGGCATGTCGATGTTATCGATCAACAGTTATTATAAACTGATATCTCATCAGGCAGAGTTAGAATCCGATCTTAACATTAGATAATATTTATTTTATTTTATTTTGTTTTATTTTATTCTATATTTGGGTTTTGATTTTGATTTTAACATGTTGATTCTTAACGGTCTCAACCACGTGACTTCCAAAATTTTGAAATTTGAAATTTCTTTTTTCTTCTTCTTTTTCTCCCCATTTCATTCTTTCCAAATATGATCTAATGGTAAGATCGGATTCTTACTCTGCCTGATGAGATCTCAGTTTATAATAACTGTTGATCGATAACATCGACATGCCAGTGTCGCAGATTTTGTACATGTCTGTGTAAATAAAAATAATCATATATAAAAGCTCTATTTGATATTGAGCACTTTTTATAAACCCGGTTTAAATTCTTTGGATTACTACCCTGTGGATGTTTTACCTGGATTATATATATATATATATATATATATATATATATATATATATATATATATATATAGTAATATGAACATATATGTATGGCAAGTAAGCTACACAAACACGTTCATGTTTCATTCTCGAGGGAAATCATCAGGCAAGTTCGAGCTCGCAGTTAGCTTGATTACTTCCTTCGGGAATAACACATGAACGCTTCTTTGTACCTTATTCAGCATATATATATTCATACATCTACTAAGGTCTACCCACGTATTGAGCACTCTTAAAGCAAATACTGAAAAAAAAATATATACACAATATATTGTATTACTGTATAATATTATATGTGTATATACATGAAATAATAATATCTTATATATATATATATATATATATATATATATATATATAGTCTAAAGAAGCTTTTAGTTATTTTAAACAAAAAGACAAAAAAAGGAAAATGCAGTTTAAATTTCCAGAGAAACTAACTAAATCCAAAATAGTGCAAACTTAACATTCGTTGGAAAATTCATAAATAAATAAAATATATACTAGTAAGTAAATAAAATAAAAAGGGGAATTAAGTATCTAACAGTGAAACAAAAACAGGAGACCTTAACGTAAGCATCTAATATTAACACGGGGATCATCAGCTGTTTACCATGTAACTGTTTCGGAGATTTAAAAACAGGGCAGTTATATGCATGGCTCTCCAATGGTACAGATCAAACTACCATTTCCCCAATAATCAAGTGTCGAAATAATTAAGCTTAAAATTTTACTTATATATACATAAATAAATAATAATAATAATCAAATAATAATAATATACTACCCTTAAGACTACCGTGTGATATGGTAATTTGCATATATATATATATATATATATATATATATATATATACATCTTTAAATAAATAGATATATTTAACAAATTCAAGTTTCCAAACGAACATCCGAACTTCGGAATCTGTTAGCAAATGAATATATATATCACAGTATCTTATAACACTGATCTGTAATTATTTATTCATAGCTTAATTGCAATTTTCAAAATAACTATTTAAAGATTAATATATTGAATATTGAGCTTGATTTTGTTTGGAAATTGATTTACGGAAGAGAAACTATGTGAAATAAACTATGTAAAATGATTCTTTTTTACGCGCGCACACACATACACACGCACACACACACACACATACTCACACATACACACACACATAGACACACATACCCCCCCCCCCCCACACTGTTTTGGGAGGTAGAGTCTCAGGATTCTCTCGCGTTATCGCACGTGTTTCATATCATGAAGTTCACCGATTCAATTGCATTACACTACGAATTCCAGCAGTTTTCTTGCTAACAGGTGCGTATTCTTCGCCCACCTGTTTCCACGGAATTCCATTCAAGATTTGAGTAAAAAGCCAAAATGCTACTGCTCCTCATTTTTATCTATACGGAAAACATATATACATATATTTATGCGTATATATATTACTAATAGAGATGCGTATCTGCCTGTCTGGAACCGAAACTATACTATTACTTCTATTAATAATTGAGATTTGGTATTTATCTGTCTAAAGTTGAAGCAATACTATTACATCTATTAACAATAGATGTTTTGTATATGTCTGTCTGAAGCCGAACATATACTATTACATCTATTAACGATATATATTTAGTATATGACTCTCTGAACCGACCTATACTATCACTTCTATTAACGATATATATTTAGTATATGACTCTCTGAACCGACCTATACTATTACATCTATTAACGATATATATTTAGTATATGTCTCTCTGAACCGACCTATACTATCACTTCTATTAACAATAGAGCTTTGGTGTCTGTCTCTCTAAAGCCGACCTATACTTTTACTTCTATTAACAATAGAAGTTTAGTATCTGCCTGTCTGAAGCCGAACATATACTATTACATCTATTAACAATAGATATTTAGTATATGTCTCTCTGACACCGACCTATACTATTACTTCTATTAACAATAGTATATGTCTCTCTGAAACCGACCTATACTATTACTTCTATTAACAATAGTTTTTGTATATGTCTCTCTAAAACCGACCTATATTTTTACTTCTATTAACAATTGGTATATGTCTGTCTGAAGCCGAACCTATACTATTACATATATTAATAATAGAAGTTTAGTATCTGCCTGTCTGAATCCGAACATATACTATTACATCTATTAGCAATAGATATTTAGTATATGTCTCTCTGAAACCGACCTATACTATTACTTCTATTAACAATAGAGTTTTGATATATGTCTCTCTAAAACCGACCTATATTTTTACTTCTATTAACAATTGGTATATGCCTGTCTGAAGCCGAACATATACTATTACATATATTAATAATAGAAATTTAGTATCTGCCTGTCTGAAGCCGAACCTATACTATTACTCACATTGACAATAGAGATTTGGCATCTGTCTGAAACCGAAAGTATACTATTATTTCTATAATTAATGGATATTTGGTATCTGTTGGAAGCCGAAGCTATACTATTACATCTATTAATAATGAAGATTTGATATCTGCCTGTCAGAAGACGAGTCTATACTATTACTATATTTTAATACTCAACTCAGGGGGTAGGGTAGTATAAGTTCGTTTGGCATGATACCATCCTCCTAGGCATTACCTTCTTTTTTGTCGATGATAGCTCAGTATCTATCTTGTTGTTATAAAATAATTCTTTCAGAGATTACCTCGTCCAATGGGAGTAGCGTAGTATATATTTGTACGTCATGATACCATCCCGTAGGCATTATACCCCCCTTTGGTAGTAGTGTAGTATGTATTCATTCTGTCAGGCTAGAAAATATATGCTCCCCGCCCCCACCGCCGGTCGCATATTGTTGCTAGTGTTTATTATAATCTGAAAAAAATAACAGTTGACCTTGAAAACACAAAACCTATGATAATTCGGATTATTTGGATTATTCGGACTACTGTTCTCATCTTGAACGTTATTCTCACAACGTTTCGGTCGTTGTAACCCCCGATCTTCTTCAGGTGTGGTTTGGCGAACTCGAGAATCTTTGTGGTGAACTCACAAGGGCCCGTAGCGCAACAGATAAAGATGCTATGTTAAATAAGCCGCACGTGCGTGTTCTCCCTCTGTATGTGACTCGATGTGGCGAGTGTAAAATGCAATAATTTGGGGCATTTTTGACCCCTCTTTGACCCCCTGGGGGCACGAACCAGAATTCTTCTGAGGTCAAGGATGCTTATTTTATATACAGAACAACTGCCTCTACATTTTGGCCAAGTTACAGAAAAATTGAATGGATAGATCAAACGTTATGAGAGAAAAGGGTCATTTTTTGCCATTTTGGGGGCTTTTGACCCCCTGGGGGCGCGAACCAGATTTTTTCCAAGGTCAGCGATACTTATTTTCTATTAGTAACGATTGCCTCCACATTTTGGCCAAGTTTCAGAGAAATTAAATGGATGGATAGAAAAGTTATGGGGCAACAAATGTAATTTTTTTGCCATTTCGGGGCCTTTTGACTCCCTGGGGGGGGGGGGGCTAACCAGATTTTTATTAAAAAATCGGAGAATGTCACTTTCTAACCTGACCAAAGTTAAAGTTACAACTTCATGCAAAATTTCAGAGAAATTCAATGGATGGTTGCGGAGAAAAATCCGGACGGACGGACGGACGTGCCTCAAAACATAAGTCCCCCGATTTTATAAATCGAAGGACCAATAAGTTCTATATGACAATTTTCTGAAGGTTGAACGTTACACGTGCTCCTTCTCCTTACATACTAAAATAAATAACAACTGATAAGTATTTCTTATTTTAGGATTGATAATTAGTATTATTTAGATTATTTGGACTACTGTAACCGCAAACCTTCTTCATGTGCATCTGGTCTTTATTGTTGGATAATGCCCCTATGGGAATGGACGTATCTGTTGGAAATCGTTGGTTTGACTTGCGCGAATTAGCGCGGGGTGGACCGGCAGTTGAGTGCAGAATAGGGCCTGTTCTCACGGGCGGAAATCACAGACGTGACAAGGTCGCCGTGTAACGAGACCCCGGATCAAGGGTCGGTGTGCACCTGCGGGAGGCTCTGTGACGACACAGACCGTGCGTGGGAAACAGAGGGATCTGTGACGTCACTCGTTCTTCGTGAGAAGCGAGTTTCGTCAGTCTGGGTTTTGGAGGCGAGCCGATGAGACGTGCTTGCTAAAATGTAATTTACAACAGATAAGGGAAATATTTCCCTAAGAAAATACAAGCGAGAGATCTCTTCCCTCCCTCCACGAGTGATTAGAAAATAATCGTTAACTAACTACGATAAAGTAGTGATTGCTCTCTCTCTCTCCCTCTCTCTCTCTCGACGTAGTGAATATCTCCCATTTGATTTGATAACTAACGCTTGAAATAAAAACTGAAGTTGACAGTTAAAGGGATTGTTTGTCTTCGGAGTCTGACCCGATCATGGAGTGTTGTTTCAGCGGCGAGGAACCACAGCAGTGCGGAAGAGAAGAAAGAATTCAACCACTAGACGACACTACCCTCTACACGGCGAGGGAGAAAACTAAAGGTATACAAACAAAATATGAACTAGGTGATTTTTGATGTTTTAAAAATGGCGAGTATTAAATGTGAACTGCCACGGCCTTTTTGAGAATGATGAGTGTACGAAACGCGTACTGCCGCGGTCCAGGATGAGTGGGTCTATGCAACATTTATGTTAAACTCAGAATCTGTATAGAGTTTTGCAAGGACATGTGGCGCAACGGATAAAAGTGCTAACTATAATCAGTTCAATATGACAGTCTTCTGGAATTTAAAAGTTCAATCCTAAGTACGGGGGATACTAGTAATACACTTACGAATCACTTAAGACTTCTACCCGGTCATGGCTGATGGAACGAGAACAATCTACCCCCGTTGATTAAATAAAAGAGTCTGTTCGTAATTCCGTTCAAATTCTCGAGTTCGGCATAAAGATTCCCGAGTTCGACAAGACGCACCTGAAAAATGGTCGGAAGTTTAATCGTCCGAAACGTTGTGAGAATATCATCCGAGATGAGAACAGTAGTCCGAATAATACAAATGATTTTGATGAAAGTGATTTCTAGATTAACGTTTTATTCAATCAATGTAATGACTCGTAAAACCGCAAGTCAATTCAACTCCACAAAAAATCCGATTTATTAAAATAAAAAAGACCAGCATGCAACAGTTTAAAAAAAATATTGTTCCATTTCCTGTCTATTTCGTCATTAAAAGCAAACACAAACTTGAAAGTATTTATGGAATTTAGATGTCAGCATTTCGTAAGATGTCCCGTCGAATCTATTTCAAAACAGATTCTTTTGAAATAGCATATATTCCTTCATTAAATTATCTTATTTAAAGTATATTTTCACTGGTGCGTAAGGGGTTACTGTGATTAGCGGCCATATTTATAGGGACAGAAAACTGTTTGTTCACGTTACATTAAACTTTCTGCATGTTGGTACAGTCTAGGAAACAGGGAGCAGGGAGGAAATTCCAAAGGCAAGCGGCTCGAGGAAAGAAGCTATTAAAGTAGAAAGTTTTCCAGCATCTGCGGACCTCTACAGTAAAGTTGGGAATTTTCTGCTAGTCGGATTTGTCAGGGGGTATTTACGTTAAGGGGGTACAGGTGCAGTAAGTTCGTTCGAGCACATTCCGTGGAAGTACTTGTAAAAAAAACTTCATTAATTAAGAGAAAAGGCAAAAGGAGTGAGTGTTTTTTTTTCTATACTATTAGTTCACCATTTACCAAGGCCAAAAACCACCCGAGGATAAGAGTGATATTTTCCGTTGGATGATAGAGCAGCACTTTGAAATGATTGAGAACTATGATTAATTTACAGGATGACTCGTCGATAGATATTTGACATTGAACTTGAAAGAAGTCATGTTGTAGTCTGTAGGGAAAAGAGAGGGATGCTCTTGGAAAGAAACTCTGTTTATGGAAGTTCTGATTGATTTTAGGCAAACAGATGAGAGGGGGAGTTCTTTGCAGTCTTGTAGATAGAAAAGTTCTTGCTAAGAAGGTTTTATGGGGGTGGGGGTAACCACAGCTTGAAACTTCATTGAGCAGCTACCATGGACATACCTATAAAGTAGGGGGCAACTAGCAACGTCTGTTCTGTGCGAAAGGGGTCGCAGGAAAGAAAAGCGATAATCTGCCACTAGATTGCGAAGCCGATTTTGTACTCTGTCAAAACAAGAAAGAGTGCTCTGATCGGCACCTTCCCAGTTGTGGCAGCAGAATTTAATCTTGGGACAAATTTGACTCTTATACAGGTAGAGGATTGCATCAGGATTCAAGTACTTTCTGTGGCAATAACATGATTCAACCATTTTTTTCAGCGACTTCAGCAAGAGATTTTATGTAAGTCTTCCATTTCAGGTCTGAGATGAAAGTCTGTCCTAGGAGCTGGTCTAAGCAATTGAGACTTCATTTCCAAGAGCGAAACACAAATGAAAATAATGAATAAACATTTTATATATAAATAATAATGATTGTTATAAAGATTTTATAAAACAAAATAAACAAAAATGTGAAAATAAAATGTAAAATGAATGTAAAAATAAAATAAATGTAAAAATAAAATGAATGTAAACAATAAAATAAATGAATAAAATAAATGAATAGATAAAATACTGATTAAAATAAATGAATAAATGTAAAAAATAAAATAAATGTAAAAAATAAAATAAATAAATGAATAAAATAATGAATAAAATAATGAATAAAATAATGAATAAAATAATGAATAAAATAAATGAATGAATAAAATACTGATTAAAATAAATGAATAAATGTAAAAAATAAAATAAATGTAAAAAATAAAATAAATGAATGAATAAAATAAATGAATGAATAAAATAATGAATAAAATAATGAATAATAAATTATGAATAAAATAATGAATAATAAATAATGAATAAAATAATGAATAAAATAAATGAATGAATAAAATAAATGTATGAATAAAATAATAAATAAAATAATGAATAATAAATAATGAATACAATAATGAATAATAAATAATGAATAATAAATAATAAATAATGAATAAAATAATGAATAATAAATTATGAATAAAATAATGAATAAAATAATGAATAATAAATAATGAATGAAATAATGAATAAAATAATGAATAAAATAATGAATAAAATAATGAATAATAAATAATGAATAAAATAATGAATAATAAATAATGAATAAATAATGAATAAATAATGAATAAAATAAATGAATGAATAAAATAAATGAATAAAATAAATAAATGAATAAATGTAAAAAATAAAATAACTGTAAAAATAAAATGTAAAATAAAAAAATGTAAATAAAATAAACATTTTATAAATTTTATACAAACAGTAATAAATAATAAGATAAGACACACTTATCATATATTATATACTAGCAAAACCTACCGCCCGCCGGGCAGCAATTAATTGGGAGGAGGGTAGAGTTGACTAATATATTTGTAACACTAACCCTAAGTTCGACTGGCACGTAATCGCCTAAAAGAGTGGACCTTCCCCCCGAAAAAAATAACGCACAGAATAACGCACAATTTACGTAAAATATATATAAAACTGATCCATCATTCTAAATTCTTAAATATGTTTTCCTTCTTTCCATTTTTCACGGTGTTCACACGTAATCGCCTAAAATAGCAGAATATATTTATTGGGGGGAGAGGTAGTGGAGTGGGTTGATTTACAAATTTACCCATATTTTATTTTTTAAATCTTATATTTTTTTTAACTGTATGTCCCTTTTTTATTTTAATTTTAAGTAATTCAGTTTAGTTGTGTTATTTTTTCGCGTGAAAATTAAATAAATAGCTTCTTTTAATTGATCTAAATAATAAAATACCTTATTTTTCATGTATAAATAAAAATATATTAAAAGTTTTGGTATTATTGTAGGTTAACACCCTCAGCTACCCCTGAGAAAACTAAAACGAAAATAGAAATGAATTGTTCAGAATATTAATTTATTAGAATGTATTTAGAAAATTATTATGCTAATGAAGCATCGGGATGAATGGGTTTACTCAGTGTTCTGTTGGCTATATATAATGTATTTGAACGTACTTAAATATATAATTGAATTAAATTAGCGTAACATGTTTTGATATAAATACAGTTAGAATAAATGTAAAAATATTTCGCATTTATTCATTTAGATTCCGATAATGCAATTTTCTTTGTAAATGAATAGAGCACTCACGGCTCTGATATTATTTATATAAACATTAAGATTTCACTTCATCGTTTCTTGAACTGTCAAATTTCAAGTTCGATCTCAGCAATCAAACACTTGCTTTGTTAGCTACACTAAAGAACTTTGATAGATCGAAAACAGTCTGTTAATGACTATATTTATATAACGTATAATTATATAATGTATTATATTTATATAATATATATTTATATAATATTCCGATCTATTTCTTGAAGTTTGTAATTGAGAGATTTCAAAACATTATTTGCTCCTAACTAATTATTTTTTCATTGCATCATGTCCAGAAAAATAATCTGTTATTCGATTTGTTTCCTTTGAGAAAATAATTTATCCGACTAGGAACAATTTTTCGATATGACAGTATTTGTTATCAGTGGAAAATTCATGTTAAAATGGACGCCATATTTCTTCGAAGTAGCAAATGTCACTACTAATAGTACATACTAATAATTATACATTACGTTTCTTTGTATTTGTTTATTGAAACTATTTTTGATTTATGTTGAGAGATCATAACGCTAAATTCATAAACCCTATAAGTACGTTAAAACAGAAAATACTGTTTTCGTTTGTTCGGTGGCCGAGTGGTTACAGCGTTCGCCTTCAATTCCAATATTCTATGCTATCTTTAAGGGTTCGAATCTAACACTAGACACATGTTGAGAAACTCGACGTTGACGGGTACTACAACTAGTTTATATATAATACTAAAATAGTGTAATGATGCTTTTAATCAAGGAAGGCGTGAGAGCGCTCTATTCCTTAATAGACCTTAAGAATGGCCTATGCTGGAAATCTCATTTCTTTGATCAATCATAACTCAAAAAACAATAAACCAAATTAGTTAAAACTTTGCACAAAATTTGTATTTGATAGGTTCTATAAGTGTGTAGAATTTCACCATCATTAGTCAAGGCAACCCAGAGATCCAGAAAGTTCAATCATAAAATCATGTTATATGTGTGTACGTACGTACGTATGTGCCACCCTGTATCTCATCAACTATTTGATGGAGTCAGCTGATTTTTGGCAGAAATAGAGGTTCTAGGGTATAGTTGATGGCATTTTAACTTCAGTTTACCATATACCTTAGTTTTCCAGAAAATTCAAAAAAACCTTATGAGAAGGCATTGTATTGAGGCATAGACTTAACAAAAGTAGTGACATTCCATGAACTGAAATCATATGCCCTTAATGGGGTTAAGATGAAAATTCATATACACTAAATGTATAAAAGCAAGGAAATTCCCAAATGTTTACACTTTTATTGTCATTAAGGGTATGACTACATATCAACCAAACCATTTCATTATCACATCACTACAGTATAAATCTCTATACATGAGTGGATGAAGTGTGTGAGGTGCGCTGAAGAAAAATTCCTACCAGTAAAATACATAGCCCTGTTGTGCTCGCATACCCTTAATGACAATAAAAGTGTAAAAATTTGGAAATTTTCTTGCTTTTGTACATTTAGTGTATATGAATTTTAATCTGAACCCTATTAAGGGCATATGATTTCAGTATACTGGCATTTTTCATGGAATGTAGATAGAGACGTGCACTTTCCAAATTTACTACGACGACATGTAACGTCAATCGGTGTCAAAAGAAAATTTATCTCATATCTATGTCTACTTCATTGCGTCCTACATATGTTCGCTTGAAAACTCTTTTGTTTTATATCAAACTAGCTGGGATTGCTGGCTTGCTATCGCTTTGCAAAGTTCACTACCTAAAATACTTTAATTATCAATTAAAAATAATAAACATTTCATTAATAACTTTGTTGTAAACATGAAACGAAGTCTTTTTAAAATTTATTTTTAGATTGTTGCGGGGTCCAAACACCGAGAGAATGTTAGCTGACGCTTGGGCCGCGCCGTTGCGACACTTTGGCAGCGCAAGTGTGACGCTTAAGTAGTGCCGGTGCGATGCTTTGGCAGCGCCACTACTCCGGTACTCAGAGTTATCGGTCTTACAGCTAAGAAAGTAGACACAGGCAAAATAAAAAATAAAAAATACAACTAATGGCAAAGAAGAGAGGACAAACGCAAATGAACAGTGTAAAATAGAGGTTGTATTTTGCAGCAAAGGAAAAAGAGTAAATAACATAGAAGATCTGGAGGAAGAGGTTGGGTGACGTCTTTGGAATCAGGAAAGGCTGGAAGCGCAGGAATGATGGTTCTAGTAGCACGAAGGACATAAATGACGTCTCTGAGAGCAGGGAGGCTAGAAGGATAGGAATGATGTCTCTTGAAGTACAGGAAAGGTGTCCCTGGAACCTGAATAGCAAAAAAGGCTGGATCGACAGGAAGGACGATTCTGGAACCTGGGCAGCAGGAAGGGCTGGATCAGCAGGAATGGGAAAACTAGAACTGTATGGAAAGACGTCACGTGGAAATTGAGGTGGCTGTCCCTGAGGTGTAATAAGATACCTCAGATAGGTGCGGTCTGGAGCAGGAGCCGCTGGAAGGAGCTGGAGGAGGCGCTGTTTGCAGGAGCTGGGGCAAGCGCTGCAGGAAGGAGATGGAGCATGCGTTTCAGGAATGAGGAACTGGAGAGGCAGACTGGAGCAGGAGGGGCAGGCTGGAAGGAGGTAGACCTCTCAAGACGCAGACAGCAGCAAACAGAGGAGATTTGTTAGCATTGTAGTATGGTTATTGCTTATTGTTGTTGCCCTCAGAAGGGCAGTTTGATTACAGCTGCTGGTGGTTGCCGTTATCATAGTAGAGAAACGGTGCCGTAATTTCTGACAAAGATAAGTGGAGTAGGTGCGGTTGACAGAGACGGAGGAGACAGCGTCAAAGTTGTGGCCAAGAGCAGAAGTTCCGAATGATCTCAGAGTGAAGATGCCCACTCCTTTTATAGTGTATTGATGACTGCTACTGGTACAACGGTTTGATGAGATCTGATTGGTTGAATTGAATGACGATGTGCGCAGAAATAAAGAAAGTGTGTTTATTTCTATCACACGGGGTGAGACCCTCAAAGATTAAACATCCGGTTTTATTAGGAGTGTTCAGTCATAAAAAAAGTCAGCATGACTTGAACTAAGATGTCTAATGATTAAACATCCGTTTTCGTTAGGAGTGGTCAGTCATGAAAATAGTCAGCATCACGTGAGCTAAGATGTTCAATAATTAAACATCCGGTTTTATTAGAGGTGTTCAGTCATAAGAAGAGTCTGCATCATGAGAGCTAAGATGTTCAATAATTAAACATCCGGTTTTATTAGAGGTGTTCAGTCATAAAAAGAGTCTGCATCATGAGAGCTAAGATGTTCAATAATTAAACATCCGGTTTTGTTAGGTGTGCATAGTCATAAAACGGGTGTCGGCACAAGATATACAAACATTAACATTTAGGTAATTTCGATAAACATATATTTATCTATTAAATGTGACAATAAAGAAAGGAAAATGAAGAAAAATAGGCCCAACTTTCGCATTTATTCATTTAGATCCGAAGAAGTCTCCTTTTTATTATTCGGTTATCCATTCTCAAACCTTTAAACTGTCAATTCAAAGCTACGTACATCCAGAACAAACTAATCAACTATTTCTTTTACAAATATGAAAAAAGGTAGAGTTCCGTTTTTATATTATTCTAAACAAAATGAAAAAATAAATATCACAGAAACAAATGTCTCAAAAAATGATTAGATAAATACAAAAAATACATTTTTCTTCGTAAAATCAAGAACCCAGTAATATCGATATATTAATACGATAAAGTGTGTGTTCGTGTGTCACGCTTACATCAAAAGCTTTGCCCATGTGTGCCGCACCTAGATTTGGAAAAGCATTCACGTCACCCAATTTGGTGCAACGGTTAGCGACGTAGGAGTTTGGCGTCGGTTTTTGACGTTGGCCCGACTGGTTTATAGTTCGATCCCAACCAACCTCTAAGATTTGTTTTTCTAGATCGAAAGGAGGGGAGAGGGAGGGGACGACCGGGAAGACACATATTAATACGATAGCATATGTGTTATTTTGTGTGTCACACTTACATCAAACTAAACGATCTTTCGAATCTTTGTATGCTACTCATAAATTGGAGCCAAATTTAATTTAATCTAAAGCATTTACAACGTAAGATTTAGTCGTCGAAATCGGAATTAGTCAGTCGATTAAATCGAGAAATATTGTATATAAAGAAGTTTTGTAAATTGTTTCATATATTGTTCATTTTAAAAAATAAATATACAAGTCAAATCTTATCATATTTTATTCAAACATGTATAGGTTAGGAACAAGATAATTAGTATTGAAAACATGATTTCATGTAATTTACACAGGTTCCGGTAGTATATATTAATACCATTGTGTGGACACTTACCCTGTGTCTTTGTGTCTGTGTTTCTCACCTCTACGTGACTTACATTTTTCCTTTTAATTACTATGCCTCAAAGATTTAATGAAATCATTTTCGAACTTAGAAGGCTACTATGTAATTAGCGTTTTCAGTCAATTTCTCGCCGGTTTTTATATTCAAATACATTCATTCGTTATGTGCGATAAATAAAAAAATATTTTCAAACCTTTAAACTCTCCATTCGACACTATTAACATCCGAAACACGATAATCTATAGCTACATTTAGGAATGATATGAAAAAAAAGGACAGCTATTGTCTGGGCCTTCGGGTCTGGATTTCCGCCGGTCTATCGGTTGTCCGTCCTGTGCAGTTCTAGGTGGTGCACCCTCCCAGGCATTGCCTTCTCACCCTTTGAGAAGGGGTTAGTTTATTGTTAATCGACGGGGCTGCCCAGGCAATTTTTAAATGACCAGAGCGCTCAAATTCTCGAGCCCTGGTTTTTCAAATCCCACTTTACCGACCTTGTGTCACATCTTACCTTGTGGGAGGAAGATAAATAGAAGCTCCGTTGATAAAGTCACTTAACTATACTACTTGACTTTTGTAAACTGTAATTATAAGGCAAACACTACTTTCTATTCGACAATTGAAACTTTTCCAAACCACTTTCGATTTTCGAAGGCTTGGAAGTAAACAACGATTCTGGCCATTTTTTTCACGTTTGATATGTTAAAACATAGCCAATCTGTTCGTTACAAAGCGAATATTGAAAATGATTGCTAAGCCTTTAGACTGTCGATGTAAAAGTCATCCGAGTCTTGAATTACGATTCACCTGAAAGCTAAACATAACGTATTATGTTTCATTAAGCCCTGTAAACAAAACACACATTGAATAACGTAGACAGAAATGTTTTCAAGTGAGAAAAGTTTAACGTTTTTTTTTTACAATAAAGAACACGATAATCTCTATATTAATACCATTGTGTGAACATTTCCCGTGTTACTGTGTGTATATGTTTCTCGTCGCTAACTGACTTACGTTAATGACGTAATTACATCTACCAGAATGCATTTCGGTTTACTCGTAAACAAGTCAGCCATTTTAATTGTCATTATAGTTGCAAAAACAAAATGAATTACATCCTGAGCCTTTGTAATTTGATAGAAAGTTTAAAGAATGTAAAATCTCGAATCCTCGTGTATTTTTTTTATCAAAATCGCTCCAGACAAGACATGAAGCCATTTGATGTACAGAGCTTAAAAAAAAATTACTCGAGGTAAAAAACAAAACTAGCCAACGATAATTGTTAGATAGATGAATTCCGACCCCCAAAACAGCAATTCTTGCTCATGGTATGTGTGGACTAAAGGACAAAATAAGGGAAGCGAGAGTGACGAGTTCCACTTTCCACTCTCCTTCATTTATTGAAAGATTGAAAGTTTGGGAAGCTATTTACATTACTAGATTATAATCGAAACATGTTACTCTAATTTAAATAAGTAGTACATTGTATTCTTAAAAAAATACTCTATTTCTAGTCAAGCAAATACAATCTTGTGTTTTTCTAATTTGCATAATTATATTTTGAAAAAGTTCAAAATAAATAATTGTTTGCTGTTGGATAATGGCCCTATGGGAATGGACGTATCTGTTGGAAATCGTTGGTTTGACTTGCGCGAATTAGCGCGGGGTGGACCGAAAGTCGGGTGTAGAATAGGGCCTGTTCTCACAGTCAGAAATCACAGATGTGACAAGGTAATCGTGTGACGAGATCCCAGATCAAGGGTCAATGTGCACCTGCGAGAGGCTCTGTGACGTCACAGGCCCTTGCGTGGGAAACAGAGGGATCCGTGACGTCACTCGTTCTTCGTGAGAAGCAAGTTTAGCCAGTCTGGGTTTTGAAGGCGAACTGATAAGACGTGATCTTTCGGATGTAAACTACAACAGATAAAGGAAATATTTCCCTACGAAAATACAGGCGAGAGATATTCTTTCCCCCCTCCATGAATGGTTAAGGAAATAATTGTTAAGTAACTACGATAAAGTAGTGATTTGCTCTCTCTCTCTCTCTCTCTCTTGACGTAGTGAATGACTCCCATCTGTAATAAAAAGAATTGAAAGTAAAATGATTGTTGTTTGGTGAGTCGGTCAGGAAGCGTTTGTAGCAGACAACGGACGGCGTGGTTCACGGTAGGAAAAAACGAAGAAAGAATTCATCCTCTGGACGACATCGAGACGGCGACCCTCTACACGCCGAGGGAGAAATCTAAAAGTATGCAAACAATATATGAACTATGTGATTTATGATGTTTAAAAATGACGAGTATTAAATGTGAATTGCCACGACCCTTTCAGGGACGAGTATACGAAATGAGTACCGCCGCGGCCCAAGAGTGGGGCCATGCAACAATTCGATTATAATTTGATTGTATTATTTGCTTACATTTATGGAATAGCTTTATCGATATTACCAATAATTAATAAAAGTGATAATAACAAACAATGACAAAAAAATCGAAACCATGTTTATTAATTTTCAAAAGACGTGCGATCCCATCCTGCGAGGGGAATATTTTCTTTCGACAAATTATTTATTTCAAATTCTTCACCGCCGCCTCCACAACAATCGACGAGTTTTTTTTAACTTAGGTAATTATTTTTATACATCTCATTTTAAAAGCGTAGTTTTCCTAAAATAGCAGCATTCATTATAACTAAACGCTTTCAAAAATATTTTGTTTATTATTTCAGCATTTAATTTCCGTAGTTTTAAATTTTCCGTGAAAAATGAATAAAACGGACTCATAGTTCAATATTTTAGAAAAAAAACATGTTTTAGATAAAAAAAAGATTCATAGTATAAGTGTAGATTAACATCATCTGTTAAATCACCTCACCTTCCACAAAACAATAAAATAGATTTTTTTAAGCGATTACGTATGAACACCCATAAAAACTTGTCAGAAAGATGAAAAAGCGCTTATTTTAAAATTTAGAGTAAGGATCAGTTTCGTATATACATTAATTAAAAATGCCCCTTGGACAGTAAATTTCCAACATATATCAAATAACATTATGACCATCTTACTTTTGTTGTTTTCCTCCAAATTACCAAAATTTCAAATAAAAATTATTTCTTTTTTTCCTGTAAAGAAAAATATTGTTAGAGTAATTGCTCTCTCTCTCTCTCTCTCTCTCTCTCCCTCTCTCTCTCTCTCTCTCTCTCTCTCTATATATATATATATATATATATATATATATATATATATGCCCACACACATATATACGGAGTGTTACAGAAAAATCCGGCACTTGACAAATAGTAAACAAAATACAAAGAGGTGCTTAGGAGCGCCATGAAGCCCTGAATGGACGACACCGCTGCCGAACGCCCCTACGTTTTCCAGCAGGCGTGACTGCTCAACAATCCGCCTCACTACTGGTAACCAGACTTGTAGCCGCTCTCATTACGCGACTGCAACACATCGACTATTGCTTCTGTGGCGTTATCGATGCCAAGACAAACAAGCACGCCCACAATTACAGCCAAGAACATGGTCGCCAAAGCGTGTGACCCATTTCGCGCCAGCCTTGAAATGGTCGTCGCCGCCGCCGGCGGTTATATTGAAAACTAACGTAGCATGTAATTTTAACAGTTGCTAAATCAATGGTCGGGTCTTTGCATATACAGCATTTGTTTTTATTGGCCATTTCGTTTTTCTTTTTATCAAGTGTCGGGTTTTGCTGCAACACCTTGTTTTATATATATATATATATATAGAGAGAGAGAGAGATAGATAGAGAGAGAGAGAGAGAGAGAGAGAGAGAGACAGACAGACAGACAGACAGACAGACAGACAGACAGACAGACAGACAGACAGACTATAAGCGTACACGACTCAGGACGGGTAAACATTAATTGTCCGAACAAGACAGTTTGGCACCAATAAAATTCATTGCATGATTTTTATTGTAAAATTGTGTAAAGTTTATAAGGGTCTTCAGTTGAAATTGAAATTCAAAGAATCTTGCTAAATTGTTGTCTAATGGATTAAATTAAATGCAAATCTAGAATATTTGAATGTTTAAACAAGAGATTGTGCCCACATTATGCCCCTAAAACCCTTTAAAATACTCCAAAGAAACTGAAATTTCAAAGAATATTTATTAATTAATGTCTAATTCTTATTGTTTGAATTAAACAAAAATCGTAAGTATCTGAGTTTTAGCGGAGAGCTACCACTGCCTCTTTGCCCCATTTGCATAAAACGAAATATAGTCCACATTACTCACACCTACGCCCAGCAGCTGTGTTCCAACATTCATAATGATCGGTTAATTAGTTTAAGAGTGCCCCTG
>OY744545.1:38514728-38569728 GCA_963556195.1 Sepiola atlantica
ATATATATTCTAGAAAATACGATGAGTTATATTTAGGGGGTGCATGTATATAATATTTTATTTTAAATTTTTATAAACTGATCATTATGAATGTTGGAATATATATAATCCGCAACACGGTGAGTAACATGGTTACATTGTTTTGTTTTTTAAACTTTGCCATTTAAGGGTTGCGCCCGCCCCTCACTCGCCCCCCCCCCAAAAAAAAATTTGTTTAAATAAGTTAAATAGAGCCTGGGTCATTTTAAAAATAATTTAATTAATATTGTGTTTTCAAGTAATTTCTTGATATCAGATCTTCTGTTTTTTGTTCTTTCCTTCCAGATAAGTCTCTGAGCTGTTAAATTTATCTTAATATTTAATATAAAATGCCACCGCAGATGAAATATAAGCATTTGTATCCAATTACGAGAACAAGAATTGGAGAGATAAGAAAGAGACATGTGGAGTGTAAAAAAATTGTTACAGGAATTTTAGTCTTCAAAAGATACACATCTATCTATCTCTCATGAATTAATGAAGATACAACATGGCGTTCATAGCGTTTCTAAGATTTCTCAAGCACGGAGCATAAAGATTGGCATTGGTAATCTTTGTGCACAAAAATAGCTAAAAATTCTAACCATCTTGTAGTGTTTAACCGCGAATTTATGGTATTTTTCAACATCAGGTGAACAAGTTGAGCAAATCAGTGGGCGTGTGTGGGTGTGGCATTTTGCGACAGGTGTGAATAATGAATGGGCTTCGAGCGGGTATATATGAATGGCCTTCTCAGATGTGTGACTGGGGAATTGCGTAAGATATTTATGCGATTGATGAATCGATTTAATTCCAAATGCTCTGGCTGTGATGGATGTAAGACAAGTAAACGAGTTCGAAAATCGAAATTTTTCATGAAGATTTCCAGAACGTTCATAGGTGTGTCTAGAAGAATATTTGAACTCGTCCATGGCCAAAATATTATTCAAATCTCCCTTATTCTATATCGGATGGATTGTTCCACTCTTATATTTTTCTTTCTTATGTTGTTTTGTTAAGTGAATAAAGTCGTCTTCTGTTCTTACGCCAATCAGCCGAGTCGAAGATACGTCATCGACAATCAGTCCGACATATTACCGCAGTGGACGTTTTTTTCTGTCAATCTGTGATATTTGTTCTGTTCGGTTCTAGACGTTCCACTTTCCCAGGCCTTATCTTCTTGCCTTGAAAAATAGTTACTTCATAGCTTACTCCCTGAGGCGTCCTCACCGGAGAATGCCGACGGGACTGTTTAGACAATTTTTACGGGGTCAGAGTGCACCACTTCTTGTTCGCTGGTCTACTATTCCCACCCTTCGGTCTTGTGCTACATCATACCGTGGGGAAGTACGGAGTGTGGGGTTAATACCAAGATTATCAGAAATACTGAAAAAAATAAATCGGCCATCTTACATCTTACAGAATGCATTTAGACAAATTTAGGGATTTAAAAAAAAATCTTTTATGGCTATTAATTGCACACGAGATGGCGTAATTAAAGAATGACGTAATCCATTGAAACAGGCGGAAGTCACTGGGAACATTTTATGACGTCACATACGGATGATCTTGCGAAAGGAAAACGTGATAAGGTGAAAAAAATATACGCCAGCTCTGAACCCCTTATTAACATTTCTATTCTTTCTTTTTTTTAATTTTCAAAATATAAATTCAATGAAAATAGACAAATGTCGTATTTCTTTTTTATGGATTTCAAGCGGGTTCACAAATTCCACGATAATGTGAAACTCCCTGTGTACAGATGGTGAGCATTTTAGAATTAAAATTTAACACACCCATTGCTTTCGCACCTTGTATATATGAATTATATTTACATCCGCGTAATTTCCTTAAATATTTAGTAGCAGAGAAATAATGAGCAACATGATAATGATGTTACATTCGCAGCATAGATTATTTAACAGTTTATTGGTTAATCATCAATGATCGGATGTTGTATGAGAATTGGGGTTGATTGACTATTGCCTGCGTGCGTAATTTGATACAATACCTAATTTTCATTGGAAGCTAACGAATAATTATTATCTTATTAAATTACATTTAATTACATTTAAAACACACGCATGTTGCGGTCAAGAATAAGAAAATAACCACATGCATCACAGGCTACTAAAGTCACCACTATATTACGCTTATTTACTCGAGCATATTATAGTAAATGCGTTATTATTTTTTCCAGCTAACAGTAAATATTACATTTTTCACGCCATCTTACACTTTCCCTAAAACATACTCCATATAGGTGGTAGTAAAATGTTTTCCCGCTAACACTTTATTACTACAACTCTCCCTATCGACACCGGGAACTAATAAACAACGTCTCCTTTTTTTAAAAAGTGACCCTAATTATTTACTATTCGTCTGCTATTAATTTACTACATAATACAATACATGGGGCACACATTTAGTGGACGCTCCCTCTAATTCTGCTAATTTTTTAGGATATCGGATTACGTTATTTCTACTTATTACGTATACAGTTATACTCAGTCTGGCTTTTAGAGAATGCAATTAACGAATATTGTTCCTTACAGTGTTTCAATATTCAACATGGTGGCTATAATTTCTTCAGCTAGTCTACTTTCGATTTAACTCAATATACGCCAAAATACTCGACAGATTGCTATACAGTTGACATTTTCTGTATCCTACACCTTGCACACGTATTATATCCAAAAATTGAAAAAAAACCATCGATTTCTTCGTATAAAAATGACCCAACACGTATGATTAGTTGACCCTACATATATATATATATATATATATATATATATATATATATATATATATATATATATATATATATATATATTTATATATATATATATGTATATATATATATTAGTATTTCATGTATCCGCATACATTTTATAAGGAAATATAATTTTTCATCTATCAATTTTCAGTATTTACTTCAACAGTGCTCGATACGTAAGTAGAGCTAGGTAGTAAGCTATGAAAATATATTTATGGCAATTAAGCTACACACTGGTTCCCGCGTTTCATCCCCGGGGGAATCTTCAGGCTAAAATGTATGGTCTCCATGCATTTTAGCCTGAAGATTCCCCCCGGGGATGAAACGCGGGAACCAGTGTGTAGCTTAATTGCCATAAATATATTTTCATAGCTTACTATATATATATATATATATATATATATATATATATATATATATATATATATATATATATACGTTCTAATAATTTAACATCAACAATAGTTTAGGCGCGCGATCGTTTCTGAGACGAAAGGTCTTTATTGATACCAAGTCTTTTCATCAGCATACGTTTCAGACAGCATAAATAAAAAGTCGAACAGAAGCCTAGACATTTCAGTATTATTCACCACAAAATACTCAGTAATTTGAGAAAAATGGGGGCTAGAGATTATAATTCGTATCCTCCCTAATAACATCACCCGCATCTCTCTCTTTCTCTCAGTCTCTCTCTCTCTCTCTCTCTTTCTATATATATATATATATATATATATATATATATATATATATATATATATATATATATATATATAGGAAATCAGCGAGTGTTTTCAGTCTCTCTGTACAATGGTTTGTCAGGACCACCTGACAGGAGGAGACTTCCCCCTACAAGTAAACCCTGGCCAAATATTCAAAGTATTCGAAGCTCAGATGAGATCCCATCGATATGGCTATACACTAGCTCATAAGAAGAATGGTGCACCAGACTAGATTAATGCTTGTCCTATAATCCAGTATGGCCAAGAGGCTACAAGAAAGATATACTCTAACATAGTAAACTGGCTAATTGGGGAGAGGAAAATAAATTTTCTTAACTTCCTTACTAACTCAATGTTTGACAGGTAAAGGGAACTTAAATGTAATATTCGAATATCTATGTGTCTCATATAGAGATCAAGTGTTAGCTCCAGGAAGAGTACCCTAGATTTCTGAGAACTTCGACGGAAGCAAAATGAAACAAAGAAGAGAATATAATATATAATATTAAATTATGTTTTAGAGAGAGAGAGACAGAGAGAGAGAGAGAGAGAGGGGGGAGAGAAAGAGAAAGAGACAGAGAGAGAGTAAGAGAGAGTGAGAATGAGAAAGAGAGAGATTTCGGCGATTCAAAATAATTTCCAAATCAAGTTTCAAATCATACACTAAAGTATTACAATCGTTTACAGCTGTTTCAAAGCAGTATTTATTTTAATTCATACAATGAATCGTAACATTATAAATGCTGTTCAGAACAAACGATCTATTTTCAAATAAAAAATATTGCTACTGAAATACAAAACAAACACATTGAGTACACATTTTTAAAACAGTTTAAAATTCCACCCTAAAACAGAAGAACTCACAAGAAAAGTCTTCCTTTATATACCCCAGGAGATATAATCGATTAAACTCAATTTGATATCAAGATGCATGATAAATCTGGAATGAAGGTCAGAAAGCAAAACACAAATTTTGCATTGACGCATCCTTTTCGTTTGCTTGTGTCCAACCTTTAAGAATGTGAACGCGTTAAGATATCGTTCCTCATTTAATATTTTTTTAACACCTTAAAGGTAATTTACGTGGAATCCGAAGTACAATGTTTTTAATTATTTTTTGGTTCTTTCATGTAAAACATCAAAGCAAAGTTAGCCAATGTGATACCGAATTCAAAAAATATAGGATTTTATATTAAAAAAAAACAACCGAATATTTGTGCATCTTTTTCTTAACACATATGCCGTAATTGAGTTTATGAGAAAACAAACATTAAAATTTTGAATGGTTAAAAGTACGGTGTATTTACGTCTGTGCAAGAAAATATGATTAGAAATGAGAAGTAGAAAAAAGAACCGATTTATTTTATTCAGTTTAGCAGTAAAACAAATGTTTTCAGCGAGATTAATGCTATTACTACTACACCTACTTAGTGTCGTTAATATTTTTATTCCTTCGTCCTTCAGACTGTAGCAGTTACATAATTTAGATCGATTTTTTTTTATCTTGCATGCTATCACTCTCGGAGTGATTAGTACGTCGTTTGATAAGAACCCACAGGTATGTTCTTACACGCGTAGTGATACGTCAGGTGATTATAACACGATGTGCATTCGCAGCTATTTCCGCCGAGGGTCGTGGTTGTTTCGCGCTTTTTACAAACCGTCAGACTTCTAGCGCGGCGTTGACAAGACGTCATATTACGTGGCTCACCTCTCACCATGGCTTGTGCGGAAGGCGAAGTGCAAGTTTTTTTGGAAACGTCGTTGAGACAAGTCGTATATCTTTTTCCTCATCTCTCGCAATGGCGTTGCGAGAGGAGATGGAAATCACGAACTCAATTCGATTTTGTATAGTTCATACATGCCGGCTGAACCAACCTGTCTTATATTATTGTCTACCTTGTCTGCTTTCCGGACCATATTCTGTGTTAACGAAGCTATTGAATAAAGTTGATTTCAATTTTAGAGAAGTCGTTTGTTCTTTTTAACCGAGAAATTCTTTATTTCAAACAAGGCCACGCAGATTGATACTGATGCAGCTAAGAAGCACCACGCACCGCAATCTCTACAAGACCAATAAAAATCTTGTAGAAAAATATTCCATCCAACAAAATAAGTCCTTTGTTTTTTTTTCAGTGTCTCCACGTATAATTTTTCTATATTTATTATTTGTCTATCTAAGTTTAGAAAATTAGTTAATTTTCTATAACTAAACCCTGTCATCAATTTACAGAGTGAGCTAAGTAGAATTATCCTTATTATGCGTTTAGGTGACTAAGACATATCACCATAGCGGTATGTGTTTAATTGCTTTTAAGTGTTTAGAGTGCGAACACTTCATCTTATTAAAGGATCATGCGATATATTAGTAGTATGAACACCAGTAGGGAGGGGTTCTCCAGTGTTTCCCTTTTTACGCCAATCATAACAGTCGGAAATCTATCTTCGAAAATCCGTCCGACAGAGATTGGGCAATTGTGATAGCGGTGGTCTTTTTGCTGTCGGGCCGTGATATTTGTTCTGTTCAGTTCTATCAGTTCCACCATCCCAGGCATTACCTTCTCGCTTTGGAAAAGAGTTAGTTTATAGCTAACTGCTTGAGGCGCCCACAACGGGTAACTCCTTGTGTAAGGGTGGTGAGCATTTTCAAATTAAAATTTTAAATACCTATTGCTTACGCATCTTGTATATATGAATTATACTTACATCCGCGTGATTTCTTTAACTATTTACTAGCAGAGAAATAATCAGCATGGAATATTAAAGAATTTCCCACAAAAAGTTTTTAAAATTTAATCAAAATTTTTATTATTATATTTAATTAAATCACGTCAGATATTTACAAATACGAGATTTTGATATGATTGAAGCCCGCAATTATTCAAGTCTTTATTGGTTAATCGTCAATGATCAGCTGATTGTATGAGAATCGGGTTTGATTGAATATTGCCAGCGTGCGTAATGTGATTTTTATTGGAAGCTGACGCATAATTATTATCTTATTGAATTACTTTTAAAACACACGCATATGTCGGTCAAATATATATATATATATATATATATATATATATATATATATATATATATATATATATATATATATATATATATATACAGGGTGGGCACAAAATAAGGGTCCTATTTTTAAAAATTCATAACTTTTTTATTTATTGATTTTTTTCTTTTTTTTTCTTTTAGAATAAGTAAAGGACCCATTCCGAAGCAAGCATGAGCCGTATTAGCCCTAAGGAACGTACCCTCATAATAGAGTGGTACTTTAAATCCAATGAGTCGATTTCGGAGACTCAACTCATCTATCGGCGTCATTACAACACCAGAAACTCTCCTTCGGCAAAAGCAATCCGAGGAATTATTGCTCGTTTTAGGGACCAACAAGGAATATCCGACATGGCGAGAAGTGGTAGGCCTCGTACTGTACGAACAGCTCAAAATTTCGATGAATTGGAGAGAAGTTTGGAGGAGGATGCATCCACATCCACAAGGAGGAGATCAAAAGAACTTGGCATTTCTCGAAGCTCACTTCGGAGAATGCTAAGAGAAAGAGGATATTTTCCATATAAAGTGCAGCTAGTTCAAGAACTTCAACCTCGAGATAATGAAAAAAGACTTGAGTACGCTATGCGACTCCAGGATTTGGCCAATGATGATCCCGATTTTCTCAAAAAACTAATAATGTCGGATGAAGCCCATTTTCATCTTGATGGGTTCATCAATAAAAAAAATTGCCGAATATGGGGTACGGAGAACCCAAGGATAATTCAGCAGCACACATTACATCCACTCAAGTGCACGGTGTGGTGTGGAGTTACTGCTGAAGAGATAATTGGCCCCTATTTCTTTGAAGACGATGCCGGAAATCAGGTAACAGTAACGGGTGACCACTACCGAGAAATGCTGCAAAATTTCTTGCAACCGTGGGTTGCCGCCAAACCTGACAGGATGTGGTTCCAACAGGATGGAGCCACAGCACACACTGCGAGAGATACCCTTACACTTTTACAGGGTATATTTGGAAATCAGATTATCTCTCGCAGTTGCGAAATTCAATGGCCTCCACGAGCACCCGACCTTACAGCTCCTGACTTCTTCTTATGGGGTTACCTCAAAGAAAAGGTTTATGCCAATAAGCCAAACAATATTGAGGAACTGAAAGCAAATATTGAAGCAGAAATAAGAGCCATAAGTCCTCAGATGTTGCAAACTGTTATGGAAAATGTTTTAAAAAGAGCCGAAGAGTGTGAAGCCGCCAACGGCGCCCATTTAGAAAACATTATTTTTGCTTAAAAAACTCAAAACAGTGTAAAAAACAATACTTTAGTTTTTGTAAGTTTTAAGAAGTGTTTTTCGGCTAAAATTTGTTTTGTTTATTTCAAAAAATCTCGGATGGGTCAGTCTACACACACATAAAGTTTGGTGAGTTTAACTTTTATTTTGTGGAAGTTATTTTAATTTAAAGATAGGACCCCTATTTTGGCCCACCCTGTATATATATATATATATACATATATAACTTCCCTGAGGAGGAGCTTGTTTGCTCTGAAACAATTGTCGGATAATCAAACTATGTTTATTTTAATATAAAAGCTCTAATATATATTGAGCACTTTTGCATAAATATTGTTTTTGTTCATTTAGTTAATATTTGAACTTAATTAATTAATTTATATATATATATGTGTGTGTGTGTGTGTGTGAATATTTCATGAATATTTTGATTTCGAATATATATATATATATATATATATATATATATATATATATATATATATATATATATTACATTGTCGTTTTCCGTCTATCCTCTGATGAAAAGAGTTTATCTTTGAAATTCCATGGATTAAGGATATGAAGCTCCTTGCTGTGTACTTCTTATGTTCTAATAAATAGTGCATCTTTACAATTTTTATTCTCATCTTTCATCTCTATAATTGATTGCTCTATTCAATATATTGAACTTTATATTTCTACGATAGATCATTATTAAACGATAATTCAATTATCTTTAACTTAATTCAACATTTAAATATATATATATATATATATATATATATATATATATATATATATATATATATATATATGCAAGGAAACTATAGGACCAGCTTGTTTTACAGGTATAGCCCCCAAAATCATTACTGTCCCACCTTTACATTTAACAGTTAGAAAAAGGCAGTCTGGATTAAATGCTTCGTTCGGATGCCTTCAAACATACACATGGCCAGAGCTTGGGAATAGAGTAAACGATGATTCCTCGGTGAAGATAACATTCCTGCACTGCCGAGTGGCAATTTTTGACGTTTATACGCAACTCTAAACGTTTTTTTAGATTTGTGTTCGAAAGCAGCGATTTTCTTATGACAGCTCTCTCATGAAATTCACCCATGCGAAGCTCTAGGCCAGGGGCGGGCAACCTTTTCAGAGTGAGGGCCAGATGAGACTTAAGGAAGGAGATCGCGGGCCGGAGTGAAATACGAAATCTCAGAATCACTATTTTTTTTGTATATGAATTAATTGTACAAACATTGTATTGAACATTCTACAAATCTGATATTTTTTCTCAAGAAACTTCTGTATGTGATGTTATAAAAGGCGCCGACGAAGAGCCATTTTGGAATCATAAAAAATAATGATGGGGGAAGTAGCAAGTTGATCCAGCATTCGTTTTGACACACCTCACATAGGTTATTTGATTCATGCCATCTCTTCGTCTCTCGTTTCCTCTTTGCCTCTCTCTTTCGCTTTTTCTATTTTTATCTCGGACCAAGGATTGGAAAATAATAGTTAAAGAAAAATGAAATACACATGCATCATCGCTCGCTGATATTTATTCATTTTTATCCCACTGTAAATCTTAATTGAAACCTACTTTTACGTCTATTTTACAAAATGATATAACTTTTACTGGGAGGTCCGCGGGTCGGATTGCAATAATAAAGCATAGTAGGGTGGCGGGCTAGACACTAAGCCTTCGCGGGCCGGATGTGGCCCGCGGGCCGGAGGCTGCCCGCCCCTGCTCTAGGCGAACAGTTTTTGGTGAAACGGGAGCATCCAGATGATTTTAAAACTCTGTTGTCATGTTGGGTGCCGTGGTTTGGTGCTTTTTCATCACAATTCTTACAAGAACTCAACGATCTCCCTCGGAGCACTTCTGCTTTCTTCCAGAATATTATTTAGAGGAGGATGTTTTCCATTCTTTTTCATCGGCTGTTCTCACCTTCTAGACAGATCCTCTCGATTCGGTCACCATCTCAGCCACTTTCGTTACATTAGCCCATGCCATATATATATACACATACACACACACACACACACACACACACACCCACATATATATATATATATATATATATATATATATATATATATATATATATATATATATATATATTATGTATCCACATAAAATGTTATAAGGAAATATAATCTTTTATGTATCAATTTTCAGTATTTACTTAAACAGTGCTCAATACGTGAGTAGCACTAGGTAGTAAGTTATGAAAATATATGTATAGCAATTAAGCTACACAGAGGCCTCCGCGTCTCATCCCCGTAAGCGATTATGCTAGAATGAGAAATTATAAATCCTAAACTTTAAAGAACCCCAAAACCTATTAAACTGTAGAAGTCAAATAGCAAACAACTGCTTACATAGAATAGAATTCCCATCAGGTTTACAATACATGATTAATACATAAATGAAAACATAAACAAACAACTAAAAAAAAAACTAAACTAAACTAAACTAAATCCTAAGATTGAAATACAAGCAAGCACGTATTAAAATAATGTTACCCATTATTTCGAGAAAACAAATAAACAGAGATGGGCTACCATATAGAAAACAGAACAATAGAATAGGAAATATGAAGTCAAATCAACCGAACCTTTGTTTGTGAAAAGCCCAACGATTGGCTAAGAGAATTAGAAAGAATCTGATTGGTTAACTCGCTAGACTAAACACCACGTGTATATATAAAAGCACCCGGCAACACAAACTCAATGCATGTTAGCCTGACGATTCCATACGGGAATTAAACGCGGAAGCCTCTGTGTGGCTTAATTGCCATAATATATTTTAATAACTTACTATATATATATATATATATATATATATATATATATATATATATATATATATATATATATATATATATATGATGGACTCTCCCGTCGATATTTCGACGTATGAGTGCCCCACCAGGGGCTGCCCACGCATGGATTTGAAATTGCAAGGGTTGCGCAATCTCCAACAACCGCTCTCCTGAGTCGGCATTGCTTGATTCCAATGGCAAGTATAGTACAAGACGACTGGAAACAATGCCGAGATAAGCAGAGAGCACATACAGCACCTGGTATTCCCAAATGCTCAACGCCGCTTAACTTCGGTGATCTAACGGGAATATATATATATATATATATATATATATATATATATATATATATATATATATATATATATATATATATATACTATCAACAATTAGGGTCACCAATTATAAGTTATGTCACTCTCCACAACAAAACTCTCACTAACTTTTAACAAAACTATCGAAACCTTTCATTTCCAAGATAAATCTTCTCATATATCATGATAGCCACGGAAGATAAAAAATATATATCAAACGATAGTTAAGTTGACAAGTATCTTGAACTTTTTTTGTTTGTCCCCTTTTCTTTTTACTTATAATTTGTTTCAACATCTCTATGGAAAACAGTTATGAAGTGATTCATCTTTGGTCTCCTTCCTTCTTGTGATTCTCTATTTCTCTTTAAGAATAATATAAATTAAAATAAATACAAAATACAAAAAGACTCACTTAACAATTAGTGATAATTACAGTGCGTCCAATATTGTTCGATTATATATAAGATTTTGTAAGTACAAAAATCTATTTATATATATATATATATATATATATATATATATATATATATATATATGTAGGTGTGTGAACATATATGTTTAGCATATGCACTCTATTCTTCATGTATACTAACCTCTTAAAAGTGAAAGCTCGAAGATTGTCAACATGTAACAACAGAGCATATATAAATAAACAACATTTTGCTACATTCAAAAGACCAATATTTTATTCATCTTACGAATCATATATATATATATATATATATATATATATATATATATATATATATATATAGTCTTGGAAGTTTCTCAACCATTAAAACTATATTAAAAAAATCAAAAAAAAACTAAAGTCCCAAGTCGTTCAGTGGAAAATAACTCATGTAAGTCAATTTAACTTTTACAGTTATTATATTAGTTTGTTTCTAACATTATTTAAGGGATCATCAGTTGTTTACCATGAAAAACATTTTCGGGAATTTAAAAACAAGGCAGTATTTAATTTCATGGCTTCCCAGCAGAGTTGATCAGACCCCACTTCCCTTAAAAGACAAAAACATAAACGTTCCGTATACTAAACCTAAGTTTTGTTCCGTATACATGTTTTGATAACTTATATTAGTTATTAAAAAGAAAAAAAAATCCTCCTTATCTGTGTTGTTCGTCTGTCTAATAAAATTTATCCGTTACTTACAAAAATGTTGCTGCATTTTAAAGTGTGTAGATGAATCCATTACACTACTTTTTAGGTGATTACTGTATTTTTAGTTTTAGTTTTATATTAAAAATATCAAAAATATCAACATATCCAAATATTTAAAAAAACATTTTTTAATTATATATATATACATATATATACTTTTAGTCCTTTTTTCTCCACCTCTTCCTTCTCCGCCTCCTCCTCCTTTGTTGTTCAATTCCTTGTCATCAATTTCAAATAAATACTAATCCTCTTAGCCAACTCACAGGGTTCATAAGCTTAACTGCCGATTTTTTCTCTTTCTTCTTTTTTTTAAACTCACAGCGCCTCCAACCGGCGTTCATAAGCCAATTGTCCATCTTTTCTCTCTTTCTTCTTCTTCTTCTTCTTCTTCTTCTTCTTCTTCTTCTTCTTCTTCTTCTTCTTCTTCTTCTTCTTCTTCTTTTAAACTCACAGCGTTTCCAATCGGCGTTATAAGCTAACTGTCGATTTTTTTCTCTTTCTTCTTCTTCTTTTTTAATTTTTTAAACATTTCTTTCCTTCTTCATCCTTTTCTACTGTCTATTATACGTAACTATTTTTTATATAAATATTATATGTGTTATAGATACGATTATACATATTCTACATTATTTTTATTTATATTTAGATAGCTTTGGATTTGCTCTATCAATTTATTTTGATTAATTTGATGAGACTTAAAAGCATCAGTAATTGCCTTATTTTATTGTCTAAATATTTTATTCTGATCGCCACCTTGTTGAATCATTCTTATTATTAGGTCAGAAATTGTGTGCATAAAATCTACCAATTTTAAGGTAACACGAGCAATCTCCAGAAATTCGGACATAATACTCCCGTAATATATATATATATATATATATATATATATATATATATATATATTAAATTATATTTACCTACAGACGACGTTGTTTCGAGCGTTTTACTCTCGCCAGTGTAGGAAAGTGATAATTTCAGACGGCCATAAAGCGCAGACTACGCACGGTTTCACTCTATGCTCACGGCCATTACAAATTATCACGTGATACGGATAATTTAAGTTATATTTATATTGATTACAGCGTAAACATCAAAAGAAACTAGAGAACTCAACGTACTTATATGGAGTCTTGCTTTGACTCTAAGTGAATGTTTATTTTTGATATCTTTTAAGTGCTTAACTTTAATTTTCTTAAAGTGGCTTTAATAATAATATTTATGAATAAATATTAAATTATATTTACCTACAGACGACGTCGTTTCAAGCTTTTTTTCTTTCATCGGTGTAGGGAAATATGATAATTTCAGACGGTCATAAGGCGCGAACCGGTTCACAGAGCCACTTTTTACTCTGCATGCTTTCACTCTATCCGAATGGTCATAGGAAGGGGATATCGCCGATTTTGAAAAGCCTTGGCTTAAGGAAAGAATAATAAACACTAGTTTATTACTGAATACACCTTGCATTGAACAATTGAAACTTAAAATAAATTTGGACAATCGTCGCATATTTATCACTCTTTTTTCTTATATATATATATATATATATATATATATATATATATATATATATATATATATATATATATATATATATATATATATAAACAATAATATTTTTATAAATAAATAGTAAATATTTAAAATACCTAGAGACATCGATGTTTCATGCTAACGCAATCTTCAGTCTAGGAACTAATTCTCAACGGTCGGTGGGCACGAACCCCGAACACAAATCGCCACTGATTCGCAGTCGGAGCCAACCAGTTAGTAAATAGAGAGGAATTTTAACTGTAAATAGCGGTATTCGGCTACTACTATTCACCAAGCAGCTAAGAGTGATCTACGAAACGTCGGACCATGCATATAGCTATTTGTACTGCTTGTTATTAAAGCTCCTCGAATAGTGCCCAGCCTCCGTGGGAGGGGGCTGATAAACAATAATATTTTTATAAATAAATATTAAATATTTAAAATACCTAGAGACATCGATGTTTCATGCTAACGCAATCTTCAGTCTAGGAACTAATTCTCAACGGTCGGTGGGCGCGAACCCCGAACACAAATCGCCACTGATTCGTAGTATTACATTGAGCTCTCATACCCGAATTTCCTCTTGGAAATTATTTCCATTATAACACACACACACACACTATATATATATATATATATATATATATATATATATATATATATATATATATATATATATATATATATATATATATATATCACTTTTACTTTGAAGAATATTGCTGTCATGTTCTCTAAACCAAATCTATATTACTAACGTGATTGTTAAATAAAAAGATGAACAGTTGTGTTGTCAACTTAAAACCAAGCCCATGACGCACGTCATTCGCTTTCTTCCCGCATTTTTTTCTTGTTTCTCCTAAAAAAAACGTGTGTCGATAATTTTTCTACGGGGGCGTTTGCACAAACACTGGCGCGCCCACTTTCTAGATAAGAAAATGAAGTCGACTGAATTTTCCAACTAATTGAAATCGCTTTGTTCTTTTTTTGCAATACGAATAAACAATACATAACGCTGAAAGGATAATCCATCTATATAATAATACGCTCAGGTAATTTATGTTCGTACGTACGTTATCACCCTCCACCATTTTTTAAAGATGAAATCGCCCGATCGCAGAAGAGGCAACTTAAGAGAGGTATTTTTTTTTTTAATTTCATCTGAAACTGAAACTAAAAGACTCATTTTTAGCTTTCAGGTTAGAATCAAAGTGTAGTAGCTGTTCTGACTAAATATTGTACAATAATATCGTGGCGTCTGTGTTCTCACTGGACGTCCATAGTATGGAAATATGCCATAAATTCTTAGAAGAGATTAAGAGATAAACCCCCACCCATAACCGGCTTTTGAAACTACATTAACCGGAGTAGTTAGATAAGTATGCTTCAGTTTGAACAAAGGTGGTACAATAATACCGTGGGGTCTGCGTCCATATAATATAAATATTTTAAAGCTCGGCAGGAATATACAACAGTTAAACACAACTGTGGAATTTCCTCAGATCCCGCTAGTGTAAATAAATCACGGCGTCTGTATGTATCTTTTATAGTTTCACTCTTTCTTGCCTTGACAGAGTACAAAACCGACTTCGCAATCTAGTGGGCGTGATCTCTTCTGTCCCCTGAATCACTTTCTCACGGAATAAGTGTGGCTAGCTCCTCTCTACTCTATAGTTATTTTCATGGTAGGTGCTCGACTGAGCCTTAATCCTTGCCCCCTCCCCACCTGTAAAAAATTCCCCTCTCTCTCTCCCTCTCTGTCTCTCAAAGAAATAATAATTTAATATTGTTCATGTAAAATTAATTAATATATATATAATAAAATTAATATATCCTTTGTATTATTTTACAAAGTTTATTTCCTAGAGCGGCCTACCTGTGGAACAAAACACCAAAAAACTGCTTCCCAGCCGACTACAACATGGTCGTCTTCAAGTCTAATGTAAACAAATACTTGTTTAGCCGTCCTCCTGAATAAATAATTTCCCTCAAGAAATGTTCCGTCCAATCAACCGGTTATTTCCAATCCTCTCGTGGTGGCACTCATCGTCCAACGAACAATGTCTTTAACCCTTATCCTTGAGTGGCCCCCGGGCCTTGATAAGCGGTAACCCATGAATAAAAAACTAAAAAAACGAAACATCCATAACTTAAAGGGTTGCAATTCTGTTTACATATACACCGTGATAAAGCGCCCAAAGAGATGTAGGTGGGGGTCATCGGCAGTGACAAAAGTACAGCTCTAGAAGAGCTCCCCAGTTCTACCCAAGTTACTAGAACAAAATTTGGCCAAGATCAAAGTGTAGTTTCTGTTCCGATGGATACTACACCCCATAGACTGGTATTGTCTTGGCCCTCGAGGCTTGATTTACGCCGGTCTATGGGTCTGTCCTGTGCCGTTCTAAGAGGTCCACCCTCTCAGGCTTTGCCTCCCCTCTTTGGGGAGGAGTAAGTTTATTGCTTACTGCCTGAGGCGCCTCTGCCGGGGAATGCCGACGGGGCTGCCCAGGCAAATTTTAAAGGCATGAGTGCCCCCCCCCCTCTTCGGGCGCTGGCTTTTCAAGCCCCACTTTCCCGATCCGACTTTGGGTCACATCTTACTTTTTGGGAGTAAGATAAAACTGGCCTTGTGCCTAACTCCTGGAGAGGAGTAAATCAATACTAGAACCAAATTTGGCCAAGATCACAGTGTAGTATCTGTTCCGATGGATACTACACCCCATAAACTGGTATCGTCTTGGCTTCGGGGCTTGATTTACGCCGGTCTATTGGTCTGTCCTGTGCAGTTCTAGGAGGTCCACCCTCCCAGGCTATGTCTCCCCTCTTTGGGGAGGAGTAAGTTTGTTGCTTACTGCATGAGGCGCTCCTACCGGGGAATGCCGACAGGGCTGCCCAGGCAATTTTTAATGGCCAGAGTGCTCACCTTCTCGGGCGCTGGCTTTTCAAGTCCCACTTTCCCGATCCGGCCTTGGGTCACATCTTACCTTGTGGGAGTAAGATAAAAATGGCCTTGTGCCTAACCTCCTGGAGAGGAGGTAAATAATACTAGAACCAAATTTAGAGAATTCAAACTTCATGCAACAACAAAAAGCTGTTTAGTACCTGGTGTATGTGACTTCTTCATTAAATATATAAAGAACATTTTCATTCTCTGACACCGCCAGGTTCATCTGTTGGTTAAATATAATGTTTAATATAATTCATCTCTTAATTTAATATATATATATATAGCAGACATAAAACAAGCATCATGGACGAATACTATCATGACATGTTTTATCAGAATTGTGTCATCTATTCCCTGCTCCCTTTTTTTTTCTAGATCGTTTTACTAGTTTGTCTATTAGTCTCCGTCAATTCGTTGTTTTGATACCTCATTGTAATGCAGCTTCCTTTCCCAGTAGTTTCTTTTCAAGAACTGCAGGATTGTGGAACTCTTTTCCTGCTGACTGTTTTCCTCATACCTATAGTCTTGGTCTTTTCAAAACTAAAGCTACTAGTCATCTCGTGACTTTGCGATAATTATCTTTTGTTTTTGTTAACTCCTGACATCAAGTGGTTTCATGCTTTGTCCGGGGCGATTTCCATTTTTTTTTAAATAAAAGGAAAATATCTAATGCATGAACATAAGTTTCAAAATTATATTAAAAATAATTTGATACATTTTTCAAAAAATTTATTTCATTATTTATAAATGTTAGCTTCTTATTATTTATAAATTTTAGAGTTAAACTACTCGAAATATTTATGGGATTTAAATTTCGTAATAATTTTGTATAACGATCGATTTTATTAAAAAAACAATAATCCTTCATTGGATTATCTTTCGAAAAATGTAAATAATTTTTTTGCATGAAATTAACTGAAACGACAAAATGTGGGTGGGGGGTGCAATAAGTAAAATAAAAACGAAAGTAAAACAAAACTCCCGGGCAACGGCAGAGTTAGGGTTACCTAGTTTCTTAATAAAGCTTTCTTTAAGTTTTAATTCAACGTTACTTTTTTTTTTATTGCAGAGACGTTTTTTTCTGACAAAATCAGACATCAGTACTGAAAGGTTGAGCCCATAATTTGGGAGTTTGGGGTGTGTAGGTTACTCCTTATTTACTATGTATCCCAGATCTACTTTCTTACGGAATGGTAGAATCTGTGAGGGTCCCATCTATGGGGTGAATATAATTTTTCCCGGTCATTATATCAAACTACTTCGGAAATCCCGAACAAGGTGTTTACATCTACCTTACCCAGCCACTTGAACTCCATCTGTCACAGCTCTTTCTATCTTTTTCTCCCTACACTATTTACCAAATCTATCAACTTCTCAAGCTCTCCCTTCCAACCGCCCTGCTTATGAGAAAAGTGAGGCCCCAATTTGGGAGCTGTGAAGTTTGTAGAGTCACCCATTGATTACCAATGTAGTATTATTTAGATGCACGTGTGTAGAAAATAAGGTTGACATCGGAAATTCCAACGAAAGCTAAAAATTAATTCGGAGAGCAGAAAAGTCCATAGGTAGTTAAAAGTTTAAAATTAGGACCACGTGTGACGATATGACAGCACGTGAGGAAGAACGTGCCAACGGATCCAGAGATCTCCTGGCTTTGGGAAATTAGATGATGTGATCTGACGCGGTTTTCAAGTTTTCTTCCACCTGTCGTCGGTTAAAAGAGGAAGACGAACTTCATCTTGGTGTGCTTGCTGCAAATTACCGTAAGAAGTAAACCAGATCTCTTAATGGAGTTATTTGTTGTTCTTTTTTATTGCTCTTATCATTGCAGCAACAGAAAATGGAAAGAAGAGGAAAAGATGAACATCTGTACGACTGCGACATCACCACTGCTGAGGAAGACGTGACTATCCAATGAGTCGACTACGACGAGAGAGACGAACAGCTGTATCTTTTCAACGAAGAAGACGGCAAAAAAATTGTTGGGGATCGAAGATATTACTTCCGCTATGCTACATTACTACTCCGAAGCCCAATCATTTCCTCAAGGAGGAGTGCAGAGTAATCCCTTATTCCCATTACTCCCAGGTCCACTCTGACCCGGAGAAGTGGTAGTACCTGTCAGGGCATAATTTATGGGTTAAATAACAACAATCGTTTACAGACAATTTGTTAATAAAATATACGCTTACGAAACAAATTTTTCTAAAAATCAATTGTGTACAAAACATATGTAAGGTTTCAACATAAAAATGATCTAATGACTGTTGATATGCCGTCGAATGCAACAACCAAGCAATCATTAGTGAAACGTCGATATTTCTGATTTAGTAGAGAACAGATAAATGCGTTCGAGATGGGTATATTTGCTAATGGCATTACGCCATATTCTCGACATGTGGACACAACAAATGCACACATATCCAAGGCAATGGCTGAATGCTTAGAATGTGCTCCAGTGTGTAGTGGAATGGGGCCAAAAATGATTACCTTTTATACTACTAAGAAACATCTCCTTTCCTTTAACAATTATAAGAAACCTTCGCAAACGACCAATCGCCATGGGTAATAACATATCTTACCTAATAATGCAGCATTCAAACTCCTTGGCCTAACATACCCAGGTAGCAGGAACTGGAACAACTGCATAAACGATATTTCCAAGTCTGTTACAAATAAGGTGGCCTTTATTTTACCGTTCTAGAAAACTTCTTTCAGTATCCTATGTCTCTAAAAAGCCACCATGCATGGAGCATTGTTGCTGCATCTGGGCTGGTGCACCAATCACTGGTCTCTCCCTCTTAAACAGAGCCCAAAAAGATCTTCTGATCTAATAGATCTAATACTGCCTACCAAGCTGCGGCCCCTGTCCCATCGCTGCAATGTTGCTTGTTTTACAAGTAATTTAATGTAATGTGCCTTGACGAACTTGCTGCACTTATTTTCCCCTCAACGTAAATATCCCCGACAAACCTGACAATCAGCAAAATCTCACCCATTCAATGTGGAGGGTCACAGATGTCGAAAGGCTTTCTAGTCTAATAGCTTCCTTACTAAAACTGCTTGCCTTTGGAATTCCCTCCCTGCTCTCTGTTTCCCTGATTGTACCAACATGCAGACATTTAAATATAATGTGAACAGACTCTGTAGAACTCTCAGTTTAGCATGCCCCTATAAATCTGGCCCCTAATTCTTAAAAGCTCTTTACGTTTTAGGGTTTTTTGCCTGGTTTAGTGTGAATACAAGTAAAAAAAAAACATATCGTGACGTCGTTTTCAATTGAATTCCAGACATTCCTGGTAACTGTTGCATTGCATAGCTCGTCGCCATTTTGTCCGTCGTGTGAAAAAGATACAAAAAAGCTACGAAAATACAAAAAGGTCCTCTTGAGAAGCCGGAAGTTCTCAAATAACACTTGCCTAACATAATAATAACGTACAAAGCTACCTGAACATTGGGCGAACAAAAATAAATTATTTAAAAGAAAATGTGTATTTTGTTCTTGATTGCCCAGAAGAAGGCAATGTGTTAATTGTTCATAAGCATTTTTTACAACCGTCAAATTTAAAAAGCCTATATTGGGAACATCAGGAAGTTTAATCGGATGTCCGGCTGGCTTAGCAGGCCGAGGGCAGGATCACGGCGTTTCCTCCTTCGAAAAGGAGGCGCTCTTAGAGAAAAGTCCATTTACTATGGTTCCCGGTGTGCCGCGTCATTAATAGACCAAGTCTGTTGAAAAAGTCGAGCGTTGCGGGACCAATCGCTCCACTCGCCTCCACGGCTATCGGGTGGAATACAAATCTGTTGAGAAGACCGGCGTAATTTGATCGCTTGTCGTAATGTTCTGACTATCAATGACATGCGATATTTAAAATATTAATTTATTAATTCAACAATCAACCACTACTCATTTGGTTGTGTAATACATTCCTAAGAGCTTTCATTAATCATCTCCTTTATCAGTCGGCCATGAGAAAGAATGTTCTCCATGACCATTTATATACGTGTGTACTATCTAATCAACTGTTTTAACTTAATTGACGTTCGATTTCAAAATAATCCGTTTTCGCCTATCACATGACCTTTTCGGTCAATCACAGCTTAATGTCTCTCAGTTACCCCTCTCTTACTCTCTATCAGTTTAATTGTGAGCTATTGATTTTCAAATGTATATCTATTTTCTATGTATATCTAAGACTTATTTCATGTACATATCTAAAGTACATCTACGAGTATAGAATATTAATATATACGATGAACTCTCTTAGGTTTGTCGCCGATTGGTAGCAGTGTTTGCTTTTATAAAGGCAAGGAATTCAACTAAGCGGAGATCAAACCAGAAATGAATAGTCATCAGTTAGAAGAGTTCAATATAACATGGAGTCCACCTAAACGTAGTATTTGTGCTAACTATTCTTCCAGATTCATCACATTTAACCTGGTGAGACGAAATTCACCTACATTGACGTTTTTTTTTTTTTTTGTTTTTTTTGTAAAACTTAATTATGTTCTACAAAACCAAAAACAAAAACAACAGCCCCTCTCCCTTTCTCCCTCCCCTTTTTAATTTTATTTTTAGAACTTGAAGCATAAATCTTTTACTATAATGACCAGATTCGGCATTAAATAACCCAAAAAGGGTTGATATGCCGTAAAACAAAACTACCAGACCAAAAACGATGATTAAACATTTGAAGATATAAAGAACTTGAAGCATAAAAACTTTTACTATAATGACCAGATTCGGCATTAAATAACCCAAAAAGGGTTGATATGCCGTAAAACAAAACTACCAAACCAAACCTCACATTTAACTAAACTGATTTAATGGCATAACTAACCGTTGCTTAACTAGTAACCCCTCGACATGAATACCGCTTACCAACCCGATAAACCACTAAATCTCACCTTTTCCGGTTTAGAGGTCCTCAGATGCAGAGAGGCTTTCTTCTACTATAACAGTTCTTTTCTCAAACTGCTAATCTTTGGAATTCTCTCTCTGCTCCTTGTTTCCCTGACTGAATCAACATACAGAAATTTAAATGTAGTGCACACAAAAACCTGCGGCACAATTTTCCACGTAGGATGTCACTATAAATATGGCCGCTAATTTACAGTAGCCTCTTATGTCTCAGTGGTAAGGCACCTTATTTGGGGTGAATTAACCCTTAAATGCTTTACTATTTTTATATTGTTTTAAAAAAAAGTAAAAATCGTTTCAGAAGGGTAATCTAAAGTAGTATAAATGATTTTTGGAAAACATATATTTATTGAACAAAAAATATATAATGTTGCAAATGTGCAACAAATGGCATAAAATTTGACATGTATAACAAAACACTGCAATATATGCATCTGCATAATCATGATATACTAGAGAATCATAAAATAGATTTTTACTTACCATATTTAAAAGTTTAGTCTCTTGAATTAAGCAGATAACAAACCGATGACACTCGTTCGTGACATAGAATATACTTATTACCTATTTATCGGGTGTGCTGATGCAACATCATACTAATACCTACTCACATTTGCCAACAGGCTCGTTGCAGATGTGACAGAAGTTGCAGTTTGAAACATTTTTGTTGAATATTGTATTAAATAGGCATTTAGTTTGAATGTGTTATATTTCAAACAAAAGGCATCTAAGGGTTCCTAAACATGAAACACATGTGAATATTGCCTCACCAAATCGCTTTTCTCTTGGAAAGATGCCATCTACTCTCCAACTCCAGTCGTTTCTTGGCCTTTTTGCTAAGATCAAAGTGTAGTATCTGTTCCGATGGATACTGCACCCCATAGACTGGTATTGTCTTGGCCTTCGGGGCTTTATTTACGCCGGTCTATGGGTCTGTCCTGTGCAGTTCTAGGAGGTCCACCCTCCCAGGCTTCACCTCCCCTCTTTGGGGAGGAGTAAGTTTATTGCTTACTGCCTGAGGCGCCCCTACCGAGGAATGCCGACGGGGCTGCCCAGGCAATTTTTAAATCCCACTTTCCCGACCTTGGGTCACATCTTACTTGTGGGAGTAAGATAAAAACTGGCCTTGTGCCTAACTCTTTGAGAGGAGTAAATCAATACTCTCCAACTCCAGTCCTTTTTTTCTCGTCTTACTATTAAAACCTCCACTCCCATTAAGGATCTACTTTCTTGTTTTCGGCATTGACAAACCGGAAAACACTGGAAGGTCTACAATTAGCAAGGTTTTGGAGAGCCATACTAACCTATCCTTTATCGAATCTTTTTTTGTTTCTGTATTTTCTTGTTTAATCAATAAACAAGCAGTTGTTGCTCCATTCTCCATCATTCACATATTCTTCTTACAAATAAAATTAATCAAATGCCGGGGATTTTATTAAGTAGTCAAGCTCGTAAGGCAAATGCGCAATTATGATAAACGTGTCTCATTTAAGTGATTATCGACCAGCATGATCCCTCTCTGACCCGAAATTTATTGGCCATGTGCCTAATTTGTTATGAAAATTTGTTGTGTAAATTTTGTAGCGAATAAATATTTCTTGGCTTTTGGCTAAAAACAAAATGTAATATCTGTTCTGATACTACACTTCAGTTTTCCTGTCGTCAGTCAGTGAAGAAGAAATCCTTCTAGGATGAGGAAATTTTTATTTTTGTCACGATCAAGAGTTCTATTTTTCAGGGAGCTTGATTTACCCCCACATTAAACTCCGATCTTGTGTCTAACTTCAGCGAACAGGCACGTTTTGCACCATTTTTATATCTCTTACGAAGATAGAAATAAAGATATAATGCTAAAAAACCTTATGTCTAGAATCCTTCACCCAATTTTGATCAAAATCGATTGCAGGGTTTTTGTTCTAGAAAATGTCTAAAATCTTTTGATTTAAGTGTATGTAATGACTATGGATCACGTTTAATACGAATCTGAATATTTCAATTTTCAAATGGGAGGTTTTTGCCTATGTTATACTTTCTAAACATCCTTTAAAATGATCCAAAGAACTCTGGTGAATATTTATTAATTGGTGTCTAATACCTAATGGCCGTTTAATCTCACTGTAAGTGCGACAAATGGTTGAACTTCATGAATATACAGATTAAACTAGAAGAATACTAGTCCTAGGACAGGTAAAATTAACTAACCAAACAGAACAGTTTTGCACCACTTTTATGTCCATTTACGAAGATAAAAAAGCAGGATATAATGATACTAAACGTTATGTCTATATTCATTATTTTAATTTCGATAAAAATCAATTACATATATTTGATTCTAGAAAATGTAAGACTTAAGTAAGCTTATGACGTCTTGATAATAAATTGAAATTCAAGGAATCTTGCTTAATATGTGTCTAATAAATATTGATAAATTTCAATGCCAATCTGATATATTTGAATTTTCGAATGGGGGGGGGGGGGAAGCTGCGCTCATATCATGCCCACTCTCTAAAACACCTTTAAAATATTCCAAAAGAAACTGAAGTTTGGATAATATGATTAATTGATGTCTAATACTCATTGCTAAAATTTCACCAAAATCGAGGGCACCTAAGTCCTCACGAAGTGCTTCTACCCTCTTTTTATTCCTTTGTATGAAACTAAACCAAACTATATATAGCCCACATTACAACCCATTACGACTAGCAGCTGTGTTCAAAAATTCATAATTATCGGTTATTTAGTTTTGTAGTAAAGCCTGTACATTCAAATATTATAAACATGAACACATACCGAACTTTATATAAATAGAATTATATAAAGAGTTACAGAAGTACAATTTATGTAATTTTTGCAAATTATGCTCACAAATTCTCACCTCATATCGAAATACTAGGCAAGTAAAAAGAAACACATCAAGAGAGTTGTTAATGATCGACTTGATTGTCGAGTAGTCTGGGAAGGAATTTGTTTCAAGTCAAGCGTAAAAAACAAAATTAGACGACGTTTGTTTCTGTCTCGCGCGTCTCGTAGGAAAAAAAGGAGATTAGTCAGATTTTCTTAAGCAACGAGATTCTACGTGACTTCGACGTTTTCTTAAAGCTAACTTCATTGAATCGTTTTTCGCGGATGCAACACTTCAAGTAATTTTATTCATTGACAGAAGAGACACGAATTCCCATTCATTTGCGTGATTTACCAATATATATATATATATATATATAACAATAGAGGGATAAAATAAATCCGACGGATTTATTTTATCCTTCTATAACAACGAGGCATCTCTCTCTCTCTCTCTCTCTCTCTCTCTCTCTATATATATATATATATATATATATATATATATATATATATATGTAGATGCCTCGTTGTTATCGAAACATCCTAACCAAGGCGCTAAAAACCAAATTGAGTGTAGCCTCCTCTCGCCAGACCGAGCTCCTCAATTTTATCATTTCGAACGAATCCCCTCACCATAATCTGACATAATACCTTTAGGGACAACAGTAGGGTATCAGAGAGGCTTTCCTTCACCCGTAAGAGGTACTTCAAAGCCCGTCGACACTTGCGATTAAAGAAGCATTCGCAACCTATATGCCTCTCCCCATCTAAGTACACACTTTTAAAAGCTGGAAAGGCTTTCTTAGTGTCTTCTTTCCAGAATTAACCGTTTCCTAACAAGGTGTACACATTCAACCCATATAGTATAGCACGACTCTCAACACTTGGCATACCCAGACCGCCTTCAGAAGGATGCAGTAACAGATCTCGCGACGAACCATATGGGCCTTACCAAGCCCTAAGAGCTTGAAAAGAGTCCGTTGCAATTCAAGCTGCGTTTTCGACGGTAGTGGAAGTACTGATAGACGATATAGGATGATCGGGTAGATACGTGTAACAAAAACTTCCACTCTCTACTTTAATGAAAGTTTTCTACGGGACCACAGACCAGCTCGAATCGCTTTAAATACTTCCGACCAATTTTCTCCAGCTGAAAGTCATGATTAAACCAGACGTCGCGTATCTTGCAAGGCCCGTCAGTCCAGCTAAAGGATCCATGTAGGGATACACCCTTTTAGACACCAAGGCGCGATCCCACCGACTTGTAACAGTTAATCTTGGGTCTTGTTTCCGTTTCATAGATTTTTGTTTCACTGTCGACGACACAAATCTCGGCACTGCTCTTTATAAACACTGTTACGTCGCCAGCATAGCTGGAGTACTTTAACGTGGTGCAAGCACCTGTCGAACTAATCTAATGTAGCATCGGTAGAAAGTAGACATCTCTGACAAATGGATCTAGATAATATGAAGGGGCTCGACCTCAACCAATTAACCTCGACCAGCGCACCGGGGTTTGCATACAAGAGGCGAATCCAAGAACAAAATTGCGGGCCAAACTGGCCGAAGACAAAATTGCCTCCAAGTAACGATGGTCCACCCTATCAAAATCTTTAAACTGATCTAAAGTGATCAGCACCGCTTCTGAGTCGAGGTTATCAACGATTAAGCGTATCGAGTGCAAATTATAATGAATGTTTCTAAGTCTGTCCGGGACAAATCGGACCATCCAAAGCAACCCGCAGACGATTGCCTACAATCTTGACCAAAATATTTAATTCTGCGTTTAACATCGTTAAGGGGCAACCATTATCTATCCAATCCGCAATCATTTTTGCTTTTGTGTAAATCAATAAGAAGTATATTTTCGGTTGCAGGGTGTAAAGAATTCGTAGCTCGTTCCATGGCTCCTTGATATATGGAGGTTTACTCCAGCCGGACATTTGGTTTGGAAGTTCAGCCTCAACCGACCCTTTAGTGGCAATTGCGGTAATTTCCTATGGCAGGTGGCTAAGTGTCGCCATCGCTGAGAATAGGAGGACAAAACGATGAAAGTTAGTTATCTAAAAGACAAAACAAAAAAATAAAATCGTGAAAATATTTCGCCTAAAACAAGTAACGTGAGTTCGTTTATAAAAATGTGTGTAACAGCAGAAATAACAACAACAATAATAGAAACATTGGGAAAAATAAGTGTACAAACGCTCGTCGAATTGATTAAAATGTGGCAAAAGACGAGAATATCTTTAAGTTTAGGGGAATCTATAGAATAATCAGGGTATGATAAATTTAAATCTGTGTGAGGGGAGAAACTGTTTTTTTTTCAAATCTTCTATTTTCCTTTTACTAATACAACATCTATGTATGTTTTGTATACATATTACAAGTACACACACACACACACATATATATACATATATATATATATATTTGATTTCATAATTTTTATTTTGCTTTATTTTTTATTTATTAATTTTTTTTTAACCTATATATATATATATATATATATATATATATATATATATATATATATATATATATAGTCTCGGAAGTTTCTCAACCATTAAAACTATATTAAAAAAAAAACAAAAAAACTTATAGTCCCAAGTCTTCCAGTGGAAAATCACTCATGTAAGTCAATTTATTTTTTACAGTTATTATATTAGTTTATTTCTAACACTATTTTAAGGGATCATCAGTTGTTTACCATGAAAAACTGTTTATATATATATATATATATATATATATATATATATATATATATATATATATATATATATATATATATATATATGAAAAAGACAAAAGGAAAACACAGGAAGAAATAATAACAACATTTCCTGTGTTTAATTTGTTTTTTCTTTAGTCTTTTTCATACATCTTGTTTCCACGGCATTTCATTTTATGATATATCATGATTTTATCTTCATATGTATATGTATATACACATTTGTTTATCTTCCCTCCCTACACAAAATTGAATGTATTATGCCATAATCACTATATGGATCCCCAGAATTAAATATCTTCTCATCTTTTGCCACATTTCGAAGGTGTCGGGTTGTTATTCCGTGGACTATTTTTGCCAGTGAGTCACTGTTGTTATCTATTTGTTATATCCTTGTTATTTTATTGGCTGGAGCAATGGGCCCAGTATCGAAGTTCATTTGGGGTGATGTACGAGGAGAACCCGGGGATAGCTTGGACGGAGCTCCGCGAGCAGCTGATGAAGCAATACGCCAGCGAGTGGACCGCGATTGAGGCCGTACGCAAGCTAACCCGGCTAAGGCTAAACAACGGCGAGGGACTCGACGAGTTAGTTGAGCGGATCCAGTGATTGGCAGTTCAAGCCTTCCCAGATGGGGCGATCCGAAATACGTGTCCCATCCAGGCTATCCTGGTAGATACCTTAGTGGACAGGTTGGGTGACAAAGTAACCCAAAGAGAGGTCCTAAGGGGTCACCCGCTCACCCTAGTGGAGACCCAAGAATTAGCAAGAAATAGCATAAGGCTATGGGAGATCGTAGAATGGGTGAGGGTGAAGAAAGGGTTAGTACAAGGAAAACGGTGGGGAGCAGAGCGAGTACGGGGCCCCTAATAGGAAAAGGGGGCGTGGAGGATTGGCAGCTAGAATCCGATCCTGGAAGGAAGGCATGGGACCTTCGATATGGATTTTATAAGCCCGCTCCGGCTAGACAGGTATCGGTCTGCTGTACCTGTAGAGGTGAAGGGCATCGAGCGGCAGAGTGTCCCACAAGTTATGGGCGCCCACGCAGCTCGTTTGAGCCGAACTGCATTAGGTGTGGTCAGTTCGGACATGAGAGTTGGTGGTGCACAGTAGCAGGAGATCGGAGGTTAGGGATTAGGACGCCGAACATTAGTGTGCCCCCTGATCCTGATGTAAGGAACCAGGGAAACGACCAGAGGCCACCACGCAGAAAATAAAAGACAGGGTGGCCCCCAAAATGACAAGTTTAGTGAAGGGTAGTGAAACTAAATGGGAAGAAGACGGGCTAAGGGTTTCTTCACCGGTTTATGAGAAATCGCAAGAAGCAATGAACCCTCCTGTGAAAAGACAGATCGAATTGAACCCGACTGCCAAGTCGGTTGATGAGTCTAGTGAGTGGGAGGAGGGCGACGAAATACCTCTGCCCCAGCTCCAGAAAGGACTGAGAGAGAATCAGTTAGCCAAAAAGGTAGAAGAATTACTTATGAGGTTACGGTTGAGAGGAGAAAAATCCCCCACCACATAATAGTAGGAAAACCAAACAAAAGATAATTAGGAATTTAGGGGAGCAGCCTGGGTTGGGCTGTAACACATCTGTTGGCTCCACCGTGTGCATGGAGGGCCCATTCATGTGCGGTACTGGTGGTTGTGGCACGGACCGTTCTCTTGGATGTCACCCTTGAGATAAACGCATAGATAAGGATAGAGAGATGCATAACTGGGACTGATGGGGTCGTCGTGTTAGATCCAAATGGTTGATCACGTTAGATGGGCTGCTGCCGAAACGACTAGGCAGGTATGTAGTGAGTTTTAAAAGGGGGTTCAGGTAATCGACAAATATTCGCACAACCAAGAATATGTTCGATCGTGGTGCGCCTTTCGAAATGGCACAGAAGTAATGATAAATGACTGGAGAGATATGAGATCATATCCAAGAGGGATAGAGTTAATGCCGACGAGGCAGAAGAGATTGGTGTGGTGTTACCGATAGTGGGAGAGGCACTAGGTGTGTCGTTAGGGACAGTGTCGGAAAGCGATGTGAGAATAATTAAGAAACACGAGGGGGCAACAGAGAAGAACCAACAGGGTTACTGTTACAGGCAGCCAGAGAAGGCGTATCGATATCGAACGTCACCGGGCTGGAGTGAGCCAAGAATAGGGCTAGTCTGAGAGAACTGTTTTCCCAGGTACGGAAATGTAGAGAAGAGGTGACCAGTGTGGCCGACGCAATGACAGTGAAGGTACGTGAATCAGACGGGTTTGTACCGTATTAATTTCAGTTGTTGACACTGACGAATGGGTGCACCAAAATGGCAGCCGTTGATGCGGCTGTTAGAGCATGTGCGTGCACAGTTGGATACATTATCGCTGAGATACTTGTCACCGAGTATAATAACCCCGGTAGATTAAGAGAGGCGCTGTTGCAAATACAGGCCGAATTACTTCATCGTTTGAGATTACCGGTCGATCCCACTAGACAGTTATGGAAGCATTATAATGTGTTAGGATTTGTTGCGTAATCGGAAGGTAATAAGCTATTAGCTTTAAAAAAAATTAATGGCTCAATTAAGCCTTGTAGGATAGGAAAATTCACGTTCAAAAGTGGAAAATTAGACACGGGTACGATAATAACTTGGCCGGGAGTAGTGGGGGTTTCAGTCATTATTGGGCTAGCCTTAGCAGCAAAGTGGGTGTTGAGAAGACGTAGGGAGAGATTGGACGGTGCGAATACACTGACAACCGAGTGCATGAGCGAAGAAGGGTTAGCTTTGTAGTACACTGCGCCCAGACCACGAGCGGGTGCAGAAATCCCTGCCCTCGGTGGAAATCCAGGCGGATGCCCCACCTGTGGAGAAGAAGTTGGAAGGAACAAGCATCATACAAAAGCCTACCCTTAAGGCACGAACGACGAAGAACTAAGGATAGTTCCGAGGAGAGGAGGATAGTGCAGTAAATCTAAGAGGCGTTGGGGGCCTCATTTCTTAGTGATAGACTCTTTATTGCATGCGTAATTGATTTTATCACTATCCTCCTCCAACACAAGCCCCACGAAACGTATACATGCATACACCCACACCCCCATACCGACCGCCTGAATAAGCGAAACACTAATGCATGCTGAACGAACACCTAGTCGAAGAAATGTTGTTTTCATTTCATGGTTGCTGTTCTATTAGTGTTTATTATATTAACTGTTGTTTTCTCTGTGTTAGCGAGCGGCGGGCCTGGGAGGTGTCAATTACGGGTAATTGACACAAGGGAGGAAGGGGCGGACGTTACAAGTATCCGCCAGCCCCACGAGAGTCAGGAAAAGTCCTATAGTGCACTAGTATGCATTTAGTGAAAATGCTATACGGAGAGAGAGCCCTACGAAATGGAGTGAGTGTATGTGACTAGTGTGAATTTTGCTTAAAAATGGAATTATCAGTGCAATAGAGCAGGATGCCTCGAAGTCTGCGAAAATCATGTATACATATAATACACATTAATAAATTAGTTTTTATAAATTAATTTTTACGTACATTAATGTAATTAATTTATAAATATTTCTTAATAAATATATATGAAAAATAAAAATTGATGACACGTTCGATTAACAGCGACTGAATGCGGTACTTTGCATATTCTAAACCGCTTTAGTAGCAAATAAACTACTAAAATACTAAAAAGAACACACCGGTGTTCTATCGCCAGTAAACACAATAACAAAAGCTGCACACACACACACACACACACACACACACACACACACACATATATATATATATATATATATATATATATATATATATATATATATATATATATATATATATATATATATGAGAAAGGAAGATGAGGCTAATCAAACGTAATGGGATAAGAATAGGAAAATCCAAGATATATTTTTTTATATATTAATCAACGTTTCGTCTTTATTGTAAAACTTCCTCAAGATGATAATCTGAAGAAATTTCGATGTACTTGCATGACACTTTTCTTCAAAGTATCACCCTGAGGATGTCTTACGATAAAGAGGAAACGCTGATGAATATATAAAGAATATCTCTTGGGTTTCCTTATTTCATTTCCTATATATATATATATATATACATATATATATATATATATATATATATATATATATATATATATATATATATATACATATATATATATATATATACATATATATATATATATATATATATATATATATATATATATATATATATATATATATATATATATATATATATATATATACAGGGTGGCCCAAAAGTAGGTTTACAGTTATTAAACTATTTTTTTATATGGTTGAAGTTTTTCGAATAACCTAGTTAAAAAACTTCTAATATTAAATGATAACTGTAAACCTACTTTTGGGCCACCCTGTATATATATATATATATATATATATATATATATATATATATATATATATATATATATATATTACTCCATATTCAGCTGATCATTGTCTACGAATTATCATTATGGTTAGACGTATGTATAAAATCAGTAGTCTCTTGGGGATGTCTTCGCTTGTGGAATATTTATGTGAAACATATTTCACCGTCATCAATATAGCAAAATGTGGTAAATCTTTTAAATATATGATTCGAAACGCGAAACGTAAGACGGGTTACAATTCTGATGACAAGTGCACAGAATATTACCTCTTCATCTGCTCCTGACCGTAAGAGAAATTAAAGCGCGTATGTATCTTCTTCCTTTACATATTTTACACGTTACTGGTAACCTAGAAATCTTTATTCTTCACAGAACGGAATTATTTTACGTTAAGTTAAAATCGTTATTTCTAATATATATATATATATATATATATATATATATATATATATATATATATATATATATATATATATATATATATGAGAAATAGCGATTTTTTTATATATATCATCTACAGACAGACTTCCGTGCGACTGGACAAGCATCTATCGCAAACAGGATCGAACTTTAGACCACCAGGTTGATAGTCGGCGATTCTAGCAACATAACTACGAGATGAGGACCGTTAGTAAGTGATATTTCAATATAAACATTGTTAGCTAACTATACAGTGCTCCATTTGTTTATTTACAAAGAGCTTTACATATATATATATATATATATATATATATATATATATGAATATATATATATATATATATATATATGGCAAAATGCGTAATATTCGTAATCCTTATGCCAGACTTGTTTCAAGAACAGTGATTCTCTGCGTTTTAGATCACTTAGTGCACTGTGCCTCGGTCATGTTTGGAGGACTGGGGGTCGGTGTCAAAACAATTCAATGACATGTACATGTGATGGAGTCACAGGTCAGGCAGTCGTCGTTCGAGAAAATCCGTTATGAAACTAAAATAAAATAAACATTTGACAAGGCGTACACTGATGACACCACTATTCCCTCTTTCTCTCTTTCTCTATCCTTCTGTCTCCCTATTTCTCTCTCACTTCCCCCCTTCCCTTTCTCTCTCTAACGAGAGACGGGTTTTGAATTCGGACAGACATGGACGCGTTTGTGGCGCTCTCTGTAAAGTTATAAAAATGTGCTCCGGAAGAAAATAAATATATTTTTATATTAAAAGTATAATGGTTTCTTTCCTTATTACAAATAAGGTTCTTTTGCAGCACAGAGGGTCCCTCCCAGCTAGCCGGTTCCAGAAGAGAAGGCGACAACGATTATCGTCTAAACGATGATTGCTCACTGGTAAGAACGGCGAGTAAATTACGTACACATGCAGCCAGACGTTTCCCGTTCGACATTTCGCCACAATTCGTTCCTAGGATAAAAGATCCCGCCACATCGATGCCGCGACAAGGATAAACGTTCCGAAAAGGTCTGCCGCCCCAGCTGTCCAGGCAAAGCAACCATGCCACACACACACACACATATATATATATATATATATATATATATATATATATATATATATATATATATATATATAATACAATTGTTTCGACTGATACCAGAAATTATAAAATATTAATTTCAGTGGACCTATTCCCTGGGATGGCTATTGTCAGTGCCGTATACAAAAAAATAAAGAAAAGTCAATGAAAAACCATGGCAGGTAAAGCCTTAATTTCAAAACCGTACTAAATTATCATTGGAGGGCGAAAACATACAATCCGCCCCTACTTTCCACCCGGTACTTTCTTCAAAACGGACGCTTGAGCGAATTCACCGGAAGATCTTACCGCCGGTGATTGTTAAACTTAATTCTTCGATTTGTTTTCATTTCGTGAGTCGCTGATGACTTGAATGGCCGTTAACGGCCTTTCTAAACGGTAAATATCAATCCATGTCAATGAAACCATAGTAGTCTCTGAAATATGTAACATATAGTATTAAAATAAATAATTTCTATTTTAGCTCCCACATTTCTGCGATCGATCACTTTATGAGTTTTTTTAAAATATGCCCCGACACCCCCCACCCACACACACACACACTCTCTCTCTCTCTCTCTCTCTCTCTATATATATATATATATATATATATATATATATATATATATATATAATGTGTCCGTGTGTGTATGTGTGTGTGTTATTTAATTGTTTATTTTGTTTGTGCACTTTTCAACGAATTCAATTATTTATACAGAAAAGTATTTTACCTTAATGCAAGATGAGAAAAAATCCATTCCTCAATGTGATGCCCCCAGATGGGGAGCGACACAAATATTTACTTAAAAGTTTGTGTTTTTAATATACCATAACCATACTTTCACGTACTGCCGCGATATTCAGAGGGCGTAATTACTTTATTTGGAATGAATATTTTATCATTTCTGGTATCAGCCGAAACAATTGTATGCCGAAAGTAATTTAAACAATTGTCTGAAGAGATGTGAACTTGTCCTTTCTTTCATGGGTTGAAACTAAATAAAAATATTGTATACTATAGCTCTAGCTTCACACTATTGAGCTATAAAAAGCATTTTATGTTATTAAAACTTTATATTTGAAATATCATGAATTTTTAATGTAAATATATATATATATATATATATATATATATATATATATGTGTGTGTGTGTGTGTGTGTGCAAAGCTATATTTTTCATCATGCTACCAACATACACACATATCACTCAATACACAGAGGAAGGCCGAAGGAACGACCTAAAATTTTATTTAAAGAGCTTTTGTATTGCAATACGTCAACAAATAAGAAATAAATAGAGAAAATAGAGAAAAAATGTACACATTTATATATTTTTCGTATTAGTTTTTATTCATATATATATATATATATATATATATATATATATATATATATATATATATATATATATATATATATATACATATATATATATATATATATATATATATATATATATATATATATAAAGAAAAACTCACATACACATCATAGCTGTCGGCACTATAATTTATTTCGACCTACTGCCCTCTTCAAAATGCTAAGAAGAGGCCAGGAGGTCGAAATAAATTTTTGTGCCGACAGCTACGATATGTATGTGAATTTTTTTTTCTATATTTTATTCTTGCTGTTTTCTACATTAAGCTCTCATAGTAGGATTTCTTACCAAAATTATTCACTTTAACACTATCTTTCTCGTCTCGTCTCTCTCTCTCTCTCTCTCTCTCTCTCTCTCTCTCTCTATATATATATATATATATATATAGATATGCTTGTGTCTGTGTGTGTGTGTGCATACTATCAAGTATTACTCGGTGTGGCCCGTTAAACATGAATAGTACCTTTATTGATGCATAGTCTATTTGACAATCGCAGGTTAAAACGCCCACTGGAATATGCTGAGTTTAAATATACCAATTGTTTTACTATGAGATTAACCAATGATGCGTTGACAGACACATGCATACAAGTTTTCTTTATATATATATATATATATATATATATATATATATATATATTTATATTATTTTTTAAGAAACTCGTCTAATCTAATAGGCCTTCTCATTTTTTCCAACGCGATAGCAACGACTAGTGTGCATAAATTAGCATCTTTGTCCATTGCAATGTGCACAGCAACAGGCGACTCCAGAGCATGACTCACTCGATGAGTCGGGTGGAAGACAACCAACGGTGGACAATACGGGTGGGTCGTTTGCCAATGCCTTCAGCTGCGCCAACAAACATTGCAAGCAATATGGCGGTTAGATTAATAAATCTTCATATAGACTTGCACGGCCGATCGACGGGGGGAAATAAAAAGTGAACACTGGATGCGGAATTCAGATAAATAAGGGTTTGTTTTTTTTAAGAATCGCATAATCATTTTGGGGTGTTTTGGAATAGAGGCTGAATATTTTGGTCTTTGTTTTCGAGTTAAAAAAAAGCTAGAATACTTCACATTCCTACCGGTTATTCATTTTATTAAGACCTTTTATTTACTCCATCAAAGTATCTTGTCACTGAAGTGTAAGGGCTACTAGGGTAGAGTCCAGATTTATAGAGTACAACCTGGGATGTAATGGTATTAAGATAAAAGATGTTTGTCTTTATTTTTCTAGAAGATTGGTTGATTGTTTGTTTGTTTTCTGTTTTACGGCATGTCAACTTTCGTTACGTTATTTGATGCGGAAAGCGCGGGGACGATTTTAACAGCAATTTAATAATCAATAGTTTTCTGGGAAGAAAACGATAAAGATAAGGCGAAATATTGTATTTATTTACCTCCTCTTCATGAGGTTAGGCACAAGGCCAGTGTTTATCTTACTCCCACAAGTAAGATGTGACCCAAGGTCGGGTCGGGAAAGTGGGGTTTGAAAAACCAGCGCCCGAGAAAGTGAGCACTCTGGCCATTAAACATTGCCTGGGCAGCCCCGTCGGCATTCCCCGGTAGGGGCGTCTCAGGCAGTAAGCAATAAACTTACTCCTCCCCAAAGAGGGGAGGCAAAGCCTGGGAGGGTGGACCTCCTAGAACTGCTCAGGACAAACCCACAGACCAGCGTAAATAAAGCCCAGAAGGCCAAGACAATACCAGTTTATGGGGTGTAGTATCCATCGGAACAGATACTACACTTTGATCTTAGTCAAAAGGCCAAGAAATGGGAGCAGGAATCTGTTGTATTGATTTACTCCTCTCCAGGAGTTAGGCACAAAGCCAGTTTTTATCTTACTCCCACAAGTAAGATGTGACCCAAGGTCGGGTCGGGAAAGTGGGGTTTAAAAATTGCCTGGGCAGCTCCGTCGGCATTCCCCGGTAGGGGCGGCTAAGGCAGTAAGCAATAAACTTACTCCTCCCCAAAGAGGGGAGGCGAAGCCTGGGAGGGTGGACTTCCTAAAACTGCACAGGACCGACCCATAGACCGGCGTAAATCAAGCCCCGAAGGCCAAGACTATACCAGTCTATGGGGTGCAGTATCCATCGGAACAGATACTACACTTTGATCTTAGCCAAAAGGCCAAGAAACGGGAGCAGGAATCTGTTGTTTATTTACTCCTCGCGGAGTTAGGCACAAGGCCAGTTTTATCTTAATCCCACAAGTAAGATGTGACCCAAGATCGGGTCGAGCAAGTGAGGTTAAAAGCCAGCGCTCGAGAGGTGAGCACTCTGGCCATTTAAAAATTGCCTGGGCAGCCCCGTCGGCATTCCCCGGTAGGGGCGCCTCAGACAGTAAGCAATAAACTTACTCCTCCCCAAAGAGGGGAGGCGAAGCCTGGGAGGGTGGACCTCCTAGAACTGCACAGAACAGGCGTGCAGTATCCATCGGAACAGATACTACACTTAGATCTTCTGTTGTATTTTGCGTGCGTTCTTTTAGCGTAATTACGAGAATGCTTCCCTGGAGATTAACAACATCTCCATCGTCACAGCCAATGTCAACGAATACTAGTCATAGTCAATTCCTATGAGTAATAAACTTTATTCATGTTATTTCGGAATTTTTTAGATGAGGATTGATCATTTGTATTATTTGAATAATTCGGGCTACTGGTCTCATCTTGGATGTTATTATCGCAACGTTGCAGGTCCGTGGCGCAACGGATAAAGTGTTAAGTATAATCAGTTTTAAATGATAGTCTTTGAAGGTTGAAGTTTCAATCCTCAGTACAAGCGATACTAAGAATACAATAACGAATTATTTAAGACTTTTGCCCGGCCATTTCTGATGGAACGAAAACTATCTATTTTCGTGGATTAAATAAATGGCCCCGTTCCAAATTCAGCACAGATTCCCGAGTTCGACATGAAAAATTTCCGATTACGACAAGACGCACCTGAAGATATTCAGAGGTTACATCGGTCGAAACGTTGTGATATTAACATTCAAGATGAGAAAAGTAGTCCGAATAAACCAAATAATACAATTTATTCTTTCCATTAATCATTTTCAATCCTCTTATAATAGTCTTCATCATCAAACCGATAATTCACCAATATCATTAATCCTTATCCACGAATCGCTTTTGTCCTTGATAAGCGATGACTCATCACTGAAAAAACGAAGAAATCATTGTTAATAAATCGAGTTTTGTACTATAGTCATATTATTCGTATCATAATACGCAAATATCTTCGTTTGTGACTACGTTATCGCCTTGCACACCATTTTAAAACTGAGATCGTCTGAATGCTTACTATGAAATACTATATGATAAAAGATACCCAACAGAAAAATAAATCAAAATGTCTGGGTCGTTAAGTGGCAGTCGTCTTTTTATTTATTTATTTTTTTTAGCTTTGTCTTGTACATTTTCCATCAGATATCACTTCTTAAATAGAATGTTTTTACATTTCGTTTATTAAGAAAAAAAAATTCTCAGAAATTTGGAACATGTATCCGTCCCTTCTAAAATAAATAGCACACACACACACACACACACACACACACACACACACACACACATATATATATATATATATATATATATATATATATATATATAGTATGAAAGTATATTTATGGCATGCCTGTTTATTTCTCATGGGAATGAATCATAGACGCCTCTGTGTAGCTAACTTGCCGCAAATATATTTTATACAATTATTAAGCTCTACTCACGCATTGAGCACTGTTGAAGTAAATACTGAACATATTGTAGCATTACTTCTCCTTTTTACACACAATTACAGACTCACCATAAGAGGGCGTTTTCAGACAAGAGTTATCTTCTCTTTTTGTGGTCGTTAGAGGTGTGACCATCCGGTTATAAAAAAGGGTACTTCTTCAGATTAGGACCCGAGCTAACTTTCACATCAACCCTGACCATGACCATGACCCTGACCATGACCCTGACCCTGACCCCGACGCTAGTGGAACCCTAACCCTAACGCTGACCCTGACCCTAACTACGGGGTCAAAGTTAGCTCGGGTCCTTATCTGGAGATGTAACTAAAAAAGAATGCACAGGCTACCGCTGCCCTCTTTTCTCCCTCTGCACTGAACTCAGCAGAACACACCACGCACCATGTGCGCGTCCATACAAATTTGGAATAAGATTTTTCTTCTTAACTTACACACACCCAAATACACACGCACACGCGCACGCGCACACCCACACATCTTTCTACTGAGACTTTGTTGCACACGTTCACTTAAACTCAAGTTCAGCCCATCCGCGTTTCACGTAAATACACTATATTCGGTACATAAACCTTTCCTCTCAAAGTAGCGAACCCAGTCGTATTCACTAAGAATAAATATCTGTTTGTATACTTCTTTGTTTTCAAGTTGTTGCTTTGTTTTCATCGGCATGCTTGTATATTGAACATATACATTTATACTATATTGAGGATCTCTGTGCCGACGCTTGAATTTAACAACTGACATAGTATTCTAACCTTAGTAAATACCACGTGATTTCAGAGAAAAAAAAGACAAACATCTATCACCCCTTATGAATATGTTTAGCAACTGTGACTTTTACTGATAACACCTAACCACCTCTGATGATCAGAAAGCACTCAGGTAAAAGGCCATAATGGCAGATACATCAGGAAATTGGAAAGGATCAGAACGAAAGTGTGTAGATAGAAGCTGTCTATATCATATGTAGTGAGATATGTTTAATAGAAGGAATACTCCTCAAATGTACATACACACATACACACCCACACATTTATATCTACACTGATGATTCCGCAAAGATGAAACATATATGTATGTAGATAATAATAAAATATTTATTATTAAATAATTATTTTTAGCCCCCGTTTGGCTGGGCCCTTTAATGCGAGATTAGACAGCCGTCTACCTCGACTATAATGCAACATTCCTTTATGTAGAACACTCTCTGACTGTTGCTTATAAAATGTCCGTTTACTGACATGAATAAGTTTATTTCGCATAATTTCGTATGACTATTCATGTCGGCTTAATCGTTTAAAGCGTACGATTTGGAGTTATACACAAACAACTCTTGTTCCAGGGTTCGAATCGTGCGACCAGCTTGAATGGTTATGTCTATACTGATGATTCCGCAAGGAGAAAACGTATACTTATATAGAAATTAATAAAATATTTATTATTAAATAATTATATATATATATATATATATATATATATATATATATATATATATATATATATATATAGCGCATGAATTTTGATTTATACAAACATTATTGGTTACATATGTGCATACATGTTTCGGTTGTATTATTCATAGAGAGTCCACCTCGTCTTTGGTCTAAAGATGGACACTCTCTATGGAGAGTAGTACCGAAACATGTATGCACATATGTAACCAATAATGTTGGTATGAATATAAATGTTTACTAAAAAACAGCTCTACTCGTTATTGAGCATATTTAATAAGCACTGAAGTTTCAACGGATTTACATATACAGAAACTAATAAAATACATGTACCATATATATATATATATATATATATATATATATATATATATATATGAGAAGGAGAGCGAGAGAGAGAGGGAGAGAGAGAGAGAAAGAGAGAGAGAGAGAGAGAGAGAGGAAGTGTGATATATACAGTATAAAATAAAAGCGGTGGATAATTAACATGCAGTCACAGACGGTAAGATTGATAGATTCAAGCTTAGTAAGAGATGGGTCACTTGCTGTGTTAATCATAAATTGTGGCTAATTAGAACAATTAATATATATATATATATATATATATATATATATATATATATATATGTATGGCTGATCTTATGTCGTAAATAATAACGTAAAAATGAGTTCACATGCTAGCTGGAGTGTAGCCAAATAAATTTGAACATTTGCCATTCAAAATTAACGTTGAAATTCGATATTGAATGGCTAGAATTCACATTCTACTGTACACAGACGTGTAGTATCAGAATGCATTTCTGATAATCGGAACTCCCATGAAACTGCAGTAGAATGTGAAGATCAACCCATTTTAATTATATATATATATATATATATATATATATATATATATATATATATTTTATTTTTATTTTTAAATACAGATTTCATTCAGACATGGACCAGTGGTTTCTAACAAGAAAAGGGTTTAATTCCCGATTCCGTCTTCGTCAGCATAGTCTGAAATAGTAAATGATGGAATTTCTTCAAACAACATTTATAACCGTTATAAAACGCTATGCACAAAGAATTTGAAATGAAGGACCGATGAGACGCTTAAATCCGAAAAATAGCCGTTAAGTAAGAGATTCTATATTTAGAAGTGAGAAAGAAAGAAAGAAAGAAAGAGAAGAAAGAAAGAAAGAAGGGAAAATAAAATAAAATAAAATAAAATTTATGATAATAAAAAAATAATTTAGAGAAAATAAAATATTATTTATATGTAGAAAACGGTTAAAGGTACGTAACTCTAATTAATTAAATTATCTCAAAAAGGGGAGGTAACTATTTATTATTATATTATACAAATATATATGTGTATATATTTCACGATGGTTTCAATTAATAAATATCAAATTAAAATAAAAATATAAATATAAATAAATATATAAATAAAAAATCAATATATAAATAAACAATCAAAAATCAATATATAATTAAAATATCAATATGTAAATAAAAAATATCAATATATAAATAAAAAAATCATCAATATATAAATAAAAATAAAAATTTGATATATAAATAAAAATTTGATATATAAATAAAAATCAATATATAAATAAAAAATCAAAAATCAATATATAAATAAAAAATCAATATATAAATAAATCAATTAACGCTTAGCCGACGAAAATTGCAGCAGCCGACAATTGAAGAGCTTAGCATTAGCCAATGAAATTCGCAGCAGCCGACAATTGGAAAACGCGATGAAAATATTGTAGAGATCTAATCGACAGTTACCTGCGTTAATTTATGAGGAAATAGAAATTTAGAAACCCTCCCTTTGTCTCCATATTAGAACACATTGCTGAAATGTACCCTGTCGAGCAGCTTCCTTCCACGTCCTCTAATCCCTCTTCTACTTTGACATCGTCTATGCTTTAGTCCACAGAAAATTTGCTAAAAGAAACAGTACCTAACCCTCACCTAGCCCTAAAAGACAGAGTACCTAACTCTAAGCCAAGCATAAAAGAAACAATACCTACCCCTAACCCAACCGTAACCTAGTCGGTAGGGTAGAAAATGAATTAGCAAAAAAAAAAAACTGTTTGCGAAAAAGACATAAGAAAATAAATGTTTCTTATAAGTTAACCCTAACCTAACCCTAACCTAGTTGGTAAGGTTTAAAAATGATTGGCAAGAAAGTAAAAAATGTTTGCTAAAAAAATCATTTAAAAAACTGTTTACTATCAGTTGTTGCACCATATTTTCTTGAAACAAAAATAAATAATTATTCATGAAACTTACCACATACGATGAATGTTTTGTTCCTTGATTTGATTTTTTTCCTACATTTTGAAAGTTTCTTACAAATTTACGTATTTTCCCAAAATTTTTAATTTAATTTTTTTCGTTGAAATTAACATACGATGCTGTTTCTAGCGTTTTAAAATTGTCCAGCGTTTTCGACAAAAAAAAAAAAGCACGAAGTTTTCGTTCGGCACTTTTCGGCGGTTTACGTACCTTTATTTCGATAAGATATTTATTGCTTCTTCAAATGCGGATAAATATTTGATTAGAGAAATAACATGTATGAAAATATAGAATAGAAATTCTGTTAATCTGCTACTTTCAGTGTAGTACGATGTCACGGTCACCGTCTTATATTTATACTGTACTATATCTAATGCCGGAACATTTGGCATACTGGTTAGAGTATTCACTAATGAGCAAGTGGGTCGGGTTCAATCCTCGGTCGAGTCATATCAAAAATTAAAAAATGGCACTTGATGCCCCCATGCACTCAGCAGTATAAGGTTAGAATCAAGGATAAGTAGAGTAGTCCTTTGAAATGGGTGGCGCTTTTCCCTACATCTCGCTGTAGCTAATGAAAAGGGAGACTTCGGTTCGCCCTCGACTACGGTCGATCACTTTACTTTTAATTTACTATTTCTAACAGTTTACAGATTTTAATCTTCTTTCCTCTCTATCGAGTCGTATTCGTAAACTGAACGAAACAATACATACTTAGCATAATGTGTTATATAAATACAATAATTCTATTTAATTTCCACTGAGAAAAATGCATATTTTCTCAAGCTGGTACGTACTGCAATACATACATGATAGAATGAACAACTTTCAACTTTATCTTCTATTTGTACAGTATCGAAATTGAATTGATTACTGCATTTAATTACACGATGAAATATAAAAACATGCGTAAACTGTCCTGTCTATTTGTGGGAAACGAGCGTCAAGCTTAACAAAGTTGTGTTGCAAACATTTTTCTTGATATCAAATATCACTAGGATTTGTTTTAAACATCATTAAAGGTCCGGCATGGAAACGGGTAACTGGCAGCGAGCCCCTAAAGGTTAAACCCTCGGCGTGTGCAGGTGCCTGGTTGACGAGAGATGAATTTAACTGACAGTAGTGGATTTCTTTCCTTTTTAAGTAAGAGACCAAACCAGTCTGCAACTGGCCCCAGCGTGAAGAGACGTGTATAGGACAGCTGATTCCATCGGAATGTAACTCATAGTTCAGTGTTTAGTGGAAACTAATAGAACTTTAAGAAATAAATTATAACATTTTCAGAAAAGGCGAAAATATCTTGTTCATTTATTATTCGGTTATTTTCTTCAGCTTACAGACTCACCGATTCCTCGTTAATGTTTACACACGCTTATCCCTCGTTCGAACCAGTGATGTAAAATAAGAGTATTGTGCATCTTATTCACAACATGTACACAAAACTATTGAGATAGAACTAGTCAGAACGAATGTGACTTTCTGTCGCCCCAGAATAGAGACAATAGTATAGTCAGATCATGCCACAATGGTGCCTGAAATGAAGATCCCACACGGGGGTGCACCCAGAGCCACGGAAGTTTCACGTGTTATTTATCTTCCTCCCACAACTGTAAGATGTGACACAAGGTCGGGAAAGTGGGATTAGAAAAGCCAGCGCCTTCGAGAAGGGAGAGCACTCTGGCCTACAAAAATTGCCTGGGCAGCCCCGTCGGCATTCCCCGGGAGGGGCGCCTCAGGCAATCAGCAATAATCTAACCCCTTTTCAATCGGTGAGAAGGCAAAGCCTGGGAGGGTGGACCTCCTAGAACTGCAAAGGACAAACCTACAGATCGGCGGAATCAAGGCCCGAAGGCCAAGACAGTACCGGTCTATAGGGTGTAGTATCCACCGAAACAGATACTACACGATAGTTTCACGTATTTACTCAAATATACACAATAACACATTACGTAAGCATTGTTTATATTTCGATGAATTATCTCCTATTTGTATAAAAGTGGATAAATATTGAATTACAGAAAACAGATTGAACGAGATAGAAATTATGTTCATCAGTTCGTCAGTTAGTACGATGTCACGTACGATATTTAATACGATGACACGGCCAACGATTCATAGAAGAAAACAGTCCACATTCTTTACTTTTTGTTATTTTCTATTCAGTCGTATTCGTAAAGTTTACGAAACTATACATACTTAACATATTGTCTTAAATAAATAGATTTATTTACCTGGACGTTGACTTCGATAAATGCTTTTCTTTTCAAGCGGGTTTCTGTATTTTTACTTACTGTTGTGATTCTATAAAGGGGCTGGAATGAAAAAAAAAACGAATTCGGAGTTTAGAGAACACAAGTATATTGAAGAAAAGTATTAAAAAAAACAGAGAAAAAAGAGTGGTTGTACGTCTTAACTGCCAGTATAAACTGGGGTGGATTCAGGCATTTAATTCCTTCCCACCGCAGGCATATGCGACACAAAGTCGGAATGTGGGGAGTGTTAAGCCAGTGCCCCTAAGATAAGTGAACTCTGGCTTATGAATAATTGCTTAAGCAGTTTCGTCGGCATTCTTGGATCAGGGCGCCTCATGCAGTAATCAATAAACTTACCCTACCCCAAAGACGGGAAGCAAGGCCTGGGAGGGTGGACCTCCTATGACTACCCAGGACATATACCTCAGCCCGACAGATAAAAGGCCACCAAAATGGACCAGTTCCTGTCGGACTGGGGTGAATTCAGATAGTTAATTGCCTCCCAGCGCAGCAACATATGACACAAGGTCGGAAGGTGGGTAAGTTGAAACCAGCGCCCCTAAAAGAGGAGAATTCTGGCCTGGCAAAAATAGCCTAAGCAACCCCGTCGAAATTCCCCGGTCAGGACGCCTCAGGCCGTAAGTAATGAACTTAATCACTCCCAAAGAGGGCAGGCAAGACCTGGGAAGATGCACCTCAGCCCAGAAAATAAAAGGCTACCGAAGTGGCCTACTTCCTGTCGGACTGATTGTCAACAACGAATCTGCGATTGGTATTACCATATCCCGACGTCCTCAATCAACCGACTTTAATGAGAGACTGAACAGGATTGGGTGGATCCAGGTATTTAATTGCTTCACACCGCAGCAATATGTGACACAAGTACGGAACGTGGGGAAAGAGTAAAGCCAGCGCCACTAAAGAAAGTGCATTCTGGCCTAGCAAAAATAGCCTGGGCAACCCCGTCGGCATTCCCCGATCAGGGCGCCTCATGCAGTAAGCAGTAAACTTACTCCAGCCGAAATGGCCTAGTTCCTGCCGGACTTATTATAAAGAACAAATCCTCGACTGATATTACCCCATCCCGAAGTCCTCAATCAACTGAAGTTAATGAAATACAGAACAGGATGGTTCGAGTCCTAGGTATTTGATTGCTTCCCACCGCAGTAATAGGTAACACAAGGTCGGAAGGTGGGGAAAGAATCAAACCAGCACCCCTAAAGAAGGAGCACTCTGGCCTATCAAAAATAGCCTGGGCAACTTCGTCGGTATTCCCTGGTCAGAGCGGCTCAGGCAGTTAGCAATGAACATACTCTACCCCAAAGAGGGAATGCAATGCCTGGGAGGATGCACCTCCTAGGAAAACCCTAGACAATATACCTCAGCCCTGCAGATAAAAAGCCACCGAAATGGCCTAGTTCCTGCCGGACTGATTGTCGAGAACGAATGCTCGACTTGTATCACCCTAACCCAATCCTGACGTCTTCAATTAACTGAAGTTCATGAGAGACTGAACGGGCTTGGGTGGATTTAGAGATCTAATTGCTTCCCACCGCAGCAATATGTGACAAAACGTCGGAAAGTGGGGGAAGAGTCAAGCCAGCGCCCCTAAAGAAAGAGCACTCTGGCCTAACAAAAATAGCCTGGGCAGCACCGTCGCCATTCCCCATTTAGGGAGTCTCAGACAGTAATCGATAAACTTACTCCACCCCAAAGAGGAGAGGCAATGCCTGGGAGGGTGCACCTCCTAGGACAACCTAAGACAGTATACCTCAGATAAAGGCCACCGAAATGGCCGGACTGATTGTCGAGAACGAATCCTCGACTGGTATTACCCCATCCCGACGTCCTCCATAAACCGAAGTTTATGAGAGACTGATCGGGCTGGGGCCTAGTCAACACTGAGGAGCATGGACTCTCAGTATTTACGTTTAATGGATGAGTCCAAAGTCCGTTATATGTACGGTACCATAACACTTTCTCATGCGTGTATGAACAATAACACTTTCGTGTTGTCTTCGGCAAGCCAGGTTCGTGCTTATCTGTTGATACACAACCATTCGGCAGCCGATGTGTATAAAAATATTTCTAATAGACTAATGGGTTAATTATATTCCGTGATCTTAAATTAACAAATACTGAAATTATGTTTTATCAAAATTAGTTTATTTCTTTAATTTTGCTACATTTTTAAATAAAGGGAGTGGTAAAAATGTTCATAGTCTGACTATTATTCATATCTCGTTTGTGACTTAAAAGCATGACGTCATTTTCCAGTGCACTGGCCTGGCTATTACGAAGACCGTGGTATAGCCTAGATTCTTGCTTGTATGTGGATACACAACCACTCAAACGCCGATGTCGATTAATAGAACAGTTTATTAAAAAAGAAAAGAACTGTCACAGAAAACATCAAAGGGACGGATCACTTTCGTAAAGGAGAGCGGGGAAGACAGACAGATTGATAGACGGATATCCCGTCTCGATACATATAGTTACATTCTGCGCGGCTTCCCTCATTGGGCACAGCATCCCAGACACGTCTTTTCTGGTTGGAGTCTCGCCAGCCAAGAGGTGAACATGTTCGCGAAGAAATTACGTAGTTTCGCGACTTTATTCTGGGGTCACCTCTCACCTTTAAGTGTTACTGAAACTTTTTCCATTCAAACACGGCCCTCATTATGTAAGAGTACGTAGTGCAATACATAATTGATAGAATAACGAACTTTTCTATTTATCTTCTCTTTATTAGTGCATTTAATTACGCAAATAAAATAATGAAAAACACATTGAACGCAATATAAGAAGCTGTGCCCCCCCCAGCAAATTTACATATGCGTTTTTACCTAGAAGTAATAGTTATCCCTTTTTGCTAGGAAGAAAGTGTAGCATCTGTTCTGATGGATACTGCACCGCATAGACTGGTATTGTCTTGGCCTTCGGGGCTTGATTTACGCCGGTCTATGGGTCTGTCCTGTGCAGTTCTAGGAGGTCCACCCTCCCAGGCTTTGCCTCCCCTCTTTTGGGAGGAGTAAGTTTATTGCTTACTGCCTGAGGTGCCCCTACCGGGGAATGCCGACGGGGCTGTCCAGGCAATTTTTAATGGCCAGAGTGCTCACTTTCTCGGGCGCTGGCTTTTCAAGCCCCACTTTCCCGACCCGACCTTGGGTCACATCTTACCTTGTGGGAGTAAGATAAAACTGGCCTTGTGCCTAACCTCCTGAAGAGGAGGTAAATAAAACAACAACAAAAAAATAGTTATAATTGTTATATTCCTATACGTTTTAATGCTTCGCCTGTAGTGTCAATTTACGTTTTTATATATTCTATTTCGGGGATTTATGTAAGTGTATTTGTTGTTTATTCTTTTATAAATATTTTTAAGCACGGCAACAATATACAACAGCTGATTGTGGAATTTCCATTGTTTCGCTACTCTATATAATAATACGCTAAGGCATTTCATGTTCATACATACGTTATCACCTTTCACACACATTTTAAAATGAGATTGCCAAATAGTGATTAGTGATTAATCTGATGTCGCTAAGGTAAAATAATCCGACGTTAACCATTTTAAAATGAATCGTTTCCAAATCAAATTATGTTGTCCGATCGACTAGAACAGTATAGTTTTAAATAGTTACATTCATTTTTATTGTTTTGAAGAATATTTAGCTGACAATTATTTTAGAACACAACGAATATTTATTGTTTGAAAATTAATCAAATTTTTTATATTTTAATAAGTAAACAAAGAAGAGAACATGTTCGTTTTAGTTATCTAAAGTATATTTAGCTGACAATGATACATATTTTTACGGAAGAAGGAAAGACCATTTTTGTCTTAATAGTTTTGACTTTGACAGACATTTGAATGAGTTCGAATGCAAAACGCGATAAACGCCATTTAAAAAAAAATTACGAAGCTAGCACTATAAACAGTGTTACATTTTAACATTCGATCACACACTAAAATAATGTTTTACATGATATGATACTGCAATAATTACTTTTTGCTTTCAATTAAAATAAGCTTGTATTCGAAGTCTATATTTAATATATTCGTTCTTTGATCAAGGTCTCAACTTAAACACATGTGATTTATGGTGTTTTACATTCGAACTCTTCATTTATTATTTCAAAATGAATATTATTACTAAGAGTAGAGTATATAGATTGGTGTGTAATTTCCACGGGGTTTCGCGAGTATGAATAAATATTTAAACGTGTTAAGAAATCGAAGCGTAACAACTTTGTACCAAAATGAGTGGATTCGGCCTTTAAAATAACAGGAGAGTTGATATGCCGTAAAAAAAAAACGAAACTTTTTGTTAATCTTTAATTACAAAAATAAGTAAAATTTAATAAGAAATGATGACACCGGTGTAAGAAACATTATATATACTAAACTAAAAGTTTTCTACCCGCTAAAATCAAACAAAACTAAAGATTACTGGTTGATTACATCATTTGGATTCTGGAAATTGGCTTATTTTATTACCTTAAATTTACAAAGTGTACAAATCTGTTTTCTATTCGAAAATAGAAGAGTTCAGCTTAGATGAGATAAGGGTAGACCCGTGAAAGTAAGTCGTGTATGAGTTGTTCGACGAGACGTAGCCGGCGAAACAGGGAGCAGAGAGGTAATTCCAAAGACAAGGAGTTCGAGGAAACAGGCTATTTAAGCAGAAAGTTTTCCGGCATCTGAGGACTTTGCTCATTGTTCTAGTAGTGTTAATGAGGTGCTATTCTATTTCATCGGTGTCATATGACTATGTAGGTAGGTTTCCGATTTCGAGGATTTTTCTTTTCATACGTTTTCGGCTATTTTCATATCTAGTCGTAGTGTGTACAATTTCTCTGCAAGGGAGATAATCCTTAAAATGAGTATATAGAGTTAATTCCCTTGGATTGTCAATCTGTGATGCTCGAGTATTTCTAACTGTGTTATTGCACAGCATTTCCTTAATACTCAAGAATTAGCCGACGGAATATTGTATTATCGTAGAGCAACACCCACTACTACACGCCCCCACAAAAATTAGATTCAACTTTTTTTAAAGGCGATTACATGTTAACTCCCTGAAAAACTTGACTGAAAAACAAAAACAAAGCAAACAAACAAAAAAAAAAATTATTTTAGAATTTAGTGTGGGGATCTGTTTCGCATATAGATTTACAGTAAAATGACCCCCATTTTCAAGTCCATTCTAGCGTTTTCGGGCAGCCAACCAAATTTTTATTTTGTTATAGGAGATACATTCTATACGTTTATTTATTTATTTATTTTTTTTTGGGGGGGGTCTACGTTTTAAGCGGTAACGTGTGGTTTGACGACCTTGCCAACTTAGGATTCGTGGTAAATAAAAGAAGAATGGTACGAAAATGAGGGGATCATTTTACGTTTAATTTATTTACGAAACTCTAACTTCTAAAATAATTGTTTTTCTCTTTATTTTTTTTTCATTTCGTCAAGATTTTCAGGGTGTTCATACATAATCGCCTTAAAGGGAAAGAATCTCATTTTTGGATGAGGATGCAGGGTGATTAGACGGAAAGTATTAATCTAGAAATTTACCTCGCTTACTATGACATTTGGAAGGCGAATAATATGCATATGAGCGAGTATAATAATAATAATAATAATAATAATAATAATAATAATAATAATAATAATAATAATAATAATAATAATAATAATAAAAACAATAACAATAACAATACTAACAATAATATTAATAACAAAAACAAAAAAGCAAAACAATAATAACAACAACAACAACAACAACAACAATAATAATAATAATAATAATAAAACGTAATAATAATAATAACAATAACAAAAATAATAACAATAATATTAATAACAAAAACAAACAAAAAAAACAATAATATAAGCAACAACAACAACAACAACAACAATAATAATAATAATAATAATAACAACAACAACAACAACAATAATAATAATAATAAAAATAATAATAATAATAATAATAATTACAAAAACAATAACAATACTAACAATAATATTAATAACAAAAACAAAAAAAGCAAAACAATAATAACAACAACAACAACATCAATAATAATAATAATAATAATAATAATAATAATAATAAAACGTAATAATAATAATAACAATAACAAAAATAATAACAATAATATTAATAACAAAAACAAACAAAAAAAACAATAATATAAGCAACAACAACAACAACAACAACAACAACAATAATAATAATAATAATAATAATAATAACAACAACAACAACAATAATAATAATAATAAAAATAATAATAATAATAATAATAATTACAAAAACAATAACAATACTAACAATAATATTAATAACAAAAACAAAAAAAGCAAAACAATAATAACAACAACAACAACATCAATAATAATAATAATAATAATAATAATAATAATAATAATAAAAATAAAACGTAATAATAATAATAATAATAATAATAAAAATAAAACGTAATAATAATAATAACAATAACAAAAACAATAACAATAATATTAATAACAAAAACACAAAAAAACAAAACAACAACAACAACAACAACAACAACAACAACAACAACAACAATAATAATAATAATAATAATAATAATAATAATAATAATAATAATAATAATACCGGGGAAAATACAACGGCACGTGAGAGGCGCAAGCATAGGCTGACACCACGAAAATTATGGACAGAGGGTCGAGGAGGGAAAGCGCAAACCAGACCTCCACTGGAAGAGCGCGGACAGCTCTGGGACCTTGGGGAGGCTTATTGCCACTCGGGCCCCAGAGGGGACCAATGGCCCTTATCAGCGGGAAATCGATGGTAGGTGGCTGTTGCGATACCACAAGGTCATCAGCGGTGACGAGCGAAAAGAAGTGGAGCATACTGGAAGTCTGAGGAGACTTGTTGTCATCCAGACTCCAGGGAATACCACAGGTTGTTGGCAGTGGGCGATCACTGACGATGACCAGTGTGATAACTCCTAGTGAGTAAATAATAATAATAATAATAATAATGATGATAATAATAATACGCAAACAAATGGTACAGACATAAGCCAGAAACAGTACTGGAAAACGAAAAACACAAAATCATCTGGGATATAGATATACAAACAGACAAACTCATACAAGCAAGGAGACCGGATGTTATAATAATCAACAAGAAGGAAAAATCTTGCAAAATCGTAGACTTCGCCGTTCCAGCAGTCACAGAGTGAAAAGCAAAGATACAGAAAAAACGAAGCAATTACACAGAACTAGCCAGAGAACTGAAAGGAATATGGAGCATGAAGAAAGTCAGTATAATACCAATAATCGTAGGAGCACTAGGAACAATACCCCAAAACCTGGAAAAAAGACTGGGAGAATTTTGGATCAAAAGAATCATTGGAACTATACAAAGGACAGCAATTATCAAAACAGCTACAATCTTAAGAAAAATTATTGAATGCGGAAACTAACCCTCATAAGCTACGAAGGATCACACGGAATCTAACACAGGAAGAAAACAAAACTAACGAAAGAACACACCACAAATAACGAAACAGAAAATGCAAGAAACATCACTTAATCAGCCCCCCAATAAATTACAGCGGCCTCAACTGACACAACACAAAAATGGACCAATGAACAGAAATAGCAAGAAACACAATAAGATCACCCCCATCCCACCCCACCCCACAAAATAAATAAATAAATAAATAAAAAATAATCAGCTCCCCCCCAAAAAAATAAATGAATACAAAATATTTAAAAAAAAAAAATAAATAAAAAAAAAAAAAATAAATAAATAAATAAATAAAAAATAATATAAAAATAAAATAAAAATGGTACCAGTCTAGGCTGACACAACACAAAATATTTGCATAGGGTCAAGGAGGATGAGAAGACCGAGGAGGGACAGCACAAACCAGACCTCCACTGGAAGTGTAGAGACTGCTGGGACCTCGGGGAGGCTTATTGCCACCCAAACCTCAGAGAATACCAATTGTCCTTACCAGCGAGAAATCAATGGTAAACGGCTGTTGTGATACTGCAAATTTATTTGCGTAGGCTATCGAAAAGAGGTGGAGACTTGTTGTCACTCAGACTCCAGGGAATGCCACCGGTTGTCGGTGAGCAATCACTGATGACCTGTGTGAGAACTCCTAGTGAGTAAATAATAATAATAATAGGCAGTTAGATAAATGACAGCGAGTGAGCCGATGCGAGATAAATAACAAATAAATTTCCAACGTATAAAAAAGAAGGACATTGGAAAATAATTGTCTGTCTCTACAGAAAAAAAATGGTTTAGCGTAGATCATCTGAAGCCAGATAAAACTTTCCTCTTTATTTCATAAAAGATTAAATTACAATAAAAAATTGTTACACTGAAAAAAAAGAAAGAAAGGGTGTTCATAAGATCTCTTTCACGAATTTGTGGGACAGTGTGTGTATGTGTGTGTGTGTGTGTGTGAGAGAGAGAGAGAGAGAAAGAAGGAGAGAGATGAGGGAGAGAGGGAGAGAGGGAGAGAGATATTGAGAGAGAGAGAGAGATGAGGGAGAGAGGGAGAGAGAGAGAGAGAGAGAGAGAAAGAGAGAGAGAGAGAGGGGTGAGGGAGAGAGGGAGAGAGAGATATTGAGAGAGAGAGAGAGAGAGAGAGAGAGAAAGAGAGAGAGGGATGAGGGAGAGAGGGAGAGAGAGAGATATTGAGAGAGAGAGAGAGAGAGAAAGAGAGAGAGATATTGAGAGAGAGAGAGAGAGAGAGGGATGAGGGAGAGAGGGAGAGAGATATTGAGAGAGAGAGAGAGAGAGACAGAGAGATAGAGAGAGAGAGAGAGAGAGATTACCCGTTCAGAACAGTTAGCATTACCAGAAATATTCGTTTTCAATTTCTCTACCATTGTACATTTTATATGATAAGCATTTGTAAAATAAACAAAAGAAACAAACAAAAAACACAAACGAAACTGTAATTACTCTCGTTTCTATTTTATTTGATGAGGTTAAAACTTAGCGGCTTTTACTTTCGATACGAAAATGTCCTTGTTTTCATTTCAGAGAACCAATCATCCTCGTTAAGTGCAGTTTAAGGGCTTACATTATTTATAGTTAAATGACGTTCGGCATTACTGTAAAACAAAATTATGTTTTATTATTGAGGATTATACTTTAGTAAAACAAATAAACTTTTAGTTATAGCACGTTAAATCATGTACATGAACCGGTGAATAAAATGTAAAAACTTTTGAAAAAAAAAAAATTGTAAAATGAAAAAATGAAAAAAATGTGAGATGTGTCACAATTGTATTAGACACAGAACCTAAGGGAGAAAACTCTTAATTCATATACAAACAAAGGGAAATAACTCCCAATCACTTTTCTTTGAAACTGTTTTTAATAACTGGGGTTATTAGGAGAATTTATTTATTTGAATAAATGTATTGTTTTATACAACTAGTTCATCACTTACCAAGATAAAATAAAACACTCGAGGATAATGGTTTGGTAAGACTTTGATTGGGATGGTGAAGCAGTACAATAAAATATGATTATTATGAATTTAGAGTTATCCCCCTTGCAGGCGATTATTATTGTCGACTATATTTAGCAATATTTAATTCATATTTTGGAAAGTAACAATTTAATGTTTATCATAAAACGAATGTATTTTTCATAAAGAAGTTATCTTTCAAATTCAGTAGTAATTAATCGAAACACAAACACAAACGCTTAATAATTTGGGCAAAATAAGTGCCTAAAGAGTGGACAAGCGTAACAATTTATACTATTAAGTAAGCTATATATATATATATATATATATATATATATATATATATATATATATATCAAGGGAGGCGCGAGAGCGCTCTATCCCTTAATAGACTTATAAAACGGCCTATGCTAGAAATCTCATTTCTTTGCTCAATCATAACTCAAAAATCAATAAACCAAAGTAGTTAAAACTTTGTAAACATTTTTTTTTGATAGGTTCTATAAGTGTGTAGAATTTCAGCATCATTAGTCATGGCAACCCAGAGATCCAGAAAGGTCAGGCATGATTTTGTGTTATCCGTGTGTGCGTACGTACGTATGTGCCCCCTGTATCTCATCAACTATTTGATGGATTCAGCTGATTTTTTGTAGAGATAGAGGTTCTAGGGTCTAGTTGATGGCATTTTAATTTCAGTGTACCATATACCTTAGTTTTCCAGAAAAGAAAAAAAAATTAAAAATGACCATTGTATTGAGGCATAGCCTTTACAAAAGTAGTGACATTCCATGATAAATGCCAGTATACTGAAATCATATGCCCTTAATAGGGTTAAGATGAAAATTCATATACACTAAATGTACAAAAGCAAAGAAATTCCCAATTTTTTACACTTTTATTGTCATTAAGGGTATGCGAGCACAACAGGGCTATGTATTTTACTCGTAGGAATTTTTCTTCAGCGCACCTCACACACTTCATCCACTCATGCATAGAGATTTATACTGTAGTGATGTGATAATGAAATGGTTTGGTTGATATGAAATCATACCTTTAATTAATGACAAAAATTTAATTAATGTAATTATATTTAAACTTTTGTGAATTTTTTCACCCCTCCTCGCCAAACAAAACAAAAACGAAAAAACAAAGAAACCTAAAAACCGATCAGGTTAAGATTCTGTTTTGTCTTAAGTAAAAAGAGAAGGAAAATCCTTCTAGACTGAGGAATTTTTTATTTTTGTACTAATCAAGGGTGCCTCTTTGTCGAATATAAGAGTTTCGCACATTAAACTGAGCTCATATCTATCAAAATTAAACATAAGCAAATCATTACTATTTCAGTATATTTTCGATTCAAGGGAGATAATTCCAAAAATAAAC
>OY744545.1:38574728-38584728 GCA_963556195.1 Sepiola atlantica
GAACGACCCCAAGCAATTACAGACCAATAACCTGTTTACCGACAATGTGGAAAATCCTAACAGCACAACTTAGAGAACAAATTTACCATTCCCTGAACAGTCGTGGACTACTTCCCGAGGAACAAAAAGGATGCCAGAAAGGAAAAAGAGGGAAGCATGATCTGTTATACATAGATCAAAAGATCCTGAAATAAGTTAAAAACAAGAAAAAGAACATATCTATGGCATGGATTGACTACAAGAAAGCGTACGACAGAATCCCTCAAGCATGGATAATTGAATGTTTAAAAATGTACAAGATACCCAACAGGATTATTAATTTCATCAAGAAAGCAATGGAAACATAAAGATTAGAACTGACAGCTGGAGGACAATACTTGACGGAGATAAAAATACAGAGAGGAATTTTCCAAGGAGACTCTCTATCACCACTACTGTTTATCATAGCCATGATGTCACTCAACTACACACTCAGGAAATGTGATACCGGATACAAGTTCACAGGCAGAGAACAACGAATAAACCATCTCATGTGCATGGACGACCTGAAGCTATTTGCAAAAAGCAAAAAGGAACTGGAAAAGCTGATAAATACGACCAGAATCTTCAGTCAGGACATTCAAATGGAATTCGGAATGGAAAAATGTGCATTGCTAGAGATTAAAAAGGGAAAGTTGGAGACGACTGAAGGCATGGAACTACCCAACCAAGAGCAGATGAGGGCGCTAGATGAACAAGACAGTTATAAATATTTGGGAGTTTTGGAAGCAGACACAATCAAATCAACAGAAATGAAAGAGAATATTGGAAAAGAATACCTGAGAGGAACAAGAAAGCTCTTACAAACAAAATTATATAGCAGAAACCTAATCAAAGGAATAAATACCTGGGCAGTATCACTAATAAGATATTCTGGACCATTCATAAACTGGACTAAAGAAAAACTCAGGCACCTTGATCAGAGGACTAGAAAATTAATGACTATGCACAATGCACTACATCCAAAAGACGATACAGACAGACTCTACGTGAAGAGAAACGAAGGAGGAAGAGGACTGGTAAGTATAGAAGACTGTGTGGACGACACTAAAAAAGAGCTGGAGAAATACATAAACCAGAACACAGAAAGGCTGATCACCGCAGCAAGAGATACCGTCCCAACGAACAACACAGGAAGCATCGAAACTGGACACAAACAGACAAGAAAAGAAAAATGGGAAGAAAAACAACTACATGCACGCTTCATAAGACTCACAAGAGAAGAAACCAACGAAAATAGCTGGACATGGCTAAGAAAAGGAAACTTGAACAGAGAAACGGAATCTTTACTGATGGCTGCACAGAACAATGCGATTAGGACAAACTACATTAAAGCTAAAATAGATAAAACACAGGAAAACAATAAATGCAGACTGTGGACAACGAGACGAAACAGTAAATCATATAATAAGTGAATGTAGCAAACCTGCTCAAAAAGAATACAAGAACAGACATGATTGTGTTGGGAAAGTAATACACAAGGAACTGTGCAAACAATTGAATTTCGAATATGCAGACAAATGGTACAAACATAAACCAGAAACAGTACTGGAAAACGAAAAGCACACACTCCTCTGGGATATGGATATACTAACAGATAAACTCATACAAGCTAGGAGACCTGATGTTATTATAATAGATAAAAAGGAAAACTATTGTAAAAGTGTAGACTTCGCCGTTCCAGCAGACAACAGAGTGAAGATCAAAGACACGGAAAAACGAAGTAAATACACAGAACTAGCCAGAGAACTGAAAGGAATATGGAGCATGAAGAAAGTTAGTATAATACCAATAATTGTAGGAGCACTAGCAACAATCCCAAAAAACCTGGAGAAAAGATTGGGAGAAATTGTAATCAAAGGGACTATCGAAACCATACAAAGGATGGCAATGATCAAAACAGCTGCAATCTTAAGGAAAATCCTCGAATGCGGAAACTAACACACATAAGCTACAAAGACTAACTAGTCACAAGGAATTTACAACGCAGAAAACAAGACCACACGAAGAACACCACAACAAGAGCCAAGGAACAGAAACTGCAAGAAACAGCACTTAATAATCTCCTCCCCCAATAAATTACACCGGCCTCAGCTATCACTACACAAAAATGAACCAAGGAACAGAAATTACAAGAAACACTATAAGCTCCCCCCTCTCCCCCACCCACCACCTCCAAAAAATTAAAAAGAATTTAAAAAATTCTTTTTTTTCAATAAGGGAAGAGAAAAGGAAAAAAAAAAGAAAGAAAAAGAATTGAAGGGAAAAAATAAAAAAATTAAAAAAAAATAATTTTTATTTTTATTTTTAATTTTTAATTTATTTATTTTATTTATTTATTTATTTATTTATTTTTTTAAATTAATTTAAAACAAATATTATTTTATTCATTTTTTTTAACTGGTGCCGGCCTAGGCTGACACCAGACAACATATTTGTAGAGGGTCGAGGAGGATGAGAAGACCGAGGAAGGACAGCACAAACCAGACCTCCGCTGGAAAAGTGCAGAGAGTGCTGAGACCTTGGGGAGGCTTGTTGCCACCCAAATCCCAGAGAAGACCAATTGTCCTTACCGGCGAGAAATCAATGGTAAGAGACTGTTGCGATACCGCATCGTTATCGAAAAGAGGTGAAGAACACTGGAAGTCTGGGGAGACTTGTTGTCACTCAGACTCCAGGAAATACCACTGGTTGTTGTCGGTGAGCAATCACTGACGATGATCTGTGTGAGAACTCTTAGTGAGTACAAATAATAATATCTAAAAACTACACCCAAGAATCAACTATAGTTGCTAGCAATAAAATTATATAAGTATAAAAGTTGCATTTAAAAAAAAGCTTAAGTACCTTAGGTACCAGAAAGGTAAGTAGATAAGAGGAAGGAAACCTAGCCATACAGATCTAAATACCCAATATATAGTCTAAAGATGCTCTGAGTCAGTTAAAAGAAAGAAAGAAAATGCAGTTTACATTCCCAGGGATACTAACTAAATCTAAACTATCGCAGACTTAACACTTTCATAAGCTGACTTACCGCTGGAAAATTCACAAATAAAAAAAGGGGAGTCAAGTATCTAACACACACACACACACACACACACACACACACACACACACACATACATATATATATATATATATATATATATATATATATATATATATATATATATACATGATCAATATTATCGACCTGATATACTTTTCTTATTGGTCCCCCGATTTATAAAACTTTTTTTTTGAGGCACGTCTGTCCGTTCGTCCGTCCGGATTTTTCTCTGCAACCATCCATTGAATTTCTCTGAATTTTTGCATGAAGTTGTAACTTTGGTCAGGTTAGAAAGTAACATTTCCGATTAAAAAAAAATCTGTTTAGCCCCCCAGGGGGTCAAAAAGCCCCCAAATGGCAAAACATGACTCTTTTCTCACATAACGTTTGATCCATCCATTCAATTTTTCTGAGACTTGGCCAAAATGTAGAGGCAATTGTTCTGGATATAAATAGTTTTTTTTTCTTATCATTATTTCCTAATTTATCTATTTACATCTTAAAATGTTCTACATTATTGCCATTATAAATCTTAATCCTGCAATCTGTGATTTTTTTAATCTGAAAGTTAATACACTTCTTTTAAAGCGAATGACTTAAAATGAAAATTAAATCATCTCAGAAAGTTTCGTCATCATGTTACCCAAACCACGAAATGTAATATTCCTGTTTGTCTTTGAAAATGACGTATTTCGTCGAAAGTCTCATATAAAACGTAAGTAAATGATTTTATGCATTAAAAATGATACATTATTATTTGCTGTTCTAAGTTCTTAAAATAATTTTACAAAAATAATGTTTACATGAATGAGACCAACTATTTCTATTTTTAAAAAGCGCTAACCACACAAAACACATTGGATTCAGATGTTACTATTCAACACTCGACAACAATAACGGACGCATATTTTTCTTTATCCACGAGTGGTCTGCCCCTCGTTGGTAAAACCAGCAGAATGCAAAGAGAACAAGTCTTCTTTGTAAATGATGTATTACGTCGAAAGCTTAAAATAAAATTTAGCTTTCTTTAAATAATATCAGTTCTTTGTTTTTCTTAAAACGTAACGCTGATACTGAGGTTACGGACAACAAATGACCAATTCTAATTTTAAAAGAGTAGGGTATATCTGATCATATTCTGTTTACAATTAATAAAATTCAGAGAGAACTAACCCGATCTTGGGGGAAGACAGACGCGGCTTCGGGCTGACATTCTGGAGTAAAATCTGATTATGTCTTTTTAAGCTGCAGGCAGAAACCGTGGGAGAAGTTTCCCAATATCAATGCTACAAAAGTAACTCCGGAGAAAGACATTTCCTCACCTCTGGATTCACCCAAGGCGAAGATGTTAGAACGGAAACAAATGAGATATTGGCTTGTACATATTTATTTTAATATTTTTAAACATCACACTTAATAACATTTGTTAATAATTTTTATTTAATTTATCTTTTTATGAAAGTCGCTCCAGACAAGGCATGGAACTACTTGATGTAAGGAACTAAAAAGAATGGAATATGATTAAGTTGTATAATAACTAAAAGGGAGAAGAAGGTAGACTCACTTAAAAACAATGTTATCTTTTAACTGACGGTGATAAATTCAAGGCAAAATAATCGAACCTAAAGTCGAAACGTTAGCATGACAGTGACGGACCAGTCATGCAAGCCGGAAATACCCGAAATGACACATATCCATGCGCAACATGACACTTGAGAATACCTCAACATTTAGCGAGTGCTGATAGAGAACTATCTCAAGGAATTAACCCTGAATTCTGTCTCCCGGGTGCCACTCCAAAACACTATGACCTTTCCCTCTACCAATGGTACTTAACTTATTTCATTATCTGTCAGTTATCAAACAAACCAAGTCTGAATAAAAACCCACCATCACTGTTACAATCCCCTGGACTCCAAACAGGCTAGCCAAAATGTACTCTTCAATAGCGAAGGAAAGACTTACAAGGCTGCCTAAAAGAGTCTCCCGATTGACGGGTTGACCAGAAACCAATGTTTTTTTTCTCGACAATATCACCAAGCGAAGGCACCTATTTGAAGAAGTTGACTGAAGTATTAGTTTGTTTGCAATCTAAACAAATCGAAAAGCGTTTGTCCAAGTAAATTTAATGATAACAATTTAGGTAATTGGGCAATTAAAAATTGTTCGAGGTAACGAAATTTTTTTTTTGTGCCACAATATTTACAAATTTTTTTTTTTGTGCCACAATATTTACAAATTTTTTTTTTTGTGCCACAATATTTACAAATTTTTTTTTTGTGCCACAATATTTACAAATTTTTTTTTTGTGCCACAATATTTACAAATTTTTTTTTTGTGCCACAATATTTACAAATTTTTTTTTTGTGCCACAATATTTACAAATTTTTTTTTTTGTGCCACAATATTTACAAATTTTTTTTTTGTGCCACAATATTTACAAATTTTTTTTTGTGCCACAATATTTACAATTTTTTTTTTTTGTGCCACAATATTTACAAAATTTTTTTTTGTGCCACAATATTTACAAATTTTTTTTTTTGTGCCACAATATTTACAAATTTTTTTTTTGTGCCACAATATTTACAAATTTTTTTTTTGTGCCACAATATTTACAAATTTTTTTTTTTGTGCCACAATATTTACAAATTTTTTTTTTGTGCCACAATATTTACAAATTTTTTTTTTGTGCCACAATATTTACAAATTTTTTTTTTTGTGCCACAATATTTACAAATTTTTTTTTTGTGCCACAATATTTACAAATTATTTTTTGGGGGGGGGCGGGGGGGTAAGCAGAGCACATTCTATATGTATATGTTATTTGTATTGGCGAAATATGTTTAATTCGGTTGCTATGTGTATCTATATTTTTGCCAAGCGAGATAATACTAAGCATCATCTGCAGCTAACTTGAAGTATTAATATGATTTGTAAACAGTACGACACCTGTTATCATCTCAGTGAGTTTAATTATAAAAGTTATAATTAAGTATGATCTCATTGCACTGGATAATTTGTTGAAACGCACCTCTTCTCCGAAACACAAGGCACTTTTGTAATTTCCCGTCTCCCACTTGTAGATAAAAAAACAGAACATGAGACATTAGAATAGATGATAAATGGGATGAGAGATACCAAAGGTTTTGATTGGTCGAGCAGATCACGTGTTATATAGAAAGGACGATGTTATTATAATCAACAGTAAGACTGGGAGGTGACGGTGGTTAAGTGGATATTTACGCGGACTGAAGACCCGGGTGTTCAAGTTCGAATCCAGTCCGTTCCACAGTACCACTTTCACTTAGAGATGTTGGCTACCTTCTCGTGTTCCTTCCCGTAAGTACCCGATGCCTTTCCAGGAAAACATCGGGGAAACTAATGCCAACGCCAGAATCATCTGATTCACACGAAAGAAGAAGAACAGTAAGACTTATATCAAATCTGTTGCTAACGTCGCTGGAAATATGGCTGGATCATTCTGTCGCTCCAGAAAGTACTCCACTCCTGACGCAATTCTCTACCTGCATGAGTACTAAATGCGTCTAAAGATTGAGCACTGCTGTAATATCTCGGGAGGTTCCGCACGGAGCACTTTTTCCTGATTCAACAGACTACAAATCCGACTTTGCAATCTAGTGGGTAATGATCTCTTACCTTCCGTGCAGCCCGTTTCACAGAGAAGAGATGTTGCTAGCTTCTCTTTGCTGTATCGTTATGGTCATGGTCGGTGCTCGGCTGAGCTCCATCTCTACTCACCTGTGTCAAACATTCTCAGCAAGTCTAGTAAAACTTTCTTCTTTCTCTATCTCTCAGTACTGAGAACCAAATGGAACTTCTATGAACACAGTTTTTTTTCCTAGATCATCCCATTTGTAGAACAAGATACCACGAGCCTGCTTCCCAACCGACTACAGCATAGTCGTCTTCAAGTCCAATGTAAATAGATATTGTTGAGCCGTCTTCTTTTGATAATCAATTCCTATTAAGAAACTTTCTGCTTCTCGAATCATTGTCTCCGGTCCACTCGTGCTGGCGATCATCGTCGAACTGACGATCTCTTTAACCTTTATCTTTGAGTGGCCCCGGGCCTTGATAAGCGTTTACCCATCAGTAAAAACAGGTAAGGTTAGTTAGTCGGTGAAGCCACGAAGCTAACATCTGCTGCTATATTAAATAGTCTTGATAATAACTCAAGCCCAAAATCGATAGTAGAAAGCGATATTGTTTTAACACAGATCGAACAATATGAGCAAATCGATCAGAAGAGACCAAATTAGACAATAGAATAAGTGAAAAAAGGCGGAATGCTCGTTAATGTGAGATTTGATTTAAAAGTCGTTTTGGTAAAAGGTGATTTACAAGTTTTTAAGATAGGTGTTTTAAAAGTCCTTAAGATAGGAGGTGATTTAAAAGTCCTAAAAATAGGAGGGGATATAAAAGTTCTAAAGATAGTTGTTTTAAAAGTCCTTAGGATTAGATGTGTTTTAAAAGTCCTTAAGATAGGAGGTGATTTAAAAGTCCTTAAGAAAAGAGGGGGTTTGACAGTCCTTAAGATAGGAGGTGATTTAAAAGTCCTTAAGATAGGAGGTGATTTAAAAGTCCTTAAGATAAAACGTGATTTAGAAGTCCTGAAGACAAGAGGTGATTTAACAGTCCTTAAGATAGGAGGTGATTTAAAAGTCCTTAAGATAGAGGTGATTTAAAGTCCTTAAGATAGGAGATGATTTAAAAGTCCTTAAGAAAGGAGGTGATTTAAAAGTCCTTAAGATAGGAGGTTATTTAAAAGTCCTTAAGATAAAAGGTGATTTAGAAGTCCTGAAGACATGAGGTGATTTAAAAGTCCTTAAGACAGGAGGTGATTTAAAAGTCCATAAGATAGAGGTGATTTAAAAGTCCTTAAGATAGGAGGTGATTTAAAAGTCCTTTAGACAGGAGGTGATTAAAAAGTCCTTAAGATAGGAGGTGATTTAAAAGTCCTAAAGATAGGAGGGGATTTAAAAGTCCTTAAGACAGGAGATGATTTAAAAGTCCTTAAGACAGGAGATGATTTAAAAGTCCTTAAGATAGGAGGTGATTTAAAAGTCCTTAAGATAGGAGGTGATTTAAAAGTCCTTAAGATAGGAGGTGATTTAAAAGTCTTTTAGATAGGAGGTGATATAAAAGGCCTTAATATAGGAGGTGATTAAAAATCCTTAAGATAGGAGATGATTTTAAAGTCCTAAAGATAAAAGGTGATTTAAAAGCCATTAAGACAGGAAGTGATATAAAAGTCCTTAAGATAGGAGATGATTTAAAAGTCCTTAAGATAGGAGGTGATTTAAAAGTCCTTAAGATAGGAGGTGATTTAAAAGGCCTTAAGATAGAAGGTGATTTAAAAGTCCTAAAGATAGGAGGTGATTTAAAAGTCCCCTTGTTTTTTTTTCTATCTCGATGTAAGGACGAGGGTTATTTCCTACGTTATTCTATGAAGCAAGTACAAGTTACCAAGAGGCTGTCAAAATGTAATTGTTTTGTTGTATGTATTAATTTTTAGCGGTGATATAATACACTTGGGTTAAATGCACCATCGTGATCCAGGTTTGGGGATCAGTCGGTCGGTTTTCTTTTGTGATTCATGAATGTATGATTTTCGTTTTGTAATTTATCTTATAAATGACAAAGTTGGGCATGGGACGTGTGTGATGCCATCAAATGACCCCTACAAACAGGACTATTGGGAGAGATTAGCTATGAATGCCAAGAAGATATACAGAAAAACAGATCGTGAGGATGAACTCGCCCTACTTCTCAGCCTATTCATAACTACACTGCCGGAGGCTTATGTAATGTATGCCCATAGCCTACTCGGGAACGCTAATCACTTTGTGATAATGGTTGATATCACCCTAAAGTTCCGACCCCAAATCAAAGCTCTTTTTTCTCCAAATGACGAAATATTACCGACGGGCTGTTTTGGAATCAATCAGAGACGCCTTACAGAGTAAAACCTTTTTTTCTTCCTCTTGAAAAGCTGCCATTGAAGCTTATGTTCCCACACGAAAATTCTATAGTGAGCCCCACGCTTCTCAATGGTTCACTTCGACCTCTGCAGATGCTATTGCGCATTGGCAGAAAGCATTTCCCCAATCATACCGCCATAAGGCAGCCACAAATAAATACACATTTATAGCATTAAGAAACCATTGTAAGACTGTAATAGCCGCAGCTAAGAGAAGGTATACCGAGATGACTAGAAAACGCATTGAGTCGCAGAAATATATATATATATACATATATATATATATATATATATATATATATATATATATATATATATATATATATATATATATAAAAGAATCAGACAATTGAAAAAGGCAATATCGCGCCATCAAGACGCTTTTCAGTTATAGCCAATTAATCAAAATAGATTGATTGAGCAAATCCAATACTATATAAAAAGTTCAGTATAACATGTTTTTGTTGTTTTTTTTAAGGGAGGCGGTGTCTGATCCACACTGCTAGGAAGCCATGAGATAAAATACTGTTGCTTTTTAAACATTCACATAACAGTTTTTGCTTACTGTCTGAGGCGCCCCTACCGGGGAATGCCGACGGGGCTGCCCAGGCAATTTTTAAATGGCCAGAGTGCTCACCTCTCGAGCGCTGGCTTTTAACCCCACTTGCTCGACCCGATCTTGGGTCACATCTTACTTGTGGGAGTAAGATAAAACTGGCCTTGTGCCTAACTCCGCGAGGAGTAAATAAACATAACAGTTTTACATGGTAAATAACTGATGATTTCTACAAAAAATCATAAATAGCGTAAATTCCTTGAAGCAAACTAACACGGTGGTTACAGATTACAAACAATGTAATTTTCAAACGAAGGAGTTGGGCCTAAAAGTTTATTTTCTTCCATATAATTTT
>OY744545.1:38589728-38614728 GCA_963556195.1 Sepiola atlantica
ATATATATGGGAAAATGAAAAAAGAAAACCAAAAGATGGATGTTTTTTATGTGTACATCAACGTTTCGTCTTTATTTATAAGACTTCATCAGGATGATAATATAGAGAAAAATGTCATGCAAGTACAACTACATGTAGGGTTGACATATTGGGAGGAAAAAATAAAATAATGGCCACTACTGGGTGGACGTCCGTCCAAAAAAACATCCATCTTTTGGTTTTTACTTTTGCATTTTCCCCTCACGTCGGATTACCTTCATCCTTCTCTTCCCATATATATATATATATATATATATATATATATATATATATATATATATATATATATATATATAAGAAGTCAGAACACCAAATAATGTTATATAATTATTATTATTTATTATATAGATATAATCATTTATTATTTTTTTCTGAGCCTTTCAACGTGATACGTCTTAGTCAAAGAAGACTTTTTAAATTTGTTCTCTTCATATTGCTGGTATTAACTGTGAAGGGTAGTCGACACGCGAATAAAGCAAAATATGCGTCTGTTCTTGTTGACGAGTGTTTGAAAAGTAAAGTCCGAATCCGATGTGCTTTGCGTGGTTGGCGCTTTTTTGAATAGAAGCATTGGTCACATTATTGAAAACCTTATATCCGTAAAGTTATTTAAAGAAGTTAGAACACCTAATAATGTTATATAATATTTTTTTTATTAAATGAATGAAATAATTTATTCAAATTTTCTCTGAGCCGTTCCACGTGATACCTAAAGAAGACTATTTTCCTTTTTTATGTTCATTCTGCTGGTGTATATATACACACACACACATATATATATATATATATATATATATATAATTTATATGAGGCGATTCAGATGTGTAACGAATAAACGCTGACTGAAAGCAAATTAAGACATGCAAAAGTGAAAGTAAATTTTCAATTTCTAATTACAATCATACTTGATCTTGATGTCAAGGCGGTTTTACGTAGGGACTGGGTGCCATACTATTTTGGGAAAAATTCCCTTCATCAGATGTGGGTTTCACTTCAGTTTCAAACGTGCAAAGGATGACAGTTGAGATTAGTACAGCAGAGAATGAGTTTTACATTGAATAATTTATATGTTGCTTTCAAATGTTTCGCTTATATAAAACTAGCGTACCGTACAATTCGAAAATCAGAAAAAAACAATGTAAACGTTTGCATTTTGGGAAGATAATCTCAGAAACTAAAGATTACTAAATCAGGGGTAGATAAATCAAGTAGGGTTAATTAAAGCAGAAACGTTTAACATAAATAAATATGTAAATAGGATATTATATAGTAAACACTTGGTGTCATAGATTATAGAAATTGGATGCTTACCATTTCTACTGAATCATAGATCGTTGGATTAGAACTAAAATTACCTTCATTGTGTCATTGTTCACCGATTGGATCGTATATAACTTTTATAGAAGTAATACAATGACATATGAATACTGGGTATTATTATGTGTTCTCACATAGGCCATCATTAGAAAGTACTCGTTGATAATAACCAGTGGTGTTCCCTGGAGTCTGGGTGACAAGTCTTCCTAGATTTCCATTGCTCTTCACCTCTTTCTATAACTTTAACAAAAGACTTAGCGTTATTACAACAGTCGCTTACTATTGATTTCTTACTGAAAACGACCATTAGGCTTCACTGGAATTTCTCTGGTAATAACCCTCTCCAAGGTCCCAGTACATTTCGCACTCATCCAGTGGAGGTCTGGTTAGTGTTCTCCCTCTCGCTCTTTTTATCGTCCTTGACCCTTCACGACGATTTTGTGTTGTATCAGCGACACTTTTGAAAGAGGGCATAGTTTATATAATATTTATTGTAGTTTCCGTTCCTTTGGGTACATGTGGTGTTCCTTTCATCTATTTGTTTTACTTCTGTTGCAGTGTCCATGTGTCTGGTTAGCATTTTTACTTTATGTGTTTTGGTTTCTGCATTCGAAGATTTTCCGTAAGATTTAAACATCTTTCATCAATGCCGTCCGTTGTATAGTCTCTGTCTTCCTCTTGATTTCAATTTTTTCTAGTCTTTTTTCAGTTTTTTTCGGGACTGTTCCTAGTGCTACTGCACTTATTTGTATTATATTGACTTTCTTTTTATGATTATTTTTATTAGAATCATTATTATTATTATCATTATTATAATTCTTAGGCACATATAAAAATAAAACTGATGGTCATGGCTCAAGGGGGGAAACTTTAGAGTACAAGCTTGCGCCAGATATGCTTAGATGAAAAAAAACAAACAACAGAGACTGTAGCGAAAAGTTATCCCGTACAATATTACATAGTCAATTTTGTACTCTGTCAAGGGAAGAAAGAGAGAAAGAGAGAGTAAGATAGAGAAAGGGAGAAAGAAAAAGAAAGAGAAAGAAAGAGAGAGAAAGGGAGAAGGCAAGAGAGAGAGAGAAAGGGAGAAGGAAAGAGAAAGAGAGAGAAAGAGAGAGAAAGGGAGAAGGAAAGAGAAAAAGAGAGAAAGAGAGAGAAAGAGAGAGAAAGGGAGAAGGAAAGAGAAAGAGAGAGAGAAAGGGAGAAGGAAAGAGAAATAGAGAGAGAAAGAAAGGGAGAAGGAAAGAGAAAGAGAGAAAGGGAGAAGGAAAGAGAAAGAGAGCGAGAGATAAAGGTAGAAGGAAAGAGACAGAGAGAGAAAGAGAGAGAAAGGGAGAAAGAAAGAGAAAGAGAGAAAAAGAGAGAGTAAGGGAGAAGGAAAGAGAAAAACAAAGAAAGAGAGAGAAAGGGAGAAGAAAAGAGAAAGAGAGAGAGAGAGAGAAAGAGAGAGAGAGAGTAAGAGAAAGACAGTTCTCTGAGCGGCACTACCCCAGATGTGGCAGCAGTTCCATCTTCGGACGTCGAATGATCCAACCATTTTTTCCAGTGAACTTAGCAATAGATTTTATGCAAACCTTCTGTTTCATGTCTGTAGCGAAAGCCATTTCTATACTTATGAGTACCCCTTTATTAAGGCCAAAAGCTACTCGAAGATCAGGGTTAATGAGCTAGAATGTTTTTCAGATGAAGATTATTATGTTTAGTATTAAAATAATTAATGGATGTGAAGACTACTATGTTGTAAACTGCAGGGAAACAGTCATGTAGTAATGCGTTCCAAAGACGAAAAGGCGTCGCAAATAAGCTATGCTCTTTGAAAATTCCGCCTGACGCAAGGAACATGGAAGAAGGAATGACATTTATTTTAGTGGTGGTAGTAAACGAGTTCTTGCTGTGAATGTTTTAGAAAGAGGAACCAGAGGTTGGAGCTCAGTCGAGCATCTTTCATGAAAATAACGATAGGGTAAAGAGAAACGGATAGCATTTCTTCTTTGAGAAATGGGTATGTAAGCCACAGAAGAGATCACTTGGTACTATTTATCTTCCTCCCACAGCGGTAAGATGTGACACAAGGTCGGGAAAGTGGGATTTGAAAAACCAGCGCTCGAGAATTTGAGCGCTCTGACCATTTAAAAATTGCCTGGGCAGCCCCGTCGGCATTCCCCGGTAGGGACGCCTCAGGCGATTAGCAATAAACTAACCCCTTTTCCAAAGGGTGCGAAGGCAAAGCCTGGGAGGGTGCACCTCCAAAACTGCACAGGACAGACCTTTAATAAGAGATTTGCTTTGAATTTATTTCAAGAATCCTGAGCTGGATATATTTATGGTTATCGGTAGTGCAAACTTAAATTACTTATGAGGTGACAGAGATTTGCATGTAGAAGCAGGGGGTCGCTGGTGGTCTGGGTACAGACCGAATGCGATGGATTACTTTACGTCACAGGACGCAATGATTCCTAAGTTTAAGTAAGTTATGAGATGATACCAATACGATACCAGTTTATGGGGTCTAGTATCCATCGGAACAGATACTACACTTTGATCCCGGCCAAAAGGAGCCGTAGAGTAAGAAATTATGTTGGTACTCTTATAGATTTCTTACTAGATTTCGTAATCGATTATTTATACTGTCAAGACATGAAAGAGTGCAGCGAGCAGCATACCACAAGTATTTATCTGGACAGAAGTATTCCAGGTTAGATCTGGAATGATAGACAGTCTTACGAGCTTATCAAAACATTTGACTTCCTCATAAAGAGAGAGACATTCATTTCAAGTGAGGTCACACGATGATCTCTGTGTTGCTGGTGAAAGTTAAGAAGATTGGTTGTAGAGGTATTAAAAGTAACAAGGCAAACAGAGAGACAGAATAGAGTAACAAAATCTTTATCATCAATGTTCTTGGAAGTGCTGCCATAGGCTGTTGTGTCGTCTACATAGATGTAAACGAATTGGTTCAGAATATGATTTGAAAGATCTTTAATGAAGATCAATAAAATAGTTGAGCCCAGACTGGATCCTTGAAGCACGCCGGAGTTGATTCTATGAGCTCACACTTCTATCCATCAACACCTACTTTTATAGACTAAGAAGAGAAATAGGTTTGTACTCAGTTGCAAGGAAGTTGATCTCTATCATTTTCATACAGGGAAGACCGATGACGTTTTCAATAAAGATGGAGATCGTTTATCCTTTAAGAAACATGTGAACAGTTTTGTAAGGATAGGAGCTAGTTCTCTCTACAGACGTCTAAACAGAATGGCTAAATGTTGACTAAACACGTATATATATATATATATATATATATATATATATATATATATATATATATGTGTGTGTGTGTATGAAAAAGATAAAATTAAAAACAAATTGAACACATTAAGCCGTCATCAAAAACAACAGATTTACCGGTTTCGTTCTTATCAACGAACTTCTTTATTGAAACGAAACCGGTAAATCTCTCGTTTTTGAATATTTCTTCTTGTGTTTAATGTAATTGCTCTTGTCTTTTTCATTTTTTCCTCATATATATATATATATATATAGTAAGGTATGAAAAAAAATATATATATGGCAATTAGGCTATACAAAGGTTCCCGTGTTTCATCCCCGGGGGAATCTTAAGGCTAAACTGCATGGAGTTATTTTTGATGGGTGTTTTTATATACACGGCTAGCTAGTTATCCAATCAGATTCTTTGTTGTTCTCTCAGCTAATCGTTGGGCTTCCCACGAACAAAGGCCTCCTTAGTGTTACTTCCTATATCCTGTTCTATTGTAATGTTTTTTATAGATTGACTTATATCTTGTTTCTTTGTTGTCTCAATATAATGGGTGAATTTATTTTAACACGTGGTTCGTTGTATTTCTATTTTAGGTTTTAATTTTTAAATTGTTAGGTTTTTGTTTAGTTTAGTTTTTTTACTTATTTATTTATTCATTATCGTTAGCCTGAGGTAAAACATTTCTGTGTAGGCACCTGTTTGCTATCTCACTTCTAAAGTTTAATAGATTTCGGAGGTCTTTAAAGTTTAGGATTTCAAACTTTTCATTCAGACATCATCTACACGGGTCGTCTACATTTCTGTCGTATTATTTTCCATTGAATTATTGGTGAGCGTCCATTTTCTTTGCTCTCCCAATAGTGGTTTGCTAGTGCTGTTTTAATTCGACGTTCCCTTTTTTTAAATGTGCTTTACTACCTAGTTTACTACCTAGCTCTACTTACGTATCGAGCACTGTTGAAGTAAATACTGAAAATTGATATATAAAAACATTATATCTCCTTATAAAATTTTATGTGGATACATGAAATACTAATATATATATATATATATATATATATATATATATATATATGTGTGTGTGTGTGTGTGTCTGTGTCTCTGTGTATGTCTCTGTGTATGTTTGTGTGTGCGATGTATCTTTCTCTGCTTCACTCATAGAGGTGATATATTTACTCTTTGACTGGGTTTCTCTTTATTCAGTATGCGAAATGGATTTTAAACTATTTAGCCACATCTAAACGAAACAACATCTTAATGAAACAAAACAAAAACACGTCTCACTTCATTAAACAGCAAATGTCAAGACCAGTCTTGGATCAATATTTGAAATACAAGACACAAAATCGATAATTGCATCGTTACTGAGAACGGAACTGTTCCACATCGATAGATCGGCTTATACCACATCTACTCACAGGTATAAACACGCCTGTAAACCTATATGTACGCATAAACACAGACATATACACACATACGCAAACAGATATGACCACACAGATGTACAAGCAGCCGCCTGTTAACCAACAGAATCTTATAAACCCAACGGCACATATACACAATTATATTTAAAGAAAAGATTAGCTAAAGAACTATAATGTTTCTATATCTAACACATATATTATATAAATATATTTAATTCAAAGTTCATGACGTCAGTAATATTTTGTATACATGATCCAAATATTTCAACACTTAACAATATTTTCCGTTTGTACATGCGTTACACGAAATACAATTTTTATTATCACTTTTACAAGGTTAACAACTTGCCAATTTAATGTGTTTCTTCGTCAGCGCATATTTTTTATTAATCCTGATTTTGACAACTTGCAATGGAAATAATCGGAGGATTTATGAATTAGAACATTCCAATTGTTCAAGAATTTGAACAATAAGTCTAGTATGGCGTACGGTCGTTTCCAAAACATTCTGGAAATACTTTACTTTTAAAATTTTTTTTATTTTTTAAAAAAATCAACAAAGCTACTCCAAAACGTCTTCATCAGCGCATTTAGCACCACATCTTACAGAAATTCAAGGAAAAAATAACAAATTCGTCTTAGAGGAACATCTATTGACAGGAGGGGGCACAGGGACAAAAATTGGAAAAAGAATAAGTTACAAATATATAATAAAAATATAAACATAAACTTATAATAATAATAATAATAATAATAATAATAATAATAATAATAATAATAATAATAATAATAATAATAAAACATTATAAACATTATAAAGATTATGAAGGTAAAATGAAAATAAAATAAGAACCAAAATAAAGAATAAAAATTAAATATAATATAAACAAATAATAATAGAATATATAAAGAAAAAATAAAATAAAAGGATAAGAAATAAAAAAAATACAATATAAAATTTTAAAAAATATACAAAATGTAAAAAAATATTTAAAAAATGAATTAAATAAAAAATATTAAAAATATATAAAATAAAGAATAAAGTATAATAGAGTAAAATAAAATTAAAAAAAACAACAAAAAAAAAACAATAAAAATAAAATTAAATTAAATTAAAATTAAAATATAAAAATAAAAGTAAGTATAATAATTGAAATATAAAGGAATGAAAATATATATATATATATATAAATATATACATATGCACATATACATATATGTATATATATATATATATATATATATATATACATATATATATACAAGAATATATAACAAAATTAATAAAATTAATAAAATTATAAATAAGTAAATAAAAATTGTTAACTAATAATATAGAATAAAGGTACAATTAGAAATAATAAAGGTAAAATTAAAAATAAAAAATAAAGATAAAAAACAGAGGTACCAAGAAGGAGATGATAATAAAAATCAGAAATACAAAATGAAAATATAAGATAAATATAAAGGAAATAATTGATAACAATAGTATGTGTTAATAAGGACGTAGAACTTTAAATAAAAATAAGATAGAAACATAAATAAGTTTTAAAAACAAAGGTTTAATATTGTCAAGGATCCTTTTCTAAAGTTTTTTTTAAAGAAAACATCCCGCGAGGAGATGAGTAGGGTAGGAGGGGAGGAGGGAGAGCACATGGGAAGGTATGGACAACGGTAATTTTTAGGGGGAGAAAAACACCTTACAAAAGATTTATTATAGGAGGAGGGTCAAGGGTGACTAGGAAAATAAGGGATGTAATAGAATAGAATAGAATAGGAGTATAGTTGGGACTATATTAACATCCGTGCACAGACAGGTGTATGAGTACATGTGAGACACGAAAGAGGAGAAGGAAGTTTCACCAATGTTAATTTTAAATAAATGATATTTAATTATTTTACTTACATACGCTAGCGTTTCTAGCTTTCGCTCACATCAGTGCAGGGATGATAATCTCAGAGGGTCGCACGGTTCGAACCCATGCCACAGTATCAATTTGGACTCCGTAACCAATCGCTGTATTCATTAAGCCACGATGCATTATCACACTCAATAAGGTAATTTAAGTTCTATTTATGCGAAGGGCGGCATTTCTATATTTGCATCAGAGAAAATATAATCTAAAGTTTGAAACGTTGCTATTTTATTAATGACCTTTTGAATGTTTCAAATATCAATATATCTATTATTGCCAGGCCAAAGAAGCATTAGAATTGTTAGAGGTTAAAATAGGTCGTATTTTTGGTCATACTCCATAATCACATTGACACAGCGGTTACCGTTAGACAACCGAAGTTAAGCTACGTTGAGCCTGGTCAGTACTAAATGGGTGACCATTTAGAAATACTAGGTGCTGTATGCTCTCCGCTTATCTCCGCATTGTTTCCAGTCGTCTCGCAATTCTTCTGCAACTGGAACCAGGCAGTACCGATTCAGAAGAGGTGTGGTTTAAGATTGTGCAACCCTTGCTTCATAATTACACGCGTAGTTACCCTTACATAGTGTATCTATTGTCTCTCAAAACTGAACGAGGACTTTTTTTTTCTATTGTTGGTCAGTCTGCAGGTTAATTAAGTAAAACGATAAATCGCCGCAAATATCGGGATTCCTCTTTCTCTTGTCAACTGAGTAAGTACAATTGACCAAAGATGGAAAATAATTAGTATAATTTGCATATCTTCCATCTCTAATTAAATTTACATTTTATTAACACTATCATGATATATGTTTCTCAAAATAACAAATATTCTCGTTCTTTGTAACTTTTAGCATTGTTTCGCCCTTGAAAAAGCCCACGCAACAGTTGGGCGAAACGTTGAGTTCTTAACTCTTCCGCTGTTTTCTTTTTAACTTATACCGTCGGATTATTTTATCCTTTCATCTAGACCCCCTCCCATATATATATATATATATATATATATATATATATATATATATATATATATATATATATATATATATATATATATATATGTATATATATATATATGTATATATATATATATATATATATATATATATATATATATATATATATATATATATACTAAAAACAGCTCTACTCGTTATTGAGCACTTTTAATAAGCACTGGAGTTTCAACAGATTTACATATACAGAAACTAATACAATACATGTACCATATATATATATATATATATATATATATATATATATATATATATATATATATATATATATATATATATATATATAGAGAGAGAGAGAGAGAGAGAGAGAGAGAGAGAGAGAGGCAGAGAGTAATGCAGAGAATTACGACAGATTATTAATTCCAACACTATTATCAGATATATATATCTATATAGTCATCGACAGACAGGCTGTTTTGCTGTATCACAGCAGACTAGCACCACTCACAAGCCAGGGATCGAATCTTCAACCATCTGGTTGATAGTCGCCAGCTCTTACCACTAGGCTACGGGAGAAGTGCTCGTAGATGATACATGAAATGTCTATTTATATAAACATTGACAACCGCTTTACATTGCTCAATTTTTTATTTACAAATATCTTTCGTTACGCTAGGAAGCAGCAGGCGACACCACTCAGCCACAACGGATAGAATAATACGTTAAGCTCAGGAAACTACAAGAAAAGCGCATATGCTTGGCTACAGTGACCTTTTACACAAGTCAAGTACTAAGATGAACACAATATGCGATCAAATAATCAAGTAACAATAAATCATAATAAAAATGTACTTATCTTTAACACGTTACTGCCGTTTCACAGTATCACCGTTTATCAGAATAGATTTATGTCGGTCGGAGACACTTGTGATTAACGGTGATTCCGTGAAAGTGTAGCAACGTGTTTTTTAAAAAAAATATATTTAGCAAGTTTTCAACGAGAACGCGAGGTGGGTCAGTCGGTAGAGAGAAAGAGAATAACAGTCAGAGGAGGGGGTAGAGGGAAGTAAGTTTTAAAGGAAAAATATTACACATATGTTTAAAAAACGATTCTATCTTGTTATCCCTGTCGAGTACTCTAGTTAGTCATTAATAATCATTGCTAACAAAAATAGTATCTGTCGGAATAACATCTATTGGGAATAATCTACCGCGTACATATTATTTATTCTTTTTTCATATTTATTTGTTCTTCTTCTTTGTCCATTATTTTTACTTTCTTTTTCTTTTTCTTTTTCTTTTTCTACTCTTTTTTTCTGTATTATTCTATCATTTCTTCTTCTTCATCTTTTTCAATATTATTTTTACTTTTCTTCTTTTTCTTTATCTGTTTTTATATTATTTTTTATTTTTCTTAATTTTCTGTTTCTTCTTCTTTCTTCTTTTTCTTTCTTCTTTTTCTTCTTCTTGCTTCTTTTTCTTCTTTTACTTTCTTCTTTCTTCTTCTTCTTTCTTCTTTTTCTTTCTTCTTTTTCTTCTTTTTGCTTCTATTTCTTCTTCTTCTTCTTCTTTTACTTTCTTCTTTCTTCTTTTTCTTTTTTCTTCTTCTTTTTCCTCTTCTTCTTCTTCTTCTTTCTTTTTCTTCATTCTTTTTTCTTCTTTCTTCTTTCTTCTTCTTTTTTCTTTTTTCTTTTACTTTCTTCTTCTTCTTCTTCTTCTTCTTTTTCTTTTTTCTTCTTTCATTTATTCTTATTTCTTCTTTTTCTTTTACTTTCTTTTTTCTTCTTCTTCTTTCTTTTACTTTCTTCTTTCTTTTTCTTCATTCTTTTTTCTTCATTCTTCTTTCTTCATTCTACATTCTTCTTTCTTCTTTCTTCCTTTTCCTTTTTTTTCTTTTCTTCTTCTTTTTCTTCTTTATTCTTTTTCTCTTGTTCTTGTTCTTGTTCTTGTTGTTGTTGTTGTTGTTGTTGTTCTTCTTCTTCTTCTTCTTCTTCTTCTTCTTTTTCTTCTTCTTCTTACTCCATATCATTTACGTTTATTTTTCTTCTATTTTAATCATCTTTTTTCCTTTCCTTTTCATCTTTTTCTTCTTCGTTCTTCACCTTCGCTTCCTCTTTTCTTTTTTCCATAATGTTGATATGCCGTAAAACAGACAATCAATAAACATATTTAATGGCCTTCTTTGATTTACAATCTAAAATTAAAGCCATTTTATTATTCGATGATATTTCTTTTTTCTTTATCTTTCCAAATTAGTTTTTCCAGAATCTCATTATGGAGCCACTATTTTAGGAGCAACGTTTTTGATCAATTGCTCTGTTGAACTGTCACTCTTACGTTTGAAATCGAATTTCCATAACCCAGCGAGCAGATTGAATTGACGGACCAAAAGAATATTTCTTGTTTAACTTTGGGGCCATAATGGAAAAACTTGGATCAACTTCTAAAGATCAATTATGTTCCCGAAAAAAATTTAAAAAACCGATCAATATTACAAAAAATGTTATTCAGTAACTACGCACTCACACACACACACACACAAACACACACACACATATATATATATATATATATATATATATATATATATATATATATATATATATATAAGGAAATTGTAGTTTGTTTGAAACATTGCTGGTAAATAGAAATGTAAGTTCGTAATCCGAGGTAAGGGCAATGCGATATAGGTACCGGAAGGTGGAACAGATGAACAAAAATAAATGAGAAGAGAAAATATGAATGGAATCTCAAATCAATTTATTAATATTTCACAGTTTAAATACCAGAACAGTAAATAGAAAAAAGTTTACTGTCAAGCAATTTAAAAGGTCCGGAAAAGGGGTAAACTTTAATTTTCGAGAGTGACACCTCTCATTATCCAAAGAAACATATAAAAAATATGACCAAGTGGTCGAAAAGGCGAGATGGTCACAACTGTTGACTAAATGCCACAGAGAATTGGTGGCAGATTCGCAGAAAATGAGTTAAGATAAGCTAATTTGATATCAATATTAATTATTCTTATCATATTTTTTTTTAACTTATTGTATAATTATTCAGCTTTAAGCTTGTCATCTTATTAATATTTATTTATATACTTTATTATTTATTATTATTATTTTTTAAAAATTTAATTTTAAATTTGATAAATTTTTGTTAGCGAAAGTCGTTAAGATGTTACTAGAAAATGAACGGTCAAGGGGAGGGAACTGTTAAAATAAAAAAATCTGGTTAGAATTAATTTAAATTAAAGACTGAAATCAATCAATTGACGGATATTTTGCAAGTTTTCTTGATCCTTTTCTGACAACTTGCCTTGAACTGTTTTGATCCACTGCTGTGTTTCCGCTGGGATTTTTCAATCACCCAGTTGTCTCAATTAGGATCAAAAGAAAGTGCAACAAGACCTCTGATACCCCTCTCCATCGCACAGTGTTTCGATACTCGATCGCGTACTGAGACATCCACAGAAATCTTATATGAGAAATTCTTCTGCATTCCACGTTTAAAAACAATGTGTCTTGTATCGCATCCGATTTTATTTAACTGATTGGTTTATCGTTGCTATAGAGAGCTTCATACCCTACAAGGAATTCCGACAGAAATCAAACTGCCAGCCGTGGCACACCCAAGAATGCGCCGCCACTATTGGTCACAGAAACGACTGTTTCAGTTGCTTTCAGCCCCTTCACTCTCGTTTACGCTACTTTGTCCCCCAATCATCGTTTATCATGAACGACGTTTCTTATAACGGTCGGTCATTTAGTGTAAACAGTAGCTGCAGATGATTTGAATGATTCTCTTTTTATTTCTATTTCTGTTGTCATGTCACTAATAAGGGTGCTGGAGGTAAATGTTTTATTTGGGCTGACGTTATTCGCCTGATAGTAAAGGATCCGAACTTCAGAGTAACTCCAGAGGAGGCTGGCCTATCAGAAGGTGTCTACATGCTAGAACTTCTGTATTCCCATTTGATGAATGGAATCTGGATTATGTAGTAGTTTCCGGTGAGGCCTCTCGATGCCATATTAGTGGTAACTGATACAGCTTTTCTTTCTTCAAAGAAAATCTCCAATTTTAATTCATACTCTCTCTGCCCTGCTCTTAAGAACCCCGCTGACCGCTTCATATCCTCCAAGAAATTTCAAGAATAAACAAACGGTAAGCCATGGTAAACCAGAGAATGTGCTGTCGCCATTGCACACAGAAACAACTATTTCAATTCCTCTATTAACAAAATAGATGTTCTGAAACCAAAACCGACTTTAGAACTGCCAGCAACCACTGCAAAATAAGTTATACAAAACGCAGGAGAGTCATATGCTCAATCTGTTAAGTGTAGAGTTAGGTTGAATAATAAACCGGGTCTTGTACAAATGCGTAACCTCTATCCCAACCATCATCAATGGATCAGAGGTGATTCCCTCAGCATCCAACAAAGCCAAACTTTTTTGCAAAGAACTTTTCATCAAATTCCACCCTTTGCACTTAGACCCGCCAACCCATGACTGAAAATACTCTGACAAACATCTATATATCTGTCCGGTATGTTGCAAAACTTATAAAGAACCTTGATGCTAGCAAAGCAACTAACCCTGGCAACATTGCAATCATAGTGCTTAATAATCTGCAATTGGAACTAACTCTTGTTCTTAAAAACGTGTTCAATTGTCGCTTCCCAACACCTTGGAAAACTTCGAAAGTTTGCCAGTATTTAAAATACGGGAGATAGATCTTCTGAATCTCAGTACAGACCAATCAATCTCCTATGAGTAAGTTGCTTGAATCTGTGATAAATTGAGAAGTTGCCAAACACCTAAGCAAACACAGCCTACTCAGTGAAAAAGCAATATGGATTTCGTCCTGCCAGATCAACAGCTGATATGCTGACTCTAATATCATAGCAAATCATTGAATCCATTGACAGGGGCTTTGTTCTCGAGCAATTGCTTTTGTTATATTAAAGGCCTTTGCTAGAGTTTGGCATAAAAATTTTTTCTAGCTATAGAATATCTGGAAATATCCTCTCAGCCGTTAAAATCGTTCTCCCTGATAAGTTCATACAAGTAGTCATTGATAGGCAGAAGTCTGAAGCACATAGTTTTAACTGTGGTGTGCACCAATGATCCATTCTGAGCCAAACCTTCTTCCTGATCTTCATCAATGATCTCCCAAATAACATTCAAGGATCATTCGTCAACATTTATAAAAATGGCGCAACCATCTATGACAACACTTCGAAGAACATTAATAATCAAGATCTTTCTCTATTTTCTGACATGGAGCACGTGGTGCAATAGGGAAAAGGGTGACAATTACTCTTAATACGTCTAAAACCAAGCTTCTCTACTTTCACAATCAACGCTCGTATCCCCATTGTGTTCCAATTAAAATGAAATGCTATCACGTTGAGGAAGCCCCTGTGCTTTGATAAGATTATGGGGCTGACCTTCACTTCCGACCTAAAATGTAAGATTTACATCAAATCAATTGCTAAGGTCGCTGGAAAAATGGTTGGATCATTCACCCGTTCCCAAAAGCCTCTCACTCCTGACGCATCCTCTACCTGTATAATAGTCGAATAGTCCTAAGATAGATTACTGTTGATATATCTGGGTATGTGCCGTTCAGAAACCTCTTTCTCGCCTTGGAGGAGTACAAACACCAACTTCGTACTCAATTAGGCGATGCATTCTTCTCTTACATACAGCCTCTTTCTCACAAAAGAGACGTTGCTAGTCTTTCTCTGCTCTATCGTTATTTTCATCGTAGCTAATCGACTGAGCTTTAATCTATGGTCCCCCTTGACAAACATTAACAAGAAAAAACTCGTCTAGCTACAACCACTGTCAATAATTTCCCTTTCTCCCTCTAACATATAACGGAACTTCCACGAGCAAAGTTTTTCTCCTAGAACTACGCGTCAGTAGAACACAGTACACCGGGGTTGTTTCCCGGCTGACTACAACATTGCCGTTTTAAAGTTCAATGTAACACAATTTTTGTTCTAAAAGAATCAATTTCTAGGTTCAGCCACGCTGTGAGTAGTGAACGACGAAACACGTGTCCGTGTATGATTACATTTTAAAAATATATGTCAGTCGCCATCTGCGGGTATCAAATTGGTGAAGGAAAAATTATTCTCAACAAGCGTTAAAGTAAAATGCTCTTCCGGATAAATAATTTAATGTGTTTAAAAGTATTGCAAGAAAAATGAACAATGTATATATATATATATATATATATATATATATATATATATATATATATATATATATATATATATAGATGAGTGTGTGTATATATATATGTGTATATATATGTACATATATGTATGTATATATATGTGTATATATATATGTATATCTGTATATATATATATATGTATATATATATATGTATATATATGTATATATATGTGTATATATGTGTATATATATGTATATATATATGTATATGCATGTATATATATGCATGTATATATATGTATGTATATATATGTATATATATGTATATATTTATGTATATATATGTTTATATTTATGTATATATATATATATATACATATATATATATATTAAAATAAACATAGTTTGAGTATCCGACAATTGTTTCAGAACCTCATCGGCTGCTCCCCAAGGACATACTATATACTAGAGTATATCCCTGAGGAGGTTCTGAAACAATTGTCGGATACTCAAACTATATTTATTTTAATATAAAATCTCTAATATATATTGAGCACTTTTTAATATATTGGCTTTGTTTATTTTGGTAATATTTGAACTTAATTAATTAATATGTATATATATACATATAAACACATATGTATATATATGTATATATGTATATATATGTATATATACACACATATGTATATATATGTATATATATATAAACACACACATACACACATATATATATATATATTTATATATATATATATTCATTTAAGACACACATAGATATTTGAACATTCCATTAACGTTCTTTTTACTTGTCAAACTTTGAAGTAAAGACGTTAAGAACATTAATTTTCCTCTCCCCAATTGGACAGTTTAATATGTTATAGTATATATTTCTTGTGATCTTACCAGCTTCCAGGACAAGAATTCATACTTCAGCTACCATTATTAAGAGAAGGTGCACCTTTCCTCGTATGAGTCAGTGTATAGCCGTATCGACAGGATCTTATTTGGGCTTCGAATACTATGCTATTTTTAATATTTGGCCAAAGTTTACTTGTAGGGTGACCTATCCTCATTCTAAGTTGTCCTAACAAAACCTTGTAAAGAGAGACCGAATACACTCGTGGATGGTGTCTAGTAGCTAAGTAAACCATCCAGTAGGTAATTCAAACTCTCCAGTAAGTAATTCAAACTCCAGTAGCTTCATAAAACTTTTCAGTAGGTAATTCAAACTTTCCTATAGGTAATTCAAAGGTTCATTTTGTTTAATTTTACTTCAGTCGAAGTTCCTAACTAAATCAAGGCCATCTTCTTGTGGTTAACACGTGTTCTTTATATGAGATACATAGATATTCCAATATTCTTTTAAAGTTCTTCTTTAGCTGTCAAACGTTGAGTTAGTAAAATATTTAAGAACATCAATTTTCTTCTGCCTAATTGACTAGTTAACTATGTTATAGTATATCTTTCTTGTAGTGTCTTGGTCTTATTGGATTCCAGGACAAGAAGTCATCTAGTCTGGTGGAGTATAAAGCTACATTCGGTTATTTAGAGTAACATTATAAGAGAAGATTATGATCTAGTGTATAGCCGTGTTAGGGGTATTTTCTTTGGGCTTCGAATACTATGTTATTTTGAATATTGGGGAAAAGAGACCGAAGACACTCGGGTCTAGTAGGTAATTCAAGCTCCCATGGGTGTGTGTGTGTGTGTTTGTTATAAAATGACTAAAAATACGTTTATGTGAGACCGACTCAATTTGTTCAAACACATCTTTATTCATACAATTGTTTCTTACATTTTCCAAAAAAACACATTTCTTGTTGATAGTAAAATCAAGGTGTAATTAAAACGCTTCTTCAGTGGATATTTATTTCTCATATAAAACAATTTTTCATTGGTTAAGATTATGTTAAGGCTGCAACTAGAACAATTTTTCATTGGTTTAGATTATGTTAAGGCTGCAACTACAACTATTTTTCATTGGTTTAGATTATGTTAAGGCTGCAACTAGAACAATTTTTCATTGGTTTAGATTATGTTAAGGCTGCAACTAGAACAATTTTTCATTGGTTTAGATTATGTTAAGGCTGCAACTACAACTATTTTTCATTGGTTTAGATTATGTTAAGGCTGCAACTAGAACAATTTTTCATTGGTTAAGATTATGTTAAGGCTGCAACTACAACTATTTTTCATTGGTTTAGATTATGTTAAGGCTGCAACTAGAACAATTTTTCATTGGTTAAGATTATGTTAAGGCTGCAACTAGAACAATTTTTCATTGGTTTAGATTATGTTAAGGCTGCAACTAGAACAATTTTTCATTGGTTTAGATTATGTTAAGGCTGCAACTACAACTATTTTTCATTGGTTTAGATTATGTTAAGGCTGCAACTAGAACAATTTTTCATTGGTTTAGATTATGTTAAGGCTGCAACTACAACTATTTTTAATTGGTTTAGATTATTTTATTCGATGTTGACGGGTTCTGCTTTTTATAAATCTCATGGTAAATTAAAAAAATCATTAAAGAAGCCTTTTGAAAACATTTGGAATGTATTATCAAGAAAAGAGATATGTTTTGAAAATGTGCAGAAACAATTTCATGAATAAAGATGATTTTTTAACAAATCTGGAACATTGATTCAATTATGTTATTTTCAGCTCTTGTAATATATACACTGAGCTACTAACCGACATTTTGTGTGAATTTAAAGGAATGTAAATAATATATATATATATATATATATATATATATATATAGCCGTATGAAAAAAAGGTAATTAAGCTGCTTATAGATTTATTTAAATATATATATATATATATATATATATATTCAAATCTCTCTCTCTCTCTCTCTCTCTCTCTCTCTCTCTCTATATATATATATATATATATATATATATATTAAAATCTACAAACAACTTTTTAACATATATATTAAAGTATTCAGAAAAAAATAAAACGAGAAGAATAAAATAAACATATTAAACAGAAAACCCTGAAAAGCAAAACGATTAATAAAACATTTAATAAAATATTTTCGTTTTAGGACAACAGCTTGAGGAAAAGGAGAGAGTGTGAACAAATCTAATTTAGGGCGATTGTCTGGTTTTCTTTACTGTCAGAAAAGATAAGCGATTGTATTTCTATTCGTCGCCGCCATGGATTTTTAACAGTTAAACCGACGCCATTTTACGATCTAATATACATCCAGAAACGATAGCAGAGATCAGCGGTTATTGTCCAACAGGCGCCATTCCGAATACTCGCCAACAAAATATTTACCGACACACAATATCCTTATACGCACAGCGCCAGTTTTAGATAAGAGCTACGATGGTCTGAAGCCGAACGGCCCCAAGACTGTAGGAACCCTTGAGCTTGGTTATTATTTGAAGTTGTCAATTTTAACAATAAATATAATTATATTTGTTCGATCGCTGTGATCTTGAATAGCAAGACTAGCAAGTGAGGATTTTCCTTCTTAATAATTTATATTCTTAGGATGCTTTGCAAGTGAATTTGAATACTGGAATACTAGTTTTATACGGGTCGTTCATTGTAGATATATTCTATTCAACTTATATGTGGCATCCTGGAAAATACTACAAGTCCTGATCAGAGTGGACTTCGGATTAATACAAACTAAGGAGTTATTCCACACTCCCCCAAATCCCAAATTTGGGGACTAACCACCGAAAGCACTTTGTTATACCCAGTAACCCAAGAGAAGAGCACTCAACCACATCGTAAACTCTTGTACCTGGAAGCAAATAAACATCCATAGGCATTATTGACTTGACAGACCTATCATCGACGCACATTTCCTCAACTGTATAGTTATAATCTATTAAACAAGCATAACCGCGCGTTATGAGACTAATGGATACAGAAACATACTATGGAATCGGCTAGCATACGTGTACATCATCAGATATCTAGTTTGGTATATTTAGCACAAATCATGCTCAAAAAGTTATACACCAATACACCCTGCCCACCTGTTGCAGCATAGCAACTTTTCTTCAATTAATCGTATACAATCGTATATGATTGTATTTGTAAGGGATATTGTGTTTAGCCATTAAATAATTAAAACGGGTCGATACCCCGTAAAATAAACAAAAAAAAATCAAATCAAAATCAACCTAGCACGTGTACATCAGCTAGTTGTAAATAGCGTAATTATGTAAGGTTACTCGATAAGTGCGTTTTACTAAGAGCAAAGTGTAGTAGCTGTTCTGATACTACACTTAATGTTTTCTATCCTCGGTCAGTGAACGAGACAGCCTTCTCGACGGAGGCATGCTTTTAATTCATCTTAATTCGCAGTGACCCTTTTTTGGGGAGCTAGATTATCACTACATTAAAACCGATCTAGTGTGTAGAGGAGACACGTAAATAGGAGCTCGAAGAGTTCTACAGATCTCATCTAACCTGTTGCTTACTTTTGCATAGTTATATAATTGGTGACTAAAGAGGTTCCAACATCGTGTGCGAATGGTGAGGAGGGTTGATAGTCACACAGTAGGCTAAAAATACATGATAAATGACAGATGTACCTACTTGTAGTAAATATATTATAAACATGTTTGATGGCGTACAACCTTCTCTGTCTGTCCCTCCTGGAGAATTTTTGTAAACGTAAGAGAGAGAGAGAGAGAGAGAGAGAGAGAGAGAGAGAGAGAGAGAGAGAGAGAGAGAGAGAGAGAGGGTGCTCGAGTAATTACTATTTAATTAATTATTTTTTTCAACTCAGCGTTCATAAGATTTGTATACCTGTAGAATTACGTTGGGAAATTATTAATTAATTTATATTAGATAACATTAAATTACATATAAACGAAATTTCAAGACGAGACTGCGATTAGAACAGAGAAAGTGTTAAGAATCATACTTAAAGTAATACTGTTTAAACTTCTTTATATACTGTTACAAAAAACACACTGAGGCACCGGACGCGTTTTGCAATTTATATAATTCATTTCTTTTAAACTTCTAATAAATTCATATTTAATAATATACACTTATAACTGCTATTGTCTCAATTTACATATGTATTTACAATATTTTCCGATAAGGTGATATTAATAAAATTATTCATACAATTATTTAGCATCATGAAACTGAAGCAGAGAGCTGATTGTCTTTTGTTCGTAGTGTGTTGCTTACTAAGCAGCATAAGAACGAAAACACTGTTTTAAAATATTCACTCTTGATTAGATAAGATTCTTGAGCGCAGATATATACGACTTCTCAATATTAAAAAAGGGTAATTACTTTATTTTCCGCTGGGAAACGATACATTCCATTTAGAAATCAAATGCATCAACTCCAAGCCCCAGTCTCTCAGTTTCGTTTAAACCTGCCACAAAGAAGTGTGGGACAAAGCTCTCGCCCAGGCGACAGTCGGCAGGATAACAAACATGTGAACACACAATTTACACTGATTCTTATGACATTATTATGTCAGATTATCCAGTCTGCTTAAATAACCTTCTAGTTGTCCAGAGCAACAAGTTTGAGCCTCCAGCAATTACTACTAACCTCAGACACGAGGCTGTAGGAGAGAGTGTTTGAATGCCTTGAGAGACTTTGAATGCCTGGAGAGACTTTGAATGCATGAAGGCAATTTGAATGTTATTGGGAAGTTTACATACCTACTGGACACATTCTTCGAGAGTCTTTGGTTTCTGTACAGGAGTTTCTCAGAATTCCATTACATGATACTTCGCCTTACGGGTAAACCCTGACCAAATATTAAAACAAAATAGTATTCAAAGCCCAAGTAACATCCCACTTGCATGCTTACACACTGACTCATACAAGGAAAGTAATGGTGCTCCTTCTTTTCGTACTGGTACTACAAGTAACAATAATAAGCTGGATAATCCACCAGACCAGATGAAGTCTGGTCCTTAAATCCGAAAAGATCAAAAACAAAACACCAAGAAAAATAAACTATAACATAGTTATGTGGTCCAATAAGGAGACGAATATTATTATTCGTCACTGCTATACTAACTTATGGTTTGAAAAGTAGAGAAGTTTCTTGAATAATCACTCGAATTTCTGTGTAATTAATGAAGAACTCAAGTGTTAGTCCAAGGAAAGGGTAATTTTAGTTCAGTTGGTACTTAAAGATCTAAGTACTAACTGAACTAAAATGACAAAAAAAGATCAATCAATGAACTGTTTATTTTGGTTATTTTTCCAAGTTATTATCTGTTGTCAGTTAATTAAGCCTAAAAACTAAATATATTTTTGTGTGGATTGTTTTGTCTTCTATTTTTATATTTGCCTTACTCCCTATCAGTTTGCCCTTGTTTTGGATTTCGCTCTTTTGTTATGAAGGAGTGCTATTCAGATATGCGATCCTTAAGCGGCTGTCTATATTCTCCACTTCTGCCTCAAGTAAACCGGTATTGTTCAAAATTATACAGCCACATTGTACAGGAGGCAAAACTTTAATAGCAAATACACAATTCAACATTTGACTACATATGAGTATGAGATTTACATTTAAAAGTTTATATAGATATTTACTTTTTTGCCGTACTATTCTATATAATATGTTTCAACTGGCAAATTAAAATGCTTTTTGGAAAATCAGGAAGTTTCATTGCCTGTCTTGCTGGCTTGCTGGCTTGGCACATTGAGAGCAGGCTTAAAGTTTTCCTTCGAATAATGACGACGGAGAGGCGCTCTTAGAACCAAGTCAATTAATGATGAGCGCTGTATCAAGAATGCGTTTGTTGTGATTACATTTAGAAAAAAGTACTGAGCGAGGACATACTTTTTGGTCACCCTTGTGTCGTGTTCAGAATGTCAAATCTGTGCCAGGAAGATGCGTAGAAGAAAATACGATTAAATTGCATTAAAATGATTGATTTAATGCAGAGAATTCGGGCGGCAATTGATAAACAACAACAAAAATGATTGGTCAGTAGGCGCACCCCCCACATATATATATATATATATATATATATACATTATATGTTAGGTTAGCATTTGTTTTACTGTGTACTGGTAGCGAAAACAGAAAACCTAAAAAAACGAGCATTACTACTACTACTACTACTACTACTCTTACTACTCTTACTACTATTTCAACATATACTCCTTCTTATATCCCTCTTTCACCACTCCTCCCCCTTCTTCACCCCTTCTCCTTCTACTCCTCCTACTACTACTATTAATAATGATATAACACAGGAAAAAACCGATACAAAATAGTAAACTGCATCATCAGTGAATACAGGAAGCTTGTTCCAAATGTATACTAAGAAAAACATAACTGAGTTGGAAAAATAGTCCAGTGGAGATCGTGAAAAAGACTTCACTTTGCACAGACACATAATAGAGAGACAGACCGGAGCCAGTACTGGTAAACGAAAGGCGAAGACACGAAAAATAAATTTACAAACTCACCCAAACAAAAAGACTGGGCATGATACTATAAAAAAAACATCCGGCTAAATAGTGGATTTCGCCGTCCCAGCAGTTCACAGGGTAAAGCTGAAGAAAGTAGAAAAACACTACTAGAAATAGTGTTGTGGGCCTGTAAAAGGCCCGGAAAGAGAACACGAACTCAGGGTTTAGAGAAACAAGTGTATTAAAAAAGTATAATACAGTAGAGAATAAGAGTGGCTGTACGTCAGTATAGACTGGTGAGTGTCCAACATTGAGAAGCAAGTGTCCCTAGTATTTTTGTTGAGTGGAAGAGTTCAAGTAGTCCTTAAAGGTAAGATAGCATAACACCCGCATCTGGTAACCATAACTTCTTCTTGGAAAGTGTTGTCGGTGTCTTCCGATAGTCGTTCCCTAACATTATTTAGGTGTCTCTTATGAGAGAATTGAAGGCTTCTGATAGAATCCAGATTTGATATCTTCCAGCTTTTAAATTCTAGACTTCTATTTTCGGAGCACATTTTAAACTTTGAAAAAATGTCTTCTTTGCTTCGACATTACATATCATCTTGTCTTTCAATGTGACTTAATTTCTTTAAGTTTATTGTTAGGAATTTGCAGCGTGAATCTCGTGTCCTTACGTGCTGTAATTTCTGCCGACAATTTATTTTGAGTTATTAATACGATCTTTAATGGTCTTTAATGATTAGAACAATTTCCTTCTTTCGTTTTTCTGACTAGGTCGTTAGAATTTCTTTAGGGACCAAACATTTTCTTTGGTAACCCCATAGTTTGAACCGCTGCATCAAGTCTGTGCCAAATAAATTGTTGGTATTTTTTAATATGAACATTCTTACTTTTTTGGTAGTTCTGTTTAAAGTAATGTCGGTAATAATTTTAATCTCGAATTTCACAAGTCACCGTTCTGGTAATTTTGTTGGTTCTTAGCATGGTCGGTTTATCCAACCTTCTTCATGTATGCATGTTGAAAATCGACACGTCTGAACCAGAATTTCATTGTAATTCTACATTTTGTTTCAGGACTTTTACCTGTATATTGTTTTCTATTAATTCTGCCGTCCTGTTTTTACGTTTTTGTGAATTTAACCCGAGTTTTATTTACTCTGTTCGTTTTTCAATGTGGATGCTTGTGTCTGACTTTATTACAAGTTAGACAGGTTTTAAAACCGTATGGGCAACTCGTTAGCCAATGAAGGTATTTATTACGGAAACAGGGGCTAGCCGTTAATTTATACTGTTTTTGTTTTTATTGGGCTGGCTCGTACTTTTAGGAGCGTGAACATAACCCCTATTTTTGTTTTGAATTGTTTTTGAAGGAGAGTTGAATTGTGATTTCTGACGTACCTTTCTTATGTGCCCAATGCTGGACTCTTCAATGTCTTTAGAATATTGTTTAACAAATCTTTGGCAGTTTTCGGCTAATTCTTGTAACGTTAAATTTGGTTCACTTTCTGACTTGTTTAGTACCCTACGTCTGATATCTGCATCTTTTCATGATACCAGTCCTTGCACGAAAATTAAACATTAAAACTTATCTGTGCTAAGTTCAGCTAATTTGAAATCGTCACAGTGTTTATTAAATATTGACGCGAACGTTGCGTAATCTTCACGATCTTTTTTGAATAAATTAAAACACTTCCACCGTTTGTGGAACAGAAAAGTCGTAGGGCTGAATAATTCTGTTAAAAGTTTAACCGCTTTAGAAAAGGTCAAGTCGCTAGTTTTTCGAGGTAAAATACAGTCTACGAATTTTGTATGTTTGCCGGTGCCTTATTTTCGGAGAAGTAGGCGAACTGTTTTAGAGTCTGCCTTATTTAAAAAATCTATTTTGTATAGGTTCTCATACCTTCTTAAATATGATGAAAAGGTTTTATCTTCGTCTTGGGAATAAGTGAAATTGTCAATTGCATTCAAAACGAAATTCTGAGAAAAAGCATTTCCGTTTTCGTTACTTTGACTCTATGCGATATTTTTTGCATTAATACTTCAACTTTTTGATAGGTTTCTCTTTTTAGTCCCAGAAGTCTTTCTTCTGTTTTTGCAGCATCTCGTCGGTTTCTGTTATGTTTTAGTAGAAGCTTTTGAAATCTTTTTTCAGCTATCTGTTACTGTTGCATGTCTAATTTTACGTGTTCTGTTTTAGTTGTTTTAACATCTTCCATGTTTAAAATGTGTTTTCATAGCATACGGTTTCTAGAAGTTTTTTCTTTTATATTTCAGTTCTAACGTAATCTTGGTTGTAAAAAGAGAAAGACAATATAAACCCTGTTGTTTTTCTTTGCCCACACAATCACTTTTTTAGTACGCGTTTTACGTAAGCGTAGAATTCACGGGTAGAAATTCAGTCAACAACAAAAATAAGTCTTTCATTTTTTTTTGGCGGCAGGACTTTTCTTTTTGGAGAGAAAAGAAAATATTATGCATTCCCTTCTTGTTAAAA